>JAPXFQ010000689.1:4020000-4336314 GCA_028564705.1 Apricaphanius iberus
CGGTAGCTTCGATTTTTGATCCCCTTGGTTTTTTGGCACCTTTCCTCCTAACCGGAAAAATAATCCTTCAGAAAATGTGCCAGGACAAGGTGGGTTGGGACGAGCCACTTCCTGATGACCTTAAGGCACATTGGGATGCTTGGCTACAAGACCTTTACAATCTATCCTTGGTTGAAATACCACGGTGCTACACACCATTTACAGCCAAAGAGGTTCAACAGTATGAGCTTCACAATTTTTCTGATGCAAGTTCATCTGGCTACGGAGAATGTTCTTACCTTAGAATTATTTCCAAGTCTGGAGAAGTTCACTGCGCTTTCGTTATGGGAAAAGCCAGAGTTGCTCCAACAAGAGTGACGACGATCCCTAGATTGGAGCTCTCAGCTGCAGTTGTAGCTGCACAGACGAGTGAACTGCTCACGCGAGAGTTGGAGCTGGAAGACTTGCAGCATTTCTTTTGGACTGACTCAAAGGTTGTTATTGGATACCTCAATAATGATGCAAAGAGGTTCCATGTATTTGTAGCCAACAGAATTCAACAAATTAAATCAAGTACTGAACCAAGGCAGTGGCGATATGTTGCCTCTGAAGACAACCCAGCAGACCATGCGTCTCGTGGGCTAACCGCCAAGAAGCTTGTAGAGTCTAACTGGTTTACTGGGCCAAGCTTTCTATGGCAAAGGAATCTCCCCAAACGGGACGAAACTCAAGTTGAAGAAATAAACAATGAAGATCCCGAACTAAAAGGAGCGCAGGTTCTCACAACCAAAGTGAAGGAGGAAAACTCACTATTGAAGCGTCTTGAAAAGTTCTCAGACTGGAGGAGAGTAACAAAGGCCATAGCTAGACTTAAGCGTCTTGCCAAGGAACTAAAGGGTTTAAGGGCAAAGTCAAATGAATGCACCACACTTGAAGAAAGACAAGAAACTGAACAATTTGTAATCAGATTAGTTCAAAAAGAAGCATTCAGCGAAGAGATCAAGGTTTTAAGCCAAAAGGAAGAAGTCAAAAGGAACAAGTCAACTTACCTCCAGAAGTTAAGTCCATTCTTGGACAAACTTGGTATCTTGAGGGTGGGAGGAAGGTTGACTCGAGCCGCACTACATCCACATGTCAGACACCCAGCCATTCTTCCTAAAGGACATCATTTCTCCCGTCTCATACTTAAGCACTGTCATGAGAAGGTGTGTCATCAAGGTCGTGGAATGACAATCAATGAAGTTCGTGCAAATGGCTTCTGGATCCTTGGGTGTAATGGTGAAGTCTCGTCACTTATCTTCAAGTGTGTAAAGTGCAGGAAGTTCAGAAAGTCTAACCAGGAACAAAAAATGGCCGATCTTCCACCTGAGAGGATGGAAAGTACGCCTCCGTTCACGTACAGTGGAATGGACTGTTTTGGTCCATTCTATGTCAGAGAAGGAAGGAAGGATTTAAAGAAATATGGGCTCATATTAACATGCATGTGCTCCAGAGCCATCCACTTAGAAGTATTGGATGACCTTTCTTCTGATGCCTTCCTGAATGCATTGCGTTGTTTCATCGCAATAAGGGGCAATGTGAGACAACTCCAAAGCGATCAAGGTACCAACTTTGTAGGTGCACGAAATGAGTTCCAAAACATGATGAAAGGACTATCAGAGGAACGTGTGAAAGAACTTGGATGCAGCTTTGTGATGAATCCCCCTGCTTCCAGTCACATGGGCGGCGTCTGGGAGAGGCAGATCCGCACTGTAAGGAGCGTCCTCACATCTATCCTCGACCAATCTGCAAGGCGACTAGACAGCTCCTCGCTTAGAACATACCTATATGAGGTGATGGCTATAGTGAATAGTCGACCTTTGACCACTATCTATCTAAATGATCCATCAGGCCCAGAACCTTTGACCCCCAATCATATCCTCACAATGAAATCTTCAGTCATCATGCCCCCGCCTGGTGAGTTTGTGAAGGAAGATTTATGTCTTCAGAAAAGATGGAGGAGGGTTCAGTTTCTATCAAATGAGTTCTGGACCAGGTGGAAAAATGAGTACTTGCTCAATTTACAACGAAGAAGAAAATGGACTACACAGAGAAGGGATGCTAAAGTAAATGACATTGTCTTGCTGATGGATGACAACCTGCCAAGAAACCAGTGGAAGTTGGCAAGGGTAGTGGAAGTTTTCCCAGCTGCAGATAATAGGGTTAGAAGAGTCAAACTATTAGTTAGTAACACATTGTTGGACAACAGAGGTAAACGCACATCCCAGCCACTTTATTTAGAAAGAGCTATACATAAAACTGTGTTATTACTTGAAGCAGAGTAAAGGGTTATCTTAAGAATTTGTTTACTGTTGGTAAGTTTTTGTTTGGCAAATTCTTGTATATAGTTTAAATGAATCACTTAGTGTGATTGGTGGGAGTGTAAATGCTGTAAATACATCATTGTAATATGCTTAATGTTTCAGGTGAAACCTCCAGAGTTCATGCTCTTATTTTGAAAGGCGCTATTGTTTTGTGTTGAATACTTCCGGTTTGCTTCACGTTCCCACTCCATGCTTTGCTCTTGCATGAAAGGAAGCTAATGAATACTGAGAATGTTTTCAGCTTAATATAAGAGACTAAAAGCAAGCAAAAACGTGTTTTTCCCCTCCCATTCAGAGCTACAAGCAGGCAAAGTGGTTAGTAATGTCTGTAACCTTTATTTATTATTTCTTTGAGTTATATGTGTGTAAATTCATTGTTAAGTCTGTCTGTTTGTAGTTCTACGGTGGTTTATGGTGCAGCATGGTGCTAGTTTTGCTAGTCAATAAGAGCACAATAAAAGAAAGCCATCTGTGAAAAGAACTGGAGTCCTCGCATGCTTGAATGGGCGGCATAATGTAAAATAATCATCAAATTTACAAGAAATAAATGAAGGAAATGTTTGACTATGTGCAACAATCTATGTAATAGATATGTTTTTCTATTTCTGAAATGACAGACATTTTTTTTTTTACTTTTTTCTTTAATGTACACCATGACAAGCTCCAGAAGGGTCTATTCCTAATTACAATGCTAAATAATCAGCTTGCTACCAGTGAAGAGCTTACTCAGCATTGGCAGCATGTAAGCGCATCTACACACACACACACAGAGAAAAACATATTCGGAAAGATATTTTGCTAAGTAACCTTTACCTTACACTTTGCACAAGAACACTGCATGTCCAATAAAAAGAATATCTTCAAATGATCAAAGGATTCCCATTAAGGTTTTAAACTGTAAATGTTGTAGCCTAGTAAATGTTGGCTTCAAATGTATTGATTCTCAATAAAAGCTTTTTAAACATCTGAAATTATTTTGAAATTATTTTTTTGTCACTGCAGCAGACATTTGTACTTCCTCTGAAATATTTTACTCCTCAATGTTTCATCATAATATTCTTGGATGATGAAGGACACTTATATAATGTATTTTGTGTGTCTTTATTAATCAATCAAGAAAAGGAGTTCAAACAATAAAATCAGTTCAAGCAAAAACAAAAAAATCATCATTGGTTGAATAATAAAGAAGAAAAATAAACTACATAGACTGCAAAATACATGCAAAACTACAGACCAATCTTTAATCTCCAATTTATCGGTACAATTATTGAAAAAGCTGTGTTCCAACAGTTAAGCAGCTTCCTAACAATGAACAACCGCTTTGATATTTATCAGTCTGGTTTCCGTAAGCACCACAGTTCTGAGACAGCCCTCGTCAACGTCTTCGATGACATCCAGGTAAACACTGACTGTGATAAAACAACAGTACTGGTACTATTAGACCTAAGTGCGGCATTTTGCACTGTTTATTATGATATATTACTGTAATGTCTAGAGAGCTGGATCGGACTCTCTGGTATGGTACTCAAATGGTTCAAATCCTACCTCAAGAGCAGGTACTTATATATGTCAATTAGCCAATTCTCATCACAAGACACAGAAATCACATGTGGGGTCGCCCAGGGCTCCATCCTAGGACACCCCCTGTTTAGCATTTACCTGCTCCCACGAACACACTCAGCTTTATATCTCAATGTCACCAGTGTGATGTTGAACCCGTCTAAATCCTCAATAAATGCATTGAGCAAATTAACAGCTAGATGTCCCACAATCACCTTCAACTGAACAAAAACAAAACTGAAGTACTTATCTTCGGACCAAAATAAGATCGATTAAATATCAGTACACGACTTCAGTTGGTCCAACAAGAAACTACTGACCAGGCCAGAAACCTAGGTGTTATAATGGACTCAGACCTGAACCTCCAAGGTCACATAACATGACCAGCTTTCCATCACCTTAAGAACGTTTGTAGGATTAAAGGACTAATTACACAAGGAGACCTAGAAAAACTCATTCATCCATGTATCTCTAGCCGCCTTGATTACTTCACAGGTCAAAATCAGTCAGTGAGCTGCAGCTGATCAAGAATGGTACTGCTCATGTTCTCACAAGAACCAGGAAAGCAGAGCACATCACCACAGTTCTAAAGTCTTTACACTGGCTCCCTGTAGCTCAGAGAATAGATTCCAAAGTACTTTTATTACTCTATAAATCATTGAATGGGTTAGCGCCAGAGTACACAAGAGATCTGTTTTGCAGTACAAACCAGCCACATCACTTAGGTCTTCCAGCTTTAGTCTACTGATCGTCCCTAGAACCAGAACAAAGCATCTGGAAGCAGCTTTCTGTTTCTTTGCTCCACACATCTTGAGCAAACTGACAGATGAATGCAAAACTGCAGAGACACTGAACTCTTTTAAATCTAAAATAAAAATTTACCTATTTAGACTTGCTTAAGAGTAACTGATAGTATTATTGCTTTTAATCAATCGCTAAATGTTTTCATCAATTGAGTCTCTTGTTTTGTCTGTTTGTTTATTTTTTTGTTCATCCTAAATTGTTGTTTCAAATCAAAGGCTAAATGCGCTCTTTTACTGTTTTTATTATTTCTCTGATTTTTATCAATTATCATACTATAGTTACATATTTGGGTTATTTGTCACCAAATCATGTAAAGAACCTTGAAATGCTTTGTGTTGAAAGTGTGCTATGCAAATAAAATTGCCTTGCCTTGGCTAGACACTGAGATCTTTATATGGTTGTGGAAAAGACTGGATATTAACATACCAAAAGGTAATATGCATGTTCAGTTCTTGTGGGATATTACCTGTTTCCTCTGTCCAATTTAGGGCTACTGTACACCTGCTTGTACCAGTAGCCCTCATTATTTCCAACTGAGGAGTCCATTTCAATAAGTACATCTCCCTCTCCTTTTCCATTACAGTGCTGCTGTCCCTACCACTAATTTCCCAGTCATAGCTGGGGTTAACATGCTAATTCCATTTCATGAGCTCTGACTGTGCCCACTCTGCTCCATTTACATGTGTACAACAATCATTACATCGCTTCTTCTTTTTTTTTTTTTCACTATAAGAAATTCAGCACGCCGAGTGTCATTCAGGCAAAACCTGAAAATTTATTCAGCGAATAGAATGGTTAATTTCTCAAAGGAAAAAAAGGAATGATCTAAAAATAGAGATTTACTGTGAGATTCTGCATTTAAATGAGCCTCACCTGTGTGATGGCCTGGCTGAGAAACCCATTTGTGTATGAAAAGAGGTAAAATACTCAACTGACACTGAATATTATATTAAAATACAATGTGAAAAACTTATTTTTCTCGCCTCTCTTTTGCATTTTCTTCTTGATTGAAACCGTAAGCTTCAGTCAAATTGTAGCAAAAGATCATGTCATTATTTGACATTATTTGAATATATAAGATTCATTAATAATTCCCTGCTTTTCGTGCCTCCAAAATGTCTGCATCACTGTAACTGTGTCGTCTTTGAATGTACCCTGTCAAGCTCTAGAAAGGGTTTAATCTGTTCAAAATGTGGCTTTTTCAACCCATCCTACAACTCCAGATTCTAGACTGCACTCAATACCTGACAACACAGTACAAACTTAGCTTTACATCCCCAGCTCTCTGGTGACTTATTCTAAGGTGACTATTTCTGAGTTTCTTAGATTTTTATTCTGGCCTTTGTGAAGCATCACTGATTTGATATACTTAGTTCTTTTCACTATTGTCTTTTCAAGACAAAATATTATCCTAAATTGGTCATCTTTAAATAAAATCATTGTGTATTCATCTATAATTACATCTAAGAACTGACCATGCTTTCTGAGGGCTTGACCTTTTCTTCCCATGCCTCATTCATATCAAGTGGGGAATGGATGTGGTAAGGACCCTGTTTGGCTTCTGCAAAGATCGTTCAAAGCTGGCCATAGTTGTGAAAAAAAATATCTATGTAGCTTTCAATGCTTCATAACTATGGTAGTAGGGATACTGCATACAAATGACTTGTGACTATTTAATGCACAGAAAACAGCATTTTTTAAATTCAACATTATGAATCTAGAATTAGTTTGATAAAATATGGATTGCCACAAGGTTCAATATTTGGACCATTATTGTTTTTTACTTATATAAATGATTTTGCTACAGTAGTTATACACTTCCATTGCTTTTTGCAATGACACTAATCGTTTCAATTCAGACATAAATATGACCATTCTTATAAATAATTTAAATGATGGCCTTTTTAATTCCTCAAAATAGTTTAAAGAAAACAATTGGTCACTAAATATCAGCAAGTCCAATTATATTGTATTTGCTGGAAATTAAACATATAACAGTGATGAAAGTAAAATTCATATTAATAATGAAGAAATCCTTTAAGTTTCTTGAACATGTTTTCTAGGAGTTGTGATTGATCAAAAACTTGGTTGGAAATATCAACTTAGACATAACAGCAAAACGATTCCGAAATCAATAGGAAATTTAAGCTTAATGTTTTGTAAATTACATTCTGTTTTATAAATTACAGCTTTTGAATATATTTTATATTAACCCACTACTTATAGGTTATTTTGTCTTTAAAGTGCTTTATGACACAAACTGGCCTTCTTATGTCACCAGTTATTTTCATAACTCTCATATTTGCAATTACTCTACTTGGCATAAATAAATATTTGCATCTTCTACTATATAAAACATCACATGAACAATTTCCAATCAGATTTCATAGTTCAAATGACCAGACCTGGCCCCATTCAGGGTGCCTATCTCCAGCTGTCAACGGGCGAGAGGCGGGGTACACCCTGGACAGGTCGCCAGTCCATCACAGGGCCACATAGAGACAGACAGCACATACAACCATGCATGCACATACTCACACCTAAAGACAATTTGGAGTGATCAATTAACCTGACAGTCATGTATTTGGGTGTAATGCAGCAATTTTTTATTTGCAGGCCGTTTATAAACACAAAAAGAAGAAGAATTGTGCTAACTTGCATGGTACACATATGGTAGGGAATTATAAAGGTTTCGAACGGCAGAGAATGTTGGCTTTTCGACATACGACTTGATGTGGATGAACTCTTTAAAAGGAGGACATTAACTGGAACAATGTGGATGTAAAAAAAACTTTCTTCGTTTCAGGTGGCTCTGTCCTGGGTTTTCTCTTCGAACAGTAAGTTCTCAGTTGTGTTTCCACTATCAGACTATCAGGGTAATTTGACCAGATGTTTTTCTGGGTATACTCTGTTTCTCTATGCACAATCTGCCATCTAAAGTAATAGGCTACAGACACCTGCAAACTGCACCTTTTCAGCAGCATGTGGCATCACTTATCAACTTAAAAGGCACACAGAGCATATAACAAGTGAATTAACGGGGAAGCAGCAGGGCTTATTGCTTTGTTTCTGCTGACTCGATCGGGCCATTTCCGAGTACATACCACCCTTCAGGTACTCAGGCAGTTCCTGAAATGGCCTCGAAAACAGCCCTGGGCCCGATGAAGTGAACACACATGCCTATCAGGATGTTCTGCTCAAATTACTGTAAAGTTCCGATAATGGAAATGCACTGATGTATATGCTTTGTGAGATGAGTGTTTTGATGAAAACGTGTATTGTGTGTACAGTTAGAATTGCATCGATTGCCATATATCATTTTTGGGTTCTTGGTAACCAAATCATGTAAAGAACATTGAAGTGCCTTGTGGTGAAAGTGAGCTATACAAATAAAATTGCCTTGCCTTGCCTAGACACTGAGATCTTTATATGGTTGTGGAAAAGACTGGATATTAACATACCAAAAGGACATATGCATGTTCAGTTCTTGTGGGATATTACCTGTTTCCTCTGTCCAATTTAGGGCTACTGTACACCTGCTTGTACCAGTCGCCCTCATTATTTCCAACTAAGGAGTCCATTTCAATAAGTACATCTCCCTCTCCTTTTCGATTACAGTGCTGCTGTCCCTACCACTAATTTCCCAGTCATAGCTGGGGTTAACATGCTAATTCCATTTTATATATCATTTTTATCATAAGCAGTGAACAGAACAGAAACAAAACTGAAATAGTTATTTTTGGACCTAAAGAGCAACAATCAAGAGTCAGCACACAGCTTCAGTTGATACAACTAGAAACTACTGATCAGGCGCGTAGTCTAGGACTTTTAGTACTTTTTACTCAGAACTGAGCGTCCAGGGTCGCATAAAGGCAAAAACAAGGTCAGCCTTCTATCACATGAAGAACATTTCTAGGATTAAAGGACTAATGCCACAGAAGAATCTTGAAAAACTCATCCATGCGTTCATCTTTAGTCAGATTGATTACTTTAACAGTGCCCTCACAGGTCTACCTAAAAATTTAATCAGACAGCTGCAGTTGATACAGAACGCTCTTGCTCACATCCTTACTAGAACTAGGATAGTAGATCACATCACCCCAGTTGTAAAGTCCTTACCCTGTAGCTCAGAGAATAGACTTTAAAATACTCCTAGAAAACCTCCAGACGACTTCAAAGCTGCTAAACCATTGATAAATTGGGCCCAAAGACGTTAAATAAAAGCTGCCCCCTTCCCCCATCACTAAGTGAAGTTTTAGGATTTGCTGAAACTTTTGGTTCTGCCCTGGATTGCTTGGGGGCATTTAAAAGAGGACACATTCAGTAATATTTTAGTTACAAAATGGTACTTTAATTCTGTCTTGATTTCTTTGTGTTAAAGTCACAGCAGATTTAAAGTTAAACTTCATTTTTTTCTACTGCATGTCTTCCTTGATGTCAAAGTACATATCAGAATGTTCAGGTGGATTTACTGGGGGCAGCCAGTCGTAGCCAACTCATGTAATGAAGCAAATGCACCAGACGAGTGGTCAGAGAGGCCCCAGCAACTTAATGACAGCCAATATCTCCAAACCCGGCTTGAAGGAAGGCTGGAAACGTTTGCTCAGGAGACTCATTGGGTGTTTCAATCTCACCACAAATCCATTTTTATGTTTTCCTTCTGATTTATGACCTTATTTTAACTGTCTCCCACATGCAAATGCCTGACGACTGCTCCAGAAATATACATAATGTGATTCTCAGGGTCATCCCTCCAGCCTGTCAAGTTGAGGAGGAGCATTAAGAGTTTGGGGGGAGGTGCAGTGAGTGATTCTGGTGGGATCAGAAGGACGCTGATTATTTTCTTCCCGCGGTCCAGGGTGTATGCAGAAGGTGGCTCTCACTGGGTCTTGGTCATACATTCATGACTCTTCCATGACTATTATCGTTATCCGCACACCCAGATCCCACCAGGCAAGATGTGCACTAACATATCAATAAGATGGCCTTTTTTGACAAACTAGGATATTTATGGCTATCTCTCTGTTTGCTGTAATTTAGAGTCTATTTGACTTGAATTAAACTGGATCATTGTTTAATTTGAATAACCTGTGTCCACCCTGGATGTCTGCTCCTCTCAACTCACCCAGAAATACAGATTTAAAAATGATTCCTGGGCAGGTAATTATGATCATATATCCTGACATGTGTAGAGGAACTTTATTAAAGATATCTGTCACGCTGGCTTCTCTGCCCGTCTCCCTGCATGGACATGACAAAGTAGATCCATCAATTAAGCCCCAGCAATTGTGTTTGGTGGGATATTAGCCAGCCTTTATATTTTCGTTCACATTATTTCACACATTTTTCACACATTGGTATATGTTAATAAGGATGTCCAGACAGTTCCTCCAATGCTCATGTTTCCAAGAAATCTTCACACTCTGGACAGTTACTTTTATGCAATGTCAATGCCCACGTGTCAAATATCTTTATCTAACTGACAGGAGGAATCATTTTGTTTTGAACAGCTTTTTATTTCAACTTGAAATGTAAAGCTAAAGCTTCTGAAATAATAAATATGACCTGATGATTTCATAAACCCCATCAAACCCATCCATGCTCTTGTTCATGCACTTCCAAAAATGTGTATTTGTCCACTGTTTCACCTCTTCAGCTCTCTTGCATTCATCAACAAATCCTCTATCACCAGAACACTGTTAAAATATCGATTCATTATGTCTTTAATGATTCATTATTAACCTGAGAATAATTTCCAGTGAACAGCAAAATGAGAAAGACATAAGATTCCTGGCAGCTGGTGTCATTTTTCTTCCTACCAAAGAGTAAAATTAGTTTACAACTTCCAGACGAGCAAACATCAACAAACAGCAAACATTAGTTAACTTGTCAGAATAATAATGTTTAGTCAACAAAATATTTCAAACATTAGGAGGTTGACCTAAAGACATGGACTTTGATTAGGATATGTATCTTTGTTTTAGATTATAACCTCTATTGATGAATAATAAAGGTGAAAATGTTTTTAGATTGAGTTGGCATTTTTTTGTGCATTTATTTAGGTGATAGCACACTGATTGCATATTTAACAATTAATTTAACAACTTAAAATGTTTTGTCGTATTTTAATAATGCAGTCTGGAATGAACAGACTATATCCTTGGTTATTTCTTCAATCATTCATCAATCATTAAATCATACCTGAAATGTTTGTCGATAGTGCCTGTCTTAAGCCAAAGTTCTTTTCAGGGCGGACAGATGCAGCCAAACTACAATATAGGATAACGATTTTCCTCTGTGGGATTCAAGGCTATACAGGACATGATACCACAATGGAGCATTTGACTTTTTTTACTTTGAGTAGAAAATATATTTAGAGCAGGAAAAGATCCAACATTGTTGCTTGTCAGGTGTTTTGGTGTTTTTTTTTTTGTCATGTCACTTTTCACCACATATCAGTTTTACTTTGGATTATTGGTATAAAGTGGAAAACCTATGCCCATTTTTGTCTAAAAGATGTTTGTCAGGCGGTGTGCATGAAGATATGGACCCAAACGCAGAAGCAAGGTGCAGAGCTGTTTATTAAAGTGAAGATGCAGAGTGATGGTGGTGGTCTAGATGACAGGACAGCAGGAGTGAAGTCCTTCATAATGATCCGGCCCTGACTGAAGGGAGGTGACGGGTTATAAAGACATGAAGTGAGTGGCTGGAGATTGAAGACAGGTGCGGATGATGATGAGGGAGTGAGAGGAGCTGAGTGTAGATTCATGACAAAGTTCGTAAGTAGAGTCTGGGGTTTTGCTTTATCCTTTTATCTTCTTATTTAAAGCATTATGCCCTCTTGTTCCCTGATTGTTATTGTGAGAATGTGTAAGAAAGTTCTGTCCACCAAATCAATCATTTTTAATTTTTTTTATCATGTTTATAGATTAGAACATCTTTATTATGAAACAGTTCTGAGCAGCTGCAGTTCAAAAGTCTTCATGGCAACCCTAATCAGAATCGGTGTGAGTCAAGCCCATGTAGGAACATTAACGGAGCTTGTTGTTCTCTCCGTCTCACAGATGCCTTGTTGTCATCCCACAGCCACCCAACATGTCACGGTGGTCCAGTGCAGCCGACTCAAGTCATTTCGTAGCATTAACCACAAGGCCCAGATGTTCCCCAGGAGCAGACTGAGGGAAAGTGTGACATGTCCAGTCAAAGATGCAGCATCCTCCATGTTGGCCAACACCTGGCTTTACAGCTGCTCTGCCTCGGGTTCCGACTCGCTGCATCCACACAACTTTAGGAAGGAGGTGTTTGAAAACACCATCCAACAGTGAAGCTGTCAGTCTCACATATGGCTGTAGGATTAGATGAAAAGAACAGTTTGAGTGGTGAAAAAAAAAGGGCGCGTGCGGGGGTGGGGTGGAGTTGGGGATGTTGGTGATGGTGAAACCTCTGACTGTTAAGGCTGTTAAAATGTGCAGATTAAATGTCTCTCATATTTAAAAACCTATATTGTCCTTCAGTCTTAAGGGTCATTAGCTTCAGGTCAAAATCCAAGATCGTAAACAAAGAGTGTCTTCGGATCCGATTAAAAACTATGGTTTTTAACTTGTGTTTTCTAACTGTTTGGCCAATATTTAAATGTGTACTTACCCTCTGACATGTCTAATTTGGCTTAAATAATGTTTATTTCTGGGCCACATAACAGCATGGTACAGAGATTTCAGGATTTTCAGTTTTATCAAAAATTAATGAAGATTTCCAGAGGATACCAATATATGTTGTATTTTAAATTTGGCAAAGTCTGTTCTTTGCCTGGGTGACATCAGGGCTTGACAAAGCTCCAAACCTGGGGTCCCCAAGTCAAGTCCTTGACAGCTACTATCCTGCTACATTTTAGATGCATTATTTCCTCAGCACTTTTGAAAAAAATCAGTGACTAGGTAAGGCTTGCTTTATTAATCCCCAAGGGGGGAATTAGGTTACCATGGACATTTAAAAAAAACACATATAAACATATAAAAAGACAAGAAAATATTCACACTGGACTCTGCTATAGACCACAACCGTAGTGCCACAATGTTATAAAACAACAATATCAAATCATATGAAGTTCTCATTATGAAAGTGAACTGCAGCAGGAATAAAAGAGTTTATGAAACGTTCAGTTGAACAACGGGGCATTACCATTTGGCCTCTAAAAGAGCTCCTGAATTCATTAAATACACTGAGAAGGCAGTCCTTGAGAGACAGAACAGTCTTAACTTTACTCATCATTATTGTGTCCATTATAATGTCCACTGAGTCCAAACTTAGTCTGTTTTTTTTTGTTTTGTTTTCTAGCTCTTCCTGACAAACAAGCAAAATTCCTATGTGCTAGAGTTATTTAATATGGTTGGTTTCTTGACACAACGTTTAGGAACAACAAACACATTTTAAAAAAGGGTTGAAGCTTTGGAAAAGTCATGCCAGAAGTTTTATCGATTCCAAAACCAATTTGTGTTATTGTGATCATTTTTCACTTTAAAAAATCAACCATGTCAAAAATTTAGCTATCTCTGTTGATCTCAGATTAAGCTCAATATTATGTTAGTCCTTCATGCAGCTAAATAGCACCACAAAAGAACATTGATATCACCTTCAAAAATGCTTATTTTTGATGTTGGCAAAAATACCTAAAACTTTTCTCCAGAAGACATCTGGCTCATTCACATGGGCCCCTTTAAGTTTTAGTCACTTTTGAGGATTTGATTTTAGAGAAAAGTTTTTTCTCGGTTGGTTCTGTCAAGATGGTGATTTAAAACTTACTTCCCTGCGGACTGCTCTTCCAACAGCTGGCAGTAAATGGCAGGCTTGAATTTTGGTGTTTCTTAGGTTCTTCTTTAGCATCCTAACGCAACCAAACTGGCTAAGATTAAAACTTTCAGCATCATCTTACAAAAGCTTTGAGCTAAACCTTAGTATAAATGTGTTTGACTGTGTCTAAAATGGTAAACACCCTGTAGTTGTATAGCACTTTATCTAGTCCACAGGACCCCAAAGAATTTTACACTACATTCCGTCATTCCCTTATTCAAACACACATTCACACACTGGTGATGGTAAGCTACCTTGTAGCCACTGCTGCCCTAGGGCACACTGACAGAAGTCAGGCCACTGAACACTGGGCCCTCTGACCACCACCAGTTGGCAAGGTGAATGAAGTGTCTTGCCCAAGGATACAATGACCTAGATGGACAGAGTCTGGGCTCAAACTGGTAACCCTCTGGTTACAAGACAAGCTCCAACCTCCTGAGCCACAGTCACCTTAGACTATGTCTGTGTAAGAAAAACAAACAGCTTAAAAGATACCAATTTTTCCAATATCCAACCAGAATCAGGCCAGTTGTTAAATGGTCACTAGAAATGCAGGGTTTAGCTATAGCTTGTGAATAAACATTTATCTAAATATTACTGTGAGTGTATAATTTAACTTGTAGGTGTGATTTTGGAAAATTAAGATATGCATAAAATAAAAATGATTCAATTTGTGAGTTGTATAAATATTCTAATAATTCTAATTCTGGTTTGAATAAATTACCAGAAAACCAAATTTTGGATGACATTCATACCAATGATTACTGCACGTAAACTTCAGACCAATAGAATAATTTGATCTATGTGGACAATATGGGACATATCGGAAAAACGTATATTATATACATTTACTGTCTTATAATGTAACAATTATGTTTTATAAGTATGGATTAATGAACATTTTTTTTTATGTAGCAAGTTTGTAAAGCAAAAAAACTAAAAGCAAAGACAGAATGAAGAAAAGCAAGAAATAAAATAACTCCCTCTAATTTGACCTTTTTTGCAGTATTTTGGATGCAGGACTAATTAACAGTTTAGCTGTTTCCTAAAACTGAATCTGATGTGTTGTCCTGTTCCTCTGTGAAATACTTTAAATCTACAGGTGGAAAATGTAAATGATGGTTAAGAGTTTAGCTTATTTTGTTTAAGTTCTTACACCCAGATTCTGTCCCCCTGAGCTGCTTACTGATTGCTGGCTTGTGATTAGTTTAGAAACATACTTTACATTTTAATTAATGTCAAGAAGACTCTAGTAAACAAAAAGTTGCTGCCAACATCAGTGAACACCTCCCCCATCATGTTGAATTACAGAGAAGGAAAACGGGTCACATAGATGTCAGGGTAAGGATGTGGGCTATACAGCTGACTGCTGCCACAGCACTGAATACTTAAAGGCCTTCAACGCTTTGCAGAACTAGAAACAGCCATGAAGAGGTAGGGATATTGTTTGCTAGAAATATGCAATTAAACTTCAGCCCAAATTATGTGTGAGTTAAAAAAAATGATAACCACAATGTGCCATTTTGATGGTGAACTCCATGACTTCTCTAATATTGGTTGGGTGTTATTTTCTTGTAACCCTCTGTAGGTAAAAAGTAATTTATCTTCAGGTATATGTTGCTAAGGAGGTTAATGGAAGTTATTTGCTATTTGTTTCACCTCTTATAACCTTTAAGAGATATTATTTGCACATTTCTCTCATAGCACCACCTTAGCGAACTTGTATTTAAAATTAAACCGGAAGTAAATTCTTCAGTTTTAGCAGCTCTGCAGCATGGATGAGTTTGACAAGGGAGTCCCAGGCATTAGTGTCAGAAAAAAGGAACCCAACAGGGAGTGCATTCTTGTCTAAATACTTATTTAGCAGATATACATCTTATTTCTTTGCTTAATAATTGGCTTTTCCATTTCATATAAAGATTTTATATTTTATTCTCAATGGACTTGCAGAAACTCTGACAAAATCACTAACACAATGAGCAAAGGGTTTTATAGTAGTGCCATAGTTTGCATTGCTGCATTCTAGGTTTGAACCCTTACTTGAATCTCACTGGGAGCAGTTTGCATGATCTTCTGTAGAGTACCACCAGGTGCTGCACATGATCTGGTACAGACAATTGCTGGATGTTCAAACATCCATTAATTCTCAAATAGACAATACCCCTTAAAACAGGATCCTGGTCTGTACCATATCAGACAAATCCAAATCAGTAAAAAAAATACCTGAAACACCTACCGGAGACAGAGTTTGCCTTCATGAGTCATAAGTAGCTCAATAACACAAAACTCAAAATATAATTAGACTGCTGTACTTTTTGAAAGCACCAATGAGTCCATTCATCCATCCATCCATCCGTCCACCCACTATACCTGCTTATCATGCACTAAGGATTAAGGGCATCAAAACTATGAATTAACACATAACGTATAGGATTACTGTAAGTACTTAAACAAAAAGGGTGAAATAACTGAATACATGTGTTATATTTTAGATTCCTCAAAGTAGCCACCCTTTACTCTGATTACTGCTTTGCATTGTCTTGAAATTCAAGAGGTAGTCACCCAAAACAGTTTTTCGACAATCTTGAAGGAGTACCCAGAGATGCTTAGTATTTGTTGGCCCTTTTGCCTTCACTCTGCTGTTCAGCTCACCCCAAATCATCTCGATCGGGGTTCAGGTCCGATGACTTTGAGGCCAGGTTATTTCCCAATACTACATAATTCCATATGTGTTCATTCATAGTTTTGATGCCTTCAGTGAGAATCTACAAATATAAATAGTCATGAAAATAAACGAAACGCTCTGGATGAGAAGGTGTGTCCAAACTTTTGGTCTGTACTGTAAAAATATTTCTAGTGTTTATCTGTAGCTATTAAAAAAATCTAAATGCGTATTAATTAATTAATTAATTAATTAATTAATTTATCTATTAATTTCACACATGGTTATGCATTGTCTTAACAAGACAATTAATTTGAAAAGAAAAGAGAAGAGAAGCATTTCATGATTGAAAAAGAGCAGGAAGAAGATGAATCCTATATTACCTGACCGTTTCTTAACATAAAAAAACACAAAATTAGATCGTCTGTCAGTCAATTACTGGAGAAACACAATATCATAAGAATCAAATTTCACCCACTTGTCTCCATAGTAATGATCATTTGTCAAGTTCGTACATTCAAAGTATTCTCTTCATTTACATCTTCATCTCATTCTGTAATGAATTCCACAAAAAATAAGCTCTGTTTTAAAGTAGGTGTTGCAAATTGATGTTTAAAATGATATTCCCTTCTTTTTGCCTGATCTTCTGAACTGAAAACAACATCTTCTGCAGACTTGCTGGTAATAGTTATTTTTTTGCCTTACACATAACTAATAATGTGTTTAATTCAATTAAATCTTTAAGTTTCATAAGTCCCGACTTGATGAACAATATATTAGTGTGCTCTATTGGACTTGCTTTGTGAATAATTCTTACCACTCTTTTCTGTGAAATAAATAAAGTCACATACATACTGGTCACATATGTTTTGCCCAACACCTCTAAACAATAACTTGGATAAGCCATTATTAATGAAAAATATAAAATACTTTATTTATGACATCGATATTCTTTGAAATTTTTGTTTTGATGTGGGCTATATGAGCTTACCAAGTCAGTTTATCATCCATTACGACACCGAAAAACCTAAACTGTGTCACAGTTTCAATTTCTACTTATATATATCAATAATCAAATACATTTTTTTATTTTTTTATTTTTGTAAAAAACATGTATTTGGTTTTCAGTAAATTTTAAAAATAATCTATTTTTATCAAATGTTTTTTGATTCCAACCATTTCCTTTTGTTATTCTTTCTGATATAGCTTTTTAGTCATCTTCTGAATTAAATAAATTTGTGTCGTCCCCAAATAAAACAAACTGTAAACACTTTAATACATCGATAATATATTTAATGTATAAAACAAAAATTTCAGTCCCAAAACTTAGCATTGGGGGACATGACATTTAATTTCCATGCAATCAGATATATTACCAGCAAACTGGAAATACTGTTGTCAAATAACTTCTTAACAAATTTAAGGGTACTCCTCTCATACCATGATGTTTGTAATTCAAAAGTCAAAAACTTTTTTTTACATAAATGAAAACCCCCATTTTGTATTTATTATTTTCAATTGCAGTTCTGATCTCTTCCACTTTAGTGCAAATGTCGTAGATTTAAAGCCATACTAACTCTCACACAGTAAATTATTCTTTTCAATAAATGAATCTAATTTTTGAACAAATACTTTCTCAAGCAGTTTTGACAAGAGTGAAAGTAAAGACACAGGTCTATAATTAGATAAAATTTGTTTATATCCTGTTTCAAATAGTTGAAAAACTTTGGCTACTTTCAGTCTGTCTGGAAAATTACCTGTCTGACATGAAAGATTAAATATGTAACTTAGAGGTTTGTTTATACAATCAATTGTCCTTTTTACTATAGACATATCTATCCCATCACAACCAGTTGATGTTTTATTTTTGGTTTTAAGTACAATAGTATGATTTTCATTTTCACTTACCTCTCCTAGGAACATGGATTGCAACACCCCACTGCTTCCATTCCAATCACCTCCTGTTTGCCAATCACTAAGTTTTAATAGAATTTGCAAGCTTTGGACTTAAGTTAAGAAAAATAACTAAATTCATGTACTATTTCATTCATGTTTTCAATCACCCTATTATTGTCATTGATGAATCTTTTATATTACCTTTATTTTCTTTTAAGTTTTTGTTATAATATTCTCTCTTGGCTCGTCTCAAAATATATATGAATTTGTTGTTATGAAGCTTGTATTGCTTTTCAGCATCCTTTGTTCTAAATTTCCAAAAAAAGTTTCTTTTTTTATGCATTCCACAAACCTTTTGGTATCCATGAATTTTGATTGTTATTACTTTTATGTTCACTTTTAATTTTTGGACAATTCTTATCATAGAAAAATAAAAAAATGTCTCATATGCAGAATTTATATCTTTAACATCCATCTTTCCATCTTTAAAAGGTCTTCCCTAAATTTGGCATCTGCTTCATCAATTCTTACTCTCACATATATATGCCAATTTTCTCCTCTATCCTTTTATTCTGTTGCCAATCATATATAACAAATACTGGTAAATGGTTGTTTATGTCTTTTATTAGTAACCCACTTGTCATTGTATTTCCCAAAACAATATTGGATATATTTTCAATCAAAATTGCACAAAAAGTTGTTGCTCCGCTAGGCTTAGTAGATACTTCTAAAATTAAAATGTATTAATGAAAATGCATGATCAAGATCCACATTATTCTTCAAATAATCATCAGTGTAATATTTACAAGTGTAAATAATAGAATGGAACACATGATTTTCCCAATCAACATCATATTCAAAATTGTATAATTTATGCTCAACATAACCCCAATCTTTAAAAAAAAATGCAGTTTCTGAGATAAGTCATTAGGCCATATTATTTCAAAGAAAGGTCAAACACCAATAGCAAACTACTGTATGGACTTGTATTTCCATATTGAATGTTTATCCATACCTCCTTAGTCCTTTACACCTGTTTGCCTATTAAAGGAATCCAGTAATGTCTTTAGCTCATCAGCTGGTGATCTCTTGTACCTGGACCGGGGCACCTTCCAGCCTGCTGCCTGTAACATAGACTCCAAGTCCAGCTCACCAGCTTGGATCTTCATGTTTATGTCATATTCTCGTAATCCATCTGCTGCAGCTTGGGGTTGTCAAACATCCTGGTTTTACATTGTTCTCAAAAATGTTTAGTCTTGCAAGAAACATTACACACTATTGATCCTTCTTTCCTGTATTTGTTTTCTTACTTGTCTGTATTTAGCAGCTCCTGGGTGGTGAGGCCCAACCCACACACCCTCCCAAAGAAATATATGAGTAAATAAATTTAAAAAAATCTTAATATCACATAAGATCAATAAAAAGATTTCCAAAGAAAAAACGCTGGCCTTGTAAAAGAATGTCCTTACACTGTACAGTATACAAACTCAATACTTAGGTTTGGTAAGGTTTCTTTAATGCAATAATGCAGCAAGGCAGTCTGTCACTCTATGGAGTTGTTAAAAAAGCCTAGGTTGCTGTAAGTCTAGCGTCTGGCTTTTTAATATTGTTACCTCTGATATCTCACTTTTTTTTCCCCTGACAATACAATATAAATTATATGTGGGATTTAAATCAAGCAAGTTGCTGGCCTATCAACTTTTTATGACCACACGTTTTCCTTCCACTAAGTTTTGCATGGATATCTTATATTAAAGCACGCTAAATCTTTTGTAACTTCACAGTTCACCAAGTGTGGTTTGGTGAGACCAATTAAACTAAAAATCATGCTTTCGGGCTTTGGCTGGAAGCCAAAGTACCTGTAGAGAACCTGTGCATGCAGGGGGAGAACATTCCATCTACATGCAGAGACATTAAACAGTGCATTCACTTATGCCCTGCGGCTGTAAAACTATCTTCATCATGATTAACATAAATAAATATTTGAAACATTTTACTTAAGTGTACAAAACATTCCATGTTTGTTTAACTTTTTGAAATTAATATCTTACATTTTTCTTGTTCAAAGTTATTATAAAACTATATGTTTGAAGTTCTTTATTGTTGTTAAATTAGTTCCTAAACCATGAGTGCTGTTTTAGTCTCCACCTTCTTAGCTTAGAAAATAAAATACATTTGTTTTTCTCTTCCAGCATAATAAAGACTATGAATTATTCCGGTTAAAATTGAACACACAACCACTCCAATAAACGTAAGAGTCATATCTGTAAGTGTGCTCTTTTTTCTCCCTGCAGATGGAGAGTTATTAGAGCACATGAGCACTGTCCGAGACATGCAAATGGAGCCGGTTGCAAATAGAATTTCTACAATATCAAGCCTTGTTAGAGCGGGAGCAGCAAAGCACTAAGGACAATCAAGACACCTTGTCACTTGCTTCTTTTTTTTATCTCCTGCCTCCTTGTGAAGAAAAAAGCACTTTGAATCTGCTAGTTTTTCTCTTGCATTTACATAACAAAGCCCCCAAGAATAAGGTAGAGATGTGATGAAGCAGCCTCCACTGCTGCGTCTGAACACCCATCAACATGCCTCAGACACACACGCTAACAAACACAGAGGGAGGTGTATGCGTACACACACATATCCGCATGTATTGTCTCTTTCTTTTCTCTCAGTAAAAGTATCTGACAACCAAAACCCCAAAGATCTCCGATGCTTGGCTTCACAGCGTAGATACGCAGTCAGGAAAATAAATTGAAAGCATTAAGAGAAAGTCAAAAAAAGTGAGAAACTGGAACAGAAAACAAAATAACCTCTCTGCACCAACAACTCCACAGCCACCTACATATAACCCCCCCCCCACCCCCCCCACCCCACTCTCTACCCAACCTTCCTCCACCCTACCCTCAGCCCAGCTCTGCTCCCCACTCAGAAAGAAACAGGATGAAATGACATTATGCATATGAAAATGTCCAGAAAGATGTTTGATTTATGTATGCATTAGATGCAAATTCTATTACGGGACACAAGGCGGGCTGCAAGATTTCCCACTGAACACTTGGCTGCCCTGATCAAACCCCATCTCATTAATTCAGACAAGGGGGGAAAGATAGAAGGAGTGAAAAGTGAAAAAATTGGAAGAAATTTACAACCCAGACAGATTTTTTTTTTTTAAAAGGGGGGGGGGGGAAGGGTAGTGGGTTATTGGTGTGGGAGATGGGGAAATAATGTAAATGTTTGGACCAAGAGCCTGACCAGTCAATGAATGAAAAATAACAAAACAGCATAACTTTTATTCAAGCTTCATCCATGGAAACCTCAACATAATTTGTATCAATTATCTATTGGATCCTAGTCATGACAATATCCTGGCCTTGTCAGTATTACTTCCAGTCAGAAGCTAGAGTGTTGGTAAAATGAAATGGTGATAGCAAATAAGAAAACAAACCTCAGATATGATTTTTGTTTTGAAAATTCCCAAAACCTTTTAGGTCAAGATTATTGTATGTTTTAAAAAAGTATTTACAGAAAATCCACTCACTGTTGGTACCACTTCTGAGGAAAACATTGAGTTTCGAAAAAGTTTCCTCCAAACAAACAGAGGCCTCTGCCTGCGTTCTTCCTGTGGTACAGGAGCACTCGAACTGTATCAACCACATCAAATACTGAGTGGATGTAAAAGCAGCTGCTCAGCACCGGTTACAACACTATTTCTAATCTAATGGCTTGCTAATATCAGCTCTGTTCTTGGCATGTACAAGCGGCTGATACAAAACATGCACATTTCTGAAAATGTCAACCTATTTCAGATGTTCCACTTATAGAACACATGCATTATGAAGCTCTACAATGTGCATTGAACTTCAGACGGATAAAAGTAAGATGCATTTTTTATCTTAATTACACGGAAAGATAATTTCCAGTTAATACATATAAATCTGCCAAACTCATGACGGAAAATTTTATCAAAATAGAGCAGAAAATTGTATGAAAAATGTAAGGCTTAATATTTCCATCAGTTTTCTTTTCTTTCATAGTATGTGACATCATGTCAACTAGCTTCAACTCTCAGCATGGTCAGGTGATTGAAATGGGAGAAAAAATGGGAGCAGCGAAAAGCTTGCTTCAGGTGATCCAGACCTTTCCCCCTCTTTTCCTCTCACCACTTCCTCCCACAGCCGTCTGTATGATTGAGGTCAGACAGGAAATTCTTCCCTGGCCTAACTAATGTGATTGCATCAGAGCAATCCCCTTAAACCACATCACAGGCCTGATCTGCATACTAATTGGCCCTGCTCCGTCCTTGACACAGACCTTGAGTGGAAAAGGCCTTCAATCCCCCCCTTCAGGGTGGGTGACGAGGGTGTGTGCATATGACTGAGGCAGAGCAGAGGGGTGAGAGGAAAGAAAAATAAAATGCAGCGTCCATCCATTGCTTACATTTCCACGCAAAGATGCCCCCGCCCTGCATAACCTTATCCCTGCCACATGGTACACCAAGTCCCTCAACCCTCCTCAGCCCCCCCATCACCCCTATCTTCTCTCTCTATGCATCAATGCAAATTATAACAATGGACGGGGCTTTATTCGGTGGGGGTAAGCCTGCGTGACCTTCTGTGACGGGGAGCAGCAGAGACAAAAGGCCATTTTTCTCTGAATAAGCACACGGACAGCAGCATCTCCCCATCAGAGGCACGAGGGTAGGTGGTGGAGGGGGGTGCTGACAGATAGGGGTGAAATCCAAGAGGCAAATATGAGGATTTTATTTATTTTTTTAAGAAAATATGGCAGACAGTAATTGTAGAAGGATGTATAGGCTGTGGCCCCTTTGGAGGCTGTAGCACCAGGCCTGACAACAGTAAAAAAGAGGAAATTGGCATCTTTTGTATTCAAGTACTGCCACAAATGACTCTGACAGTTGATAAAGTACATGTTTTAGAAATACACTTTAATTTTAGATGCTGTGTTCTTTTCATGTAAAGGTTTTATTTTCAGCAAGATAACAAAATTCCTACATTTAAGCTATGCGGCACTGAAGAGTAATGACTTAAAACCGACTGCACAGAAATTACTCATCATGTCATAAACAGGATTTCAGTTTGCATCACATTTGCATCTTTGCCCGAACAAAAGAAATTGCTTTGCAGTCAAAAATAACTGAAATTTAATAAAGGTCTTATTTTTTTTTCCCAGAACCCAGTGTAAGATACCTAAAACAAAAGAAGCAGTGACATTTGAAAGATAGAAAATAAAAAAAAATACTAATCTTTGGACCTCCAGTGAACAACAAATAAATCAAAATCTAACTCCCAAGATGCAAATCAATAATGGTTTTGTTGTAGTGAAACTTCATTGCTAGTGAACTGTTTGCAGTTGTCAAACATGAATTATTTTAAAACTCTCAGAGCAACCTCCTTTTGAACATGGGACATTTTTATTATAAATAAAACTGTTTTACTTGTCTCATAAGAGGCCTCACTGACAAAAACAAAGTATATACTTGTGTAATCTATTTACTGCATTCAGTGAGTGGTTGGTTACAAGCTGTATTTTCAATGCATGTCCACTACAAAACAATTTAAGTTGTGTATTTGGTCTATAGTTGAAAAAATAACCCTTAGTGTTCGATGTACGACATGATTTTTTTTTCAGATTGATTCAACTATGAAAAAGCGTTATATTTCACTGTCCAGGTTTATGGGAATATCTGCATTGAATGACAGTAAACAGCGTGATCAAGAGGCAGCTACTAGTCAAAAATTCACACCATGCTGGCACAGCATTGCTGCATGGATACAACTCTTGCAATAGGTCATTTTTCTTATTACATATGTCAAGTTTTGAAAATAACAACATTTAAGCAGGTACATTATAAAACCTGTCTTTCAGCCCACATTTCTGTTTTAAAAACATATATTCATTTTTAGGTCTAGTTATAAATGTGTTTTTATTAGCTGTAAGCTGGAAATCATCATAAGTAACAAAAATGAAGGCTTGGAAATATTAGTACAAGCGGAATCAATGTATAAAATGTGTTTCATTTAGCTAATTGATTATTCAATTTAAAAATGTCAGTAATGTTCTTTACTGAATGTGACTATTTTTTAAGGTCTTGTCCTAAATAGCAAAGGTAGAATTTCACAATAACAGCCAATCAGCTATATACAAAACAGGTAGGGAAGGGGCAGCCCAGAGTAACTCTATAATTCAAACACCTGGAACAAACTTTGGTTACACAATTTCTCTGTTTTCATTTTGTATGTTTCAGGAAATGTTCTGGTTTTATGCATTTGTACATATGTACAGTGAAAAACATAGTTAAATAAGCACTTAAATTGTCATATTGTCTTGATATTGGGTGTGTACCATAGTGTTTCAGAGCCACACCACCTTCTGACAAGTCCCATTATTACACAACAGTGATTATTCCACGTTGTAAACCCGGATGCTCAAAATAATTAGTTGGAATAAGTAGTATAAACTTTAAAAGTTCTCAAAAGTTATATTTACTTAAAAGTATTGAGTGAAAGTAAAAATTTCCTTCTTTTCAAGTGTATTAAACGTATTAGTGATTAATATTAACTTGTTTGCATATTGTGTAAATGCTACTTAAAATAATCAGCTCAGAGTTACTTATAACTCAGTGGAACAAAACATCAATTCATGTCTTATCTTGAAAGAACTAATCAATTAAATGTGGGTATTGAAAAATTATTTTCATCGGAATGAATAAAGTACTCTATCTATCTATCTATCTGACTATCTATATCTCAGTGGAACAAAACATGAATTTATGTCTTATTTTGAAATAAATAATCAATTAAGTGCGGGTATTGAAAATGTATTTTCATCGGGATGAAAAAAGTACTCCATCTATCTATCTATCTATCTATCTATCTATCTATCTACTCAATAACACATTAAAGTGCAACTAAACCCTAAGACAAGTTTTTTTTGCTCATAAACTGTATAAAGGAAGCTAAAATCCATATATCGCACTTCGGAGGACAACGACGAAGTGGTTTAAAGCCATATGTTATAATCTATATGTTTTAAACACACGGTGAATAAGGAAACAAAAGTTGAGGTAGTTCCCTCCGAAGCTACTTAGCATCAATGCTAGCGCTAGGGCACGTGTCAAACTCAAGGCCAAACTCAAGAGGACCATATACAGGTGCTGGCCAGTAAATTAGAATATCATCAAAAAGTTGAATTATTTCAATAATTCCATTCAAAATGTGAAACTTGTACATTTTATTTATGCAATGCACACAGACCAATGTATTTGCTATGTTTATTTCTTTTAATTTTGATATTTATAAGTGACAACTAATGAAAACTCCAAATTTGGTATCTCAAAAAATTAGAATATTTTAAAGGCCAATGAAAAAAAATGTTGTTTTTTTTTAAATGTTGGCCAACTGAAAAGAATGAACATGAAAAGAATGTGCATGTATAGCACTCAATACTTAGTTGGGGCTCCTTTTGCCTCAATCACTGCAGTAATGCGGCGTGGCATGGACTCGATCAGTCTGTGGCACTGCTCAGGTGTTATGAGAGCCCAGGTTGCTCTGATGGTCGTCTTCAGCTCCTCTGCATTGTTGGGTCTAGCGTATTGCATCTTCCGCTTCACAATACCCCATAGATTTTCTATGGGGTTAAGGTCAGGCGAGTTTGCTGGCCAATCAAGGACAGGGATACCATGGTCCTTGAACCAGGTACTGGTGGTTTTGGCACTGTGTGCAGGTGCCAAGTCGTGTTGAAAAGTGAAGTCTGCATCCCCATAAAGTTGGTCAGCAGCAGGAAGCATGAAGTGCTCTAAAACTTCCTGGTAGACGGCTGCATTGACCTTGGACCTCAGGAAACAGAGTGGGCCAACACCGGCAGATGACATGGCACCCCACACCATCACTGACGGTGGAAACTTTACACTGGACCTCATGCAACGTGGATTCTGTGCTTCTCCGCTCTTCCTCCAGACTCTGGGTCCTTGATTTCCAAAGGAAATGCAAAAATTGCTTTCATCAGAAAACATAACTTTGGACCACTCAGCAGCAGTCCAGTCCTTTTTGTCCTTGGCCCAGGCGAGACGCTTCTTACGCTGTTTCTTGTTCAAGAGTGGCTTGACACACGGAATGCGACAGCTGAATCCCATGTCTTTCATGAGTCTCTTCGTGGTGGTTCTTGAAGCGCTGACTCCAGCTGCAGTCCACTCTTTGTGGATCTCCCCCACATTTTTGAATGGGTTTGTCGTCACAATTCTCTGCAGGGTGCGGTTATCCCTAGAGCTTGTACACTTTTTTCTACCACATTTTTTCCGTCCCTTCGCCTGTCTGTTAATGTGCTTGGACACAGAGCTCTGCGAACAGCCAGCTTCTTTAGCAATCACCTTTTGTGTCTTGCCCTCCTTGTACAAGGTGTCAATGGTCGTCTTTTGGACAGCTGTTAAGTCAGAAGTCTTCCCCATGATTGTGGAGCCTTCAGAACAAGACTGAGGGACCTTTTAAAGGCCTTTGCAGGTGTTTTGAGTTAATCAGCTGATTAGAGTGGCACCAGGTGTCTTCTATATTGAGCCTTTTCAGAATATTCTAATTTTCTGAGATACTGAATTTGGTGTTTTCATTAGCTGTCAGTTGTAATAATAAAAATGAAAATTACTAAACACTTGAAATATATCACTATGTGTGGAAGGAAAGTATACAGTATAGAAGTTTCACGTTTTGAATGGAATTACTGAAATAATTCAACTTTTTGATGATATTCTAATTTGCTGGCCAGCACCTGTAGATAGAAAATTTAAGTTATATCTTTGTGCACCCCAATGCAGTTGTATTGGTAAAATAAAATCAGTGTTTATTTGAACAGTCCTAAATCACATATTTATGTAAAGATGTTCAGCATTATTACATTTTAAGACCTAGTTTTGGAATGCGAAGACTGATTTTAACGGTTTGTTCTAGCTTTATCAATACTTTCTGCCACAACCGGCCCTTTAAGGATATTCATCAGCTTGATATGGCCCAAAATGGAAATGAGTTTGACACCGCTGCGCTAGGCTCTCTGTGCATGTTTGGTATACATGCTGCCCGCTTCAGGCAGCGCTGACTCAGCGCACTGAGCCCACGACTAGAACTGATATGGCGTTTGGCCACTTGGCTCCATAAAACCTCTATTTACCTATGGTGGAGAAGAGACCTCATTTCTCCCTTTACCGTAGGTAAACAGAGGCTTTACAGAGCTGGCTGCATGTCAGAGTTCAGCCACGACTGTATTCCAGACAACACCCCCACGTCCCCACTCCTGCTCATTCTCCTCACTTGGCAATGCCCCTCCGTGTCTCCTGGCCCTGCCCACTTTGATAGAGTTGTTCAAATGTTGCCTGGGGGGTGTTGATGCATTTTCATGGGGTTCAGTTACTCTTTACTCAATACATTTAACGTTATCAGTAGCCAAAAAACATTTTAAGTTTGGAGGTAAATGGTTTTTAGTTACGGCAAGTCTGTGTTTTTTTGAGTTTGGTCCAATAGGAAGATTTAAGGAAAAATTATAATAATTTCAAGTAGGGATGCACTGATACCGATACTGGTGTTGGGTATCGGCCCCAATACCGCGTAATGTACCGGTAACGGTATCGGCTAATGTTAACCGATACCATGAACCGATACTTAAGATGCGGAAATGCAACAATAATTTACTGACAATATTAGTTTTTAACTTTTACATTTCAGTTCTGTGTTCATTTTATTAATATTTTATTTGTTATCTAATTCACCATCATTTCTTGTAACAAGCAGAGAAGAAAATAAAACCGGACTCCCAAATGACAGCGTTTTTTTGTGTGTGTTTAAAGTATCGGCATTGGCACTCGGTATTGGTAAGTACTCTGAACCAAGTATCGGTATGGTATCGGTTTTGAAAAAAGTGGTATCATTGCATCCCTAATTTCAAGTTCACTTTACATAAAATCCAGAGTTTTCATACATGAAATGGTTTAGGTCTGCTTAGTTACTACACTTAGAAAAATGAATGTATATTCTGGGTTGCATGTACTGAAGATTTTTGGGTTGGCTAAATCGATAAGTTTAATTTAATTATAATTTGAAAATATATTTAACATAAAATCGAAAATTTCAGTATTGAAAACAATCAAACTTTAAATTCCATGTGACAGAAATGTAAGGCAAGGCAAGGCAATTTTATTTATGTAGCACACTTCAAACACAGGGCAATTCAAGACTATTTACATGATTCAGAGGTAAAGAAACCAAATATATGATAAAGATATGAAAATTAAAACAGATCATCACAAAAAAATGCATTTAGTAATTGAAGCATAAAATACAATTTATGTGAGCGTATGAAATTTAAAAACAAAAAAACCCACGAGAATCCATTAATAAAAAGAGCATAGTGCAAGGAGCAATTTAGGTAAGGTAAAATAAACTAATGTATGCAAAAGATTGTAGATTAAAAACAGATAAAACACAATCATTTAAAAAATGTAAAAGGAGAAAACTTCACTACACCTCGGCCTCAATAGAAAAAAAAGATACCCGTTTTTGATGCATCAGTATTTTTTCTTTGTATCTCTCCATAATCCAAACTATTCCATACATCAATCCCATGAACTGAAATGCACAAACTCCTTTCATTTGCACAAATAGAATATTGTTATAGATTAACTTTACCTCCTAAATTAAAAATGTCTGTCTCCATCACTAGGCATATTTTAGATATTAGCTTATAGTACATTCTTTCTTGCACTGAATATAACTGATGTTTTGAATTTGATCCAAGTTTCAAAGTTTGTGACTTTACAATTAGTGTCAGGCACCTGTAGAGTGCATACCTCTGGCAAGTCAGCTCAGTGACATATGTTAAATGTTGTTTTTTGGGTGGGGGTTTAGGTAGGGGAGACCAGGGACATTTGTAACAAGGGAGTTGTAACACCTTGAATTCCTCCAATCAGAAACAAACTAGACAGGTAACACTCACTTTGCAAATGCTCAGGGTGTTTTTATATAGGACTCAAGTCCGTATTCGGATACCGTATTTGCTGAAAATCCACTTATTTCGTACAATGTGAGCAATGTCTGGAAAAAGAAAAAAAACTCCCTTGGAGGTCGTATAGGATTCCAGGTACGAGTGGATATGGATCATGTGAAAACAAGCCATACCCTGACCATACATGAAACAATAGACATGCTCCAGACGGAAGTGAGGACACCACAAACCGAAGTTACCGAATCGCCATCCGACTATAAAGAGATCTAAACAACTCTGTTCAAGCATCCCACAGTAACACACCAGGTTACAAAGCACTGGGTTTACTACAACACTCACCTTGTAGGTGAAGCTATGGCTTCAGGTAGCAGTCGACCAGTAGACCAATGTGTTGTCATTCTAGGCCGCCGCTCGTTTAATGATGTCGGTACTTCTCACTCCCTTGTTTGTTGGATAGCTACAGAATTATGTGTATACCGCCACCTGCTGTTTTGGTGTAGTCTGTCATGTACAACACTGCACTCCAGTACGGGCTGAGACCCGCACCATGTGAACAGAAAAAAATAGCAATACAAAGAGAAAATAGCTTGGATGTAACTTTTTTTTAATACTGACTGAAGTTCCGCACCTTTATTCTTTTAGGGAGACACACCAAAAAGTGGATGTACTTTACACTCCCAATGAACTGTCTGCCAGAAGCTGCAGGGCCTCTGGATCAGTCCAGTTTGCCGTTTCAGCTGTTACAGTTTACAAATATAAAATTAAAGCTGTAGTCCAGACAATTTGAGTCAGACAGATTTTTTTTATCCAATGTTTGAATATAGAACTGTCTTACCTGTTCAACAGAAATGTCACCAAAGCTGCATCGGTTGTGAAGATTTTTAAGATTCAAAGGTATCTCCTTTGTTGAAACACATATCTCATGTAAACCCAACTCTGTTCTCTAAGGTGTTTTTTTTTTTTTTTGGTTACATATTCTGTTTTTTGGAAACTCAATCACTTTTCTTTCTTTTTCTTGCTGACATTGATGGAGCCCAGGTAGCCAGGGAATTGCTAACTATTATGGTCTGTGGTCTGTTAAACCACCAAAAAGTTAAATCAAGAATTATATGACACAATTTCTGTCATGTCTTTAAAGGATATTTTTTGGATCAATAAAAATTAAAGCACTTTTAAGCTTTACATTAAGCTTTACATTATGACCGCTGAGGCACTGTCATAATGACAAGTAAAATCAGCACTAAAAATGATAATAGAAAGTCAAAGTTTCATCTTATCTGTTCTATATATTTTTTTCTATATACTTGAGCATTTTTATGGTCAAATTAAATATGTTTTTACAACATAACACATTTACCCAGTGCCTGCGGAGTGAGGCAGTTTTAATTTTGAGGTGAGCTGTGTTGTGCGACTCAGCTCTGGCGGTGCTGTGTCACACACAGGGAATGAGGGCAGTTGGTGCATCCTCCTTTCTGTCTTCCTTCATATTGCTAATATACGTATTCGATAACATATGTACAACAAATGCTGATGCTCAACAGTCTGTATAATATATTCATCAAATGTGTGTGACATATGTGCAGTCAAATGCAGACAAAACTTTGTACTGTGTATTATTCTTATTATTATTAGTGGTAGTTGTATATATTTTTCTTGCCATCATATTGTTAAATAACACAAAACTGATTAAATCTTAGCCAAACGTTAAAACAAAAATATATTTAAGGCAAAAACTGAAATAGAAGCTTTTCATTTTGGTTTAATCTCTCCAATTCCACATGAATCAGTCAGTGCCTCACCAGTGATGAAATATATAAATACTCCTGTATTTTACTTTTACCTGTTACCTGTGTCTTGTAAAGTGCCTTGAGATGACATGTTGTGAATTGGTGAAATATAAATAAACTGAACTCATTTTACTGCCAGGCAAATAGGTTGACTTCTACAGACACTATACTTACTATATTAATAATTTATGTTTGTCCATTAAGTTATTTAACTTGTCAATTATTATTTTTTTTCAGTATATTTGGGAACTGACAAAGTGATGCCACTATGCTATTTGCTAACTGGTCACATTACTTTGCTTCCAAGTCTTGTACAGCAGAATTAAAATTTTATATAGTTCCACAAATATCTGCACTGTGGAAATATGATTTTGTTATTATATTTTAATCAGGATAAATGAAAACATAGAATGTTAGCCATTTCATTCGGGACAGGGCTTTTTGTCTCTCCAGCTGTTCTTATAGGGATCATTTTGTCTGAGAGCTCAGCGGGTTTAATCTAGCTCCGATAATTTCACCACGCCTTGTAATGGGGTCCCTGAAGACAAACCTGTGCCTGTTTTCATGGAGCTGGAAAACCTTTTAACCAACACACCATCCTGCGCTGAGCGGGAGCTATTTTAGCATCCCGCCTTCTGCCCCTGGGACTAGACATTACACAGTCACCCCCCACCAGAGCTTCCCCACACAAACAAGAACCCTGTATCCATGTGCACAATTCAGCCTCGTGCACTTCCCTTAATGTCTGGCAATTTGCCAGGTTGTCACAGGAAAGGTAAGTGTTGATTTCATTGTCAGCTGTACGCAAAGCAGAAAAGAAGGCAAACTTCAGAACAATGAAACACTCCTTTGGAGTTTTTTATTTTATTTTACCTTTTCTTCCTCACATCCTCCTCTGGAAAAGGAGAAAGGTGTCAAGTTTGTGACAAGTGAATTGGTTTTTTTTTCACCCCCACCCCCATGCTGTGAAGGCATCTACGATGGAAAGTTTATGGAGTTGCGTTCTTACAGATAGTTTGACCTACTTAGGTTAATGCTGAACACCCATGGCTCCCTCAAACACTCGCATTGAGAAATTCATACAAGGATCTTCTTGCTTACCATAAACTACAGTCTAGATATTTTCTGTTTCATATTGTCTTAATTATCCTTCAATTTCCAATAAAAGTCTTTCTGTGGAGGAAAAAAACAAAAACACTTCTATAATGGATCAGAAATTATTAAAAAAATGTTTAGGTTTCCTAATTTGGGGAATTGCATGTGTGATTTAGACTGCTTTTGTGATTATTATTATTTGTTTGTTAATACAAATAGAAGATTGAAATGCATTAGCCATGACTACACTGACTGCAGGGGTTTTAATTCATAACTTAAAACCAGGATTACAAAAACAACTAACTTCCAGCACCCAGAAACAAGTAACATCAGACCTGGATGGATCGATTAACCTTACCTGCCTTCTCACATCCAGAATAAAACTGCTCAGTCACAACAGGACTAGAAACAGTCTTCACTTCGCCACTTAATACAGAAGACACCCAAAGTCTCCATCAATTTCATTCACCATTTGTCAATAAAATCAGCTTCTCTCTCAAATTCACACTGTTCATTGATGCCAAAGTGGAATCAACATCCTTTCTTGCTCCATAAACCTCACAACAACAACAAAAAACTAATGGAGATGGGGATTCACCCAGATGCAGACAATACTTCATGTAACATCCCAACAAAAGTTTTATAAATGTATCAATTTCCGGTTAGCAGTCTTGATGCACATCAATGTATAAAACAAAGGTTTTACACTTTATCAAACTAAGATTTATTTTTTTAAATATTTATACAGAAATTCAATAGCACTTTATGCATGCCAGTAGTTAATGAGACATGCCTCAATGAATGTAATCTAAAAACAATTAAAAACCTTTCTCTTTGCAGCATAGCAGCAAAAAAAACATGGATGTGTTTATAAGAAGTTTGAATCCGGAAAAAAATGATCATGATAATTTAATGATTAATTAAAAGAAATTGGTTAACTATTAGGAAAACAATAAAAAAAAAACTGTACCTATTGCACCTGACAAACAGTAAAAATGTCTTGAGTCATACATCCTCCCTGACAGCTTCTTGATTAGATTTTTAGGCCAATGTTTTACTTAGAAAACTACAAGTAGCTTAAGTAAAGCAATTATTTGGATATTTTTTTCTATGGAATCAACATTACCACTCTAGACAGAAAAAAATAACATGTAGTGATTTAATCTAGTATCTAATTCATCTTGACCAGAGACGCAATTCCATATTTCCTCATATGATCCTGCACTTACTGGGCATCAGAAACATTGGCTTTGCAGCTGTGCATTTTGTTTACCGTTTGGACACTTAGTACAGTACAGGGACGGAACAGTGGTTCAGTCTTCAAAAGAGGCAAAACACCCCTCAGTCAAGAAACTGATGTTCTGCAATCAATGTTTTTTGATTATTTAGATTTTTCTATGATCCTGTGAAGCAAAAAACAAAAAATAAAAACAATTCAATTGATAATTTGTACAGGCTTACTTGCAGTGACCTCTGCTGACAACACCATAACACAATTTCACCCATGACATTTTAAAGCTATAACTAAACTTTAAATTTCACCTTTGAAGCCTAAAAGGTATAAAAACCAAAATGCAGTACATCTAGCTAAAACTATTTCTTCTTTAACAAATATCTTCCCTAAATGCATGTATCAAGTGGTTAGCAGGTGCTGCTAGAGGGAGGTGTTTTTCTGCAGGCCACAAAATAAAGCGAACTTTAAACACAGATGTTGTTAATTGACATTAAAATGAGAAATGAGAATCTAACATCATTATATTCTTATGACTGCCTCGGGCTGTTTTGGCCTAAACTTGTCAAATATCTTTTTTAATGCATATGAAAGTATAATATTGACAAATTAACTCAACACAAAAAGAGATCAGATGCAGAGATTTATCTGAAACCAAGGAGAGATGAATTACATCTAAAAACACATCTGGAACAGTTTTATAAACTGAAGGTGTTACTTTTTAAATGTTATAACACCTGCTGTTTCCTCGTTCTAATTATTTATGAAAATCATTATACATGTGGTCTATGAAATACTTCTCGATCAAATGATAGTCAGATGTTAATGTTGAAGTTGTTGTTTTTTAATGTAAAGTTTAAAAAAATGGTAATTTGGGTATTTTTCCTCCAGCTTTTATACCATACCATTTTTATCTATATATCACTATCGAACGCAACAAAAAGATTGCACAAAGTGCTGAACAGTTATTACGACATAAATAAACTAAATAAAATGTGATTAAAACATTTCGAGCTGTGATCCAAATTAACTCTGAGTCTTTTCTGATTAGACATTTTTAAAAAATCCTGAAAATTACGAGTAGCTACATAAATTGAAATTGCAAAAGGAAACAACTTATTTAAATACAAACTGCAACAAGCAAAGAAAAATATTAATAATATTAGTAATAATATTTAGAGGAATCAGATAAATTGAAATTATTGGAAATTGTTTACCTCAAATAGTTTGTGGATTATTTGGATTTTGGGATCCTTTAAAAAACTGCATTTATAAATCTTTCTTTCTTTTATTATAAATAAATCTGTCATAAAACAGATTACCACAGGTATCAACAATCAAGAGTGTACGTCCCTACCACTCGGAGATATGTCTATTTAATAACCCTGAATTATTTATGCTATCTAGCAACATGGCACCAAACCATTTAGAATTCATTAATTTCTTAGATCAAAGATCATATCACAGACATGTAATTTGTATTTCTTTAATTGCCAAATTATGTTCTTTCTTTATTCAATTAAAGGATGAAAACTCCCAACAACATATATGTTATTTCTGTAATTGATTTAATGTTCTGCCATATTGTATATTAGACCAAGAGAAACTGCTGTTTTACCCAAACGATGCAATAGAGAATTCAGTTTCTATATCTGCTTAATGATTTTCACTGTTTTGGGGGTCTTGAGTTAATCTCCATTGACAAAAGCATGGAAAACATTTACGAAACCACAGCCCCTAGTCAAGATGTTTCAAAATGTTATACCTTCATACCAGAACCATACAATATCAAAAAAAAATAATAATAACACGAAAAAACCACACAACAGCTTCAAATCATACTTAAAGCTTAAATTTATGACAAAAAAAAATCAGAAAAAGATGGGACTAGTAAGGATGGTGCCGAAAACACGTAGGAGAAACCTTTATTTCAAGCGAGTTTATGGTAGCATGTCTGCTTCATGAACCACAACACTTCTTTGTAGGTCCTAGATCCTTTGACTGTCCCTGGTCCGAATAGCTCCTCTTTATATCAAAATTATTCCAAAGTCACATTTGAAGCTGTCTGTCCCACAACTTAAGCTCGGCCAAGCAGGGTCACAAAAAGGACAATGATGCCAGCCATAAACAGCAAAACAGCAAATAAACAGCAAATCTACAACAGGAAAATAAAATAATCAATCTTACCTTAATCTTATAGCCCAATCAATGCCCAGACAATAGCTTAGTTGAAATACAGTGGTTTAACATTTTAAAAAATATAAACAAATTGTTTAAATTGAAGCAACACTGTAAGGCAAAGTAGACCAAAATTCCTCCACTGCGATGTGAAACTCAGAAAGTCAGAGAGGTAATGCCTATTTCTTCTCAAACCCCCAGACGGTCGTGGCAGATGACTATGTGTACTGAGCCAGGTTCTGCCAAAGGTTTCTTCCTGTTAAAGGGGAGTTTTTTCTCTCCACTGTCGCTACATGCTTGCTCAGTATGAGGGATTACTGAGAAATAGCTGTGGTTGGAGTCTTCGGGCACAACCTCACGTCGATGACTCAATACAATCTGCTGGGATTCCATAGAAAACTTGTATGTTTGTATAATTGTATTGAAATTACTTTTGTTGTAAAGATGACATTTGTTGTGAATTGGCGCTATATACATAAAAGTGAATTGAATTATTGAGAGTTATTACTGTTAAAGAGGATTTCATGTGGTAGAGATCCCTTCTCTCACATTTTAGTTAAATTGTTGAATAAATTATTATTAATTGAATAACTGAACTAATGATAGAAAATCTTAAGACTTAAAAAAGATTTGCATTTTTTTCATTATTAAAGAGTCCAAAAAGTCCTTGTTTCATTTAGTTTTGAAAGTCAAAGGGTCACATTTTGTGAGCAAAAAAAAAATGCATCCTTTTGGTTGGTGCATAACAGCTTTTCAGGCCGATCAGACCTCTGATCAGTACTGAGCATCTTCATAAGGACCGGCGGCGCTCTTCTTCTCTGTTTGTGTTTCTGTGTTTCCTCCCTCTACCAGCAGCAGATTTTGATGTCCCATTAAAGAGGCCTCACAGACATCAGACCAGTCACTCAGAAACAGAAAGCGGGACTCAGGGGACACACAGGATGTTCATCATTAGAATTTGGTGCCACTCACTCAACTCCTAACCACTGTGGTGGAAAAAAATATTAAAGCAAAAAACAACTTGAGAAATCTTTGGGTGGAGAAGCAAAACAGGGAATGGCTCAAAGGGAAGGGTGGGGATGGGAGCGTGGAGAAGGCGGGAGGGTGCACTTAGAGATATTTAAAGGCGAAGGAGATGGGCTTTGTTAAAGATGCGATTCCCCTGGGTTCCCCTTGTACAGGCGAAGGGATCTGATAAGCACGACGCTCATGTTCCAGAATCTCCTCCTTAGCTGGGGGGGAGATTGGATGGTGTGTAATTATACTGTGAGGGTTTTCAGGGCGCTGACATACCTGTCACCTAGGAAGAAGAGTGATAAGACATCTGCATATCTTTTAGTTCTAACTTCAGAATGTGGAAACTTGTCCTTTCTCGTTTGTCTCCAATGGATGTGATTTTCCTTTTGTTTTTTTGTTTTTTTAATTTCTTTCTCCTTTCACTCGCCTGAAGAAGCTTGTTTGAAAAGTTCACGGTTTGTTCACGGCTCTCCTTTGATGACTTTCAGGAGGAAAAAACTGGTAGCAAGTGAGGAGCTTTTGATTTGAAAAATGGTACTAATGAAAGGAGATAATCATTGTGTGAACTGTCAAAGATTCAAATGTTGTTTGAATGGATTCATTTAATCTTTTGGACAATAACAAATTAAACTTAATAAGTGACAGTGATAATAAGACATGAAACCCAATAAGAAAAAGAAAAAGAAGACATAAAAAATGTTCCTCCAAGATAATCAGCATAGAAAATTTCAACATAAAACTACAGTCACAATCAGAAGTTTCCATCTGCCCATCATGGCTGTGATTAATGATATATTTATCCAGGTTGTAATTATTGAACCACATTCAAGAGCATCCATTCTTATCCTCAACAGTCTGGAGGGGAGTGTGGGGCAAGGCAAAAGTGCTACCCACTTTAGAGCCCATTGAAGAGTAATGATGTTTATGACTGTGGCTCAGGAGTTAGGAGTTTGGCTTCTAATCAGAGGGTTGCTGGTTCAAGCCCCAGCCCCGACTGGGTTGTGGTCAGAGGGCTTAATAGCGTCAGTGTCTGACAGCCTTGCCTCTCTCATTGCGGCCCAGCGCAGCTGTGGCTACAACATAGCTTTTCATCACCAGTGTGTGAACTGCTGAATGACTGAATGCAGTGTTAAATGCTTTGAGGTCTGTAGGGACTAAATAAAGGACAATGTACAGTACATTTACCATTTAAACAATAATTGTGTGCACAGGTTCTGTTCTTCTGTATCTTCTCTAATCGACGCAGGCCCAATTATAAATACACACCCACTCTCATACTTAGTTAGATAGCCCTTCACAAGTTGATCCTCAACAACAGGTTTGGATAACCACTCTAACCAGACTTTGTTGTTTGCTTAAATGTAATAGTTTATCCTTTCAGAGGTGATTTTCAAGCTTAGTTTACAAATATTCCACAGAGCTGAGGTGGAGACATGTGAAAATAATTCCATAAGCCTAATGCCTGCCTACTTTATCAATTCCAACCAGTTTTAAAGTGTTTGGAAAAGGTGCTCATTGGAACACCCATGTATGACCACATTTTAAACCCTAAAGTTATGAATTTAATGAAAAAATGAAGAATTAAGGGGGAAGTCTCCTCGTAATCCTATCCATTTCAACAATGCACCAGCACAATAACTTGATGCAACTACCAGAATGCTAGCCAGTTGGTATAGTGTTCCTAGTCCAAAAGCCTAACCATGACACCTGCAGACATACTTCATATAATACTGCACAAACATGTAGATTTTGTTATCATCTGATCACAAAACTTTTCTTCAGAAAGCAGGGGCTTGTCAATAAAGGCAGATGCAAATTTCAGATGAGCTTGAAAGTGGTTAGTCTACACTCACAAGTCTGTGGCGGTGTTATAAACTTGGCTTTCCAACAATGATACTAATGTTCCCCCAGTTTCCACTTCGTTGTGTTTCCGAGGCAGTTTTTCTGAACCTCCGAAACCTTTCCCTTTCGTCTACACAGGAAGCTTTCAGTCTTCCTCTCACCTTGTCAAAGTCATGGAACATTTGAATAAATTGTGTTTTTTTAAAACAGTTTGACAATCTTAGTATTTGTAGATATTTGAAATGCCCCCCAAAGACCTATATTTTTGGAAATGAAAAAAAACAAATCTACCTTTTTAAATCTTCAGATTTTGTTCGCCTTTTCCAGTGTCCTAGTCAATGGTTAATTCAGTAAGTGCTGTGAAAAAAATCCCTTTTTTTGCTGATAAAAAAACACTAGCTACACTCAAGATTTGTAGGCCTTGACATTGAGTAGGGATGACATTCTGAAACCTTTCAGCAACACATATATTTTAGTCTTTAAATAAAACATAGATCCTGTGTTGATTTCCCACAATAATATATTGATTTATCATTTCCAGAGAAAGAACAATTTAAACAAATGACAAAAAGCCTACTATTAAAATTAAATCAATCCCTAAGAGGAGTGGACAAAACTAGATATGTGTGCTGTGCAGAGAGAGCTGCTTTTGAAGCGTGTGAGTCACATCAGAATCTCAACTTGGGCATTAACATTTATTCAGTACAATAATATTTTCAGGGACTATACTCTGCCTCATTCTTATAGCTGCGAAACAGCTCTTCCCTTTCGAGCTTTCTTAGACACTAACAGAGTGTGAGGTACAGGTATCCACAATTGTTGGGTTTTTGCACATGCCAGACTGTGAAGTGGACCTCTCTGTGATCCCTTTTATGTCTAACAGCAGGATAGAAATGTTAAATCTTAGCAGCATCTCTTTACACATTCTGGAAAATGTCCTGAGCAAGATTCCTATCTTAATACCTAAAGTTGGTCCAAAAAGAACTGTAATTTTAATCAAATCGCTGCCTCATCAGTGTGACGGCGCTGAGTACCGTTGAAGCTTGAAATTCATGTTGTTGGGGGCTGTGAGAAAGGGACTCAGCAGGTGGTGTCTCACAGTGTAATTATCCCTCACTTACAGGTATTTCTGTTGCCACAGTCATTATCTTTCCTTGTAAAAAGGAAATCAATTTGTAACGATGTATATGAAGAGTGGGAGATGGCCTGGAGGAGAAGACCACAGAAGAAGAAAGGCCTGTTCAGAAAAATTGGGGATAGATAGCTAGTTATTGGTCTGCGTGTGGAGCTTGTTTGTTTGTTTGCCTGATTAGCTGCCGTTAGGTTGACGGTGCGTTGGACAGAGCAGCACAATGAAAAATACATATTTGAATACAACTTATTATTACATTTTTTACTGTGTCCCAAAGAAGAGCCCAGGATCTATTTTTATGTACTCGATAAAACACAGTCTGTGGGGCAGCTGTCCACTGTGTTCTCTCTTTTTTTTCATGAGGTTATGAATGTAAAAACCCAGGAACAAGAATTATCTAAAGCCATACTCTTTATCCACACTTCTGTGGCTGCACTTTATGGCAGAAAATCTGAGAAATTTAAAGTACAATTGAATATTATTTGAAAAAATTCAGATCTTCACTGATAAACTTTTTTTGTAAGTTAAAAAATCAAACAATTTTATCTCAGAAATATATTCTAAAAACATTTATCTAGCACATTTATTATTGTGTTAAAATCCCTTTCCTTTAAATTACACTGTTTAATGTTTCTTTTAAATGAGAAGATATTGTGGCAGATTTTTAGAGGAATCCCAGGTTCTAGCAACTCAATAAGCCATGGCTGTCAGCATCTGATTATTATTTTTTTTCCTCCTCAGACAGATCCAGGCTGTTGACATCCCTTACTTCTATGTTAGTTTGACCCAAATCACCCAATGTGCCACATTCTGACCTGGAAATAAAAGTGACTTTATATCCACACATCTCTTTAGTCAGACTACAGTCAGCTATACAGAGGCAAGGTAAATAACCTGACTCTGCTTTAAAATCATTTGGTGGGTCGACGTGGTCTTTCTGTGGAATACATGTGAAACATGAACTTATCTATTCACATATCAATGTCTATTGTTTTTTCTTTTGTTCTTTTTGGGGTTTTTTGCAATTGTGTCCTTAATGTACATATATTAATCTAAATTCTGCTGTTCTACTTTTTTCTACCTTTCTTGCGAGATTCTAAATGCTTTTATTATTTGTCACTTTGCTGCTGTTACAGCTGAATTTTACCTTTGTTGGACAAAAAAAAAAGGATTATTTTATTATTTTACATTTTATTATTGTTGTTTTGTAGTTTTGTTGACCTTTTTTTCCACATTTTATAAGTTACAGTCTCATTGTTTGTAGATTGGAGTTGCAACTTAGTGGCAAATGGTCTATCTATATAAATGTGGACACACTGACAAGATGGATCTCATTATAGGCTTCCTGAAGATTCAAAGTTCATCTAGCAGTTGTTTCTGGTCTTTACACACTGGGATTTATTCAGAATCTCTTAATCTTGAACCTGATCAGTCCAATAAAAGCACAAAAGCTTTACTGGGTATTTTAAGCAAGGCAAGGCAGTTTTATTTTTACAGAACACACTCAGCAACAAGGTAATTCAGGACATTTGTCATTTGTTGAAAAAAATAAAACAACAATAAAATATAATATAACAATAAAAACAGCAAGAAATACATCAAAGACATACTGAACGTACCAAACAAACAAATGCGTTCTACGTTTTGTCAGACTTTTACTCCCAAACTATATGGAGATATTTGAACCATGGCACAAGATATTGGCCCAACCCTTAAACAACCTCCAGATCCATCCAGTCTCCATGTTTTTTTCCCACAAAGCCTGCTTAAGTGGACTCTGCTAAGATGCTCAACCTGTCAATAGTTATTTCATTTATTAGCTGTTTTAGTTTTAGCTCTGGGCAGCCACCTCAGACCAACCTTAGGACTGGAGGATGGACAGTGTGGTGAAGGAAGGCTGCTGTCTGCCTTGGTAGCCATACAGTAAGGCCACAAACTTAATTACAGCAATTAAGGTCAGCCGGCATTCTGGTCAGGGGACATAACATCACAGTCTATATATACAGACACTCTAATGTGACACAATTACTGTCACTCTATAAAGGGGCTGTCCTGATCAGTCAAGATTAATTGCTAATTAAGCAGCAGTGTTTTCTTACCATATTTGTCGATGTTGAATGGGTTGAAAGTCCTGTCATAAAGGATATGCGACTGTCCTTCTATACTGGCCAGTCTAATTAGTCCCATTACAGAAAGGTCCATCGAAAAGTAGAAGAAGCGATTCCGGGAGGTACTTCAGAGAAGACAGATAAATCACTTTCAAATTTGAACACTATGTTGTATTTGGCTTTATTATATTTTATTCAGTTGCCTAACTAACTGGTCTTTTCCACAAAGGACATGTTTTCCCAAATGACTGTCAATGAATGGCAAACTGACAGGAAAAATGACACACTTAGGGCAAAGAAGTGTCCAAGCAGTGGACAGAGTCAGATGACTTCTGTCTGGCAGCTTTGTGGTCCAATCCCATAATATCCATGATAATGAGGACAAACACATTGCTGATGCTCCATTTAGCCCCAAAGTACCACTGTAGGGAAAGCACACATTTTTGGACACTTGACACTGTGTCAGAACAGCTTACAGCTTACAGCTTACAGCTACTCAATTAAAGGATTCAACGTGAATTGTAATGTGTGACTAATGCTAAAAAAAATTATAGAGGGATTATTTCTGTATTTCACCATGATCTAAATCATACATATGTTCAAGATATGGTTTTTAGGTGAACAGAACTTTGAATCAAAATGAACCAGTCAAAGTAAAGAATAAACAGAGGCACAGTACTGTGTACATTCATATTTAAGGGGACATATGTAAATGCAATGTTGATAACAGGCCGAAGAATTTAGCAGGGCTGAGCTCTGCACACACTAGTTTTACAGCCCTGTTTAGAATGACTGGTTTTGAGTCTATGTTAATGAGCTACAGTGTGCACAGCGCAAAGTAGGCCTTTGTTCCTTAAGGCTTCATAAAGTATTTTTCACAGAGCTTGTGTAAGGTTTGTGCAAAATAGAGCTGACATGTTTAAAATGTTTAGTATTATATTTTTAGTATTTAGATGTTCCTGTAAAACTGCTCTCAAGTTTTTGGAGTTAATTTGTTTTAAACACAATATTATATATTAAACATAATATATTATAATAAAGGTTACATAATTGTTATTAAATGTACTTATTGTTTAAAAAATCCTACAAATTTTGACCAAAATGTTTCAAAAAGACATTGAAGCTAAAACTGATTTTGAACCATTTTGAGTGAGGCATGGGTGCTGTCTGTTCGGAAAGAAAAAAAACTAAACATTTTCGAGACAGAATTGGTCTAACTGCTATTGTCAGATGGTATTTTCAGTAATACAATTGTGAAAACAGGGGCAAATATTACATGTTATATTTAACTCTTTATTTTCTAAACATTAATGCTTTAAAAGTGGCTTTACAATGGATTGGTGGACTAAATTACACTTTTGGATTAAAGCATGAAGTGATACCTATACCTACTCTACATTTGACAGTAATAGATAAAAAAAATATTATTTTGCACATGTTCTTCTATTTAGAGGTAAATAAGTTCAAATATGGTTCCAGAAAATGTGCCCTCTGCAGGGCTAAATGCATAATATATGCGTAACAATCTAAAAATAGCTTTTCAAAACTCAGAATCATTACCGACTGTTCTCAAACAAAGCTCCATGGCTTCCGCTACGTTGTACTTTGCTTAGCAAGTGTGTCGAAAGGAATAATATTTAAAGTTGAATACTAGAATACTTAAATGTAATTCTGGTCCACACTTTTTACCAGTTGTTGGCATTAGTGCGCCAATTTTTTGCTTGCCAGCTTTGTCAAGAAGACTAAGAGCTAATAAGAACATGGTAACTGGTAGTTGTGATGTAAACATTTGGAGAAATACACGCAAGAAAGGAATTTAAAACGTTTTTTGTCTGCAGAGTTGGATTAGGGAAGACTTGCATACTAAGTAGTTTAATGGAGTGTATTGACTGGACGTAAAAAATATTGTTTTTGATTGATATGATGGCTCTGTGGATGTATAGGCACAGCTAAGAATAGTGAGTTGGACTTTATATACTTTTTCTTTCGGAGTTTGTCAGGACAGTTTCAGCAGTGAGTAGAAACATAAGAGAACCATCAGTGAGGTAGAATGGCTTGTTGTGGTGTTTTCTGCTGTTATTAACTGGTTTACAAAGTTGTTTGGCGAAGTTTGCTCATGTCCCTCTGAATCAGCACGACTTAACCACAGCTCTTGCCGAGCAAAAATGATCTTCTGTAAAGGATGATGGCTCAATCAAAGTTGTTTTTGGAGAACAAAACAAATGACCTAACCAGCAATCTAGAACAGAGCTATCGTTTGGGAAAACTCCAGAACCTACCTCAGTCAGTCCCGTTTTTAATGAAGGGGCCATTTTGACCCAGAAATATGTAACACACTGTCAATGGGAGGTAAAAACGCTAAGGCCTAAAAAACAAAAACTGGGCCCAAAATAAGCTGTGCTAAATTGCCCTGACATCATGTCTGGCCTATGATTTTCCTTCAAATATTTTTTTTTTTAATCTCCAAAGTTAAAGGGTAGACACTCATTCTGCTGGACAAAATGAATAGAGTTCCTTAAAAGATGAACGTAGGATTTCCAAATTAAGCAAATCTTGTTCTAATATAATTTAAGGCACATTAGGAACACATTAAATATATTTTTTGTTATTGAAAGCTGCTCTCTGTTGTGTTTTTTTTAATCTGCTGTAATTTAATGCAGTATCTCAGTTAGCTAAGTGAAACACATTATATAGATTAATTACACACTTAATACACTTTATAATACCTGCTTAAAACTGTTATTTTCAAAACATACTTTCAGTTTGAGAATTGAGCCTCATCAGAACACATATTCGAATTCATCAAATGTGAATGTAATCCTTTGGAATGTTCTGGATCCTCTTGGGGAACCAGAGAATTTTATTATTTATTTAAAGATGTAAAAAACATGACAAGAAAAGAAGTTATACAATTTTTTAACAGCATTATAAAAAATAAGAATATTTTGAATGCACTGCTTTTCTGAAGAACTACTAATAATGCTATGTTTCTCAACAGCATATTAAACATTGGGTTCTTTGTAATTATGGCATGATGTAATCTCTTCGGGAAGAGCTTTGAAGGATTGAGCATCTTTGTATTTGCACGACAAAGAGGCAGAAAAAAAATTAAAAGGGTCCGGGATGTTTAAATTTTTCCCTGCTTCTCACCTGACCTATTTACAGCACCTTAGTGGCTGCTGCTGCAATGCTTTTAAATTTGGAGTCCAACACACATTCAGATTTTTGAGTTATTCTCAACACAGTCATTTTATTTATTTATTTATATTTCTGAAATATTCGCCTTTGTTTTGCAGCTTCGGTTGTAGCACTCCAGGGATGCTGCTTGTTGTAGCTTTTGGAAGGCGGTTGCTCTTTCTTCGCTTTGGTTTGAAAAACGAACAAAAATAACTTCTACCGTGGCTTTCATTCACTGCAGCTGTGGAGACATGATTTAACTGAGCAGAACAAGACAGTCAGTCCAGGATAAAACAAACAAAAAAACCTGTCCTCTGTTTGGAGTAAACACAATCATCTCTGACCCAGACTGAAATGGATCCAAAAGTCTTATGTTCAGATTTACTGAGATGTCTTAATATATGATGCAGGGGCAAGCAAAGTCTTGACTATTCACACATTCTCTTTTTTTATGATCTGACAAATCTTCAGTTTCTGTCAATCATTTCAGTAAATCAGTCCTAAGAAATGTCCCAGGGATTATATATATTATGTAAACAGCTTATATGGTTCATTCTACAATTGGCATGGCAAGTTTATCTGGAGGAATCCTCCAACAGAGAATCAATTCAATCTAAACAGACCAACATTACTCTTCTGATCTTTTCCAAGTAGGTCTGTTAAAATAACGAGGTGCAGAACTGTCTGCAGGTTCACTGCATCTTCCATTGAGACAAAAGTCGAGATATGATTAATTAATTTGGCCTTATCACAAGAGGTTTCACCCTAGATTCATTTTATGATGTTAAAACTGAGCCTGAGCATGGATGTTTCTCCAATGTCTTAGAAAAAAGATCCTCATGGTTTAAATGGCCTGTATTTGTATAGCGTTTTAGTTCTGAGGACCCCAAAGATCTTTGTACTACATTCACTCATTCACCTATTCAAAGACAAACACTTTTGTAGTTTGTTTTGTGCTGTAGTGGGATGGTCTTTAAGCATATTGCTGCATTCTGAATAGAGGATACCAGTTGTGTGGGTATGGATCAGTGGTGGGTGGATATGACAGGATTGTTGATGTGCTACTGAATGACACAGGAGGTTGTTCTGGGGGTGCAGAAAATAGTAATAATTATAAAATAACTAAATAGAGAAACTTTTTTGGGTAATACTAACGGACAGATCCCTTTGTTCTCAGCAATCAGAATCTACAAGTTTGCAAAAAAAAAAATGGAATGAAAGCATGGAGGAAATGGAGGAATACATTATCATGTTTTATTGCTATTAGCCGCTACATTTTCCCACAATAATAATTGCTAATCCCCCTGTTTATTTGCTGGAACATGAGGTTGGGTTTTCACATCATTCTGAGATTAGACCTTCCACTTTGGTAGTCAAATGGAATCCAGCTTTGAAGAGTAGTAGCATCATTATTGCTGGAACATGAGTTAAAATAATTAGACAGCATGGTATGAATTTCTACAGTTATGCTAATGACACACAACTAAATCTATCCAAAAATCCAGATGAATCCAATCAGCTAGGTAGATTACATGCATGTCTTGAAGACATAAAAACCTGGATGACTCTAAACTTTCTGCTTTTAAATTGACACAAGACAGAAGTTGCTGTTTTTGGACCAGAAGCTTTAAAAAGAAAACTTCTAAGTTAAACACTTCATCTGGATGGCATTGATTTGGCCTCTGGTAATCATGTAAAGAACCTTGGTGTAATATTTGACCAAGACATGACATGTAAAGCCCATATTAAACAGGTTTCCAAGATGTCTTTCTTTCACTGCCGGAATATTGCTAAAATCAGAAACATCAAACTATCATCCCTGATGGACAACATTTCTCACCCCGTGCAGAAGATTCTGATGGCACTGAGCAGCTCCTTCAGTGGCAGGCTGCTGCATATACGATGTGTGAGGGAAAGACTTGGAAGGTCTTTCCTTCCAGCTGTCTTTAGACTTTATAACAACACCCTTGCAGCTGGCCGCTGATGCCAAAAACATTGCCAGATCTTTATTGTTATATAGTTTCTAACTACTATTATCTATTTACTTCTAATGGCATTATTTATTTATTGTTTGGGTTTTTAATCTTTGCCATTTCTCTCTTTTTTTTCTTTCTATCTGTACACCGGCTACAACAATGCATATTTCTCACTTGTGGGACTAATAAAGGTTATCTGTCTGCCTGTGTGTCTGTCTGTCTGTCCGTCCGTCTAGTCCAGTTCAGTCCAGTCCACTCAAGTTCAGTCCAGTCCAGGAGTGATGCTGAGAAACTAGTCCATGCATTTGTTACTTCAAGGTTGGACTACTGTAATTCCTTATTATCAGGAAGTCCACAAAATACAATTAAAAGGCTTCAGTTGATCCAAAATGCCGCAGGAAGAGTTCTGATCAATATTAAAAAGTGAGATCACGCGTCTCCTGTTTTAGTTTATCCTCATTGGCTCCCTGTTAAATCCAGAATAGTGTTTAAGATCCACCCCCTTACATATAAAGCCCTTAATAATCGAGCTCCATCATACATCAGAGATTTGATTGTTCCATTTGTTCATAACAGAGCACTTTGCTCTCAGACTGCAGATTACAGGTAATTCCTAGGATTTTTAAAAGTACAATGGGAGGCAGATATTTTAGTTATCAGGCTCCTCTCCTGTGGAACCATCTCCCAGTTTTAGTCCGTTTGGCAGACACTCATCCTTTTTGATAAAGCTTATAGTTAGAATGGCTTAGGTTATCCTGAGCTATTTTGTAATTATGCTGCTATAGGCTTTAGGCTGTTGGAGGACAGACTGACCACTTTTCTTCTCTCTTCTACTTTTCTCTTCTACTACTCTCCAGATGTATTTTTCTGCTGTTTTTGCAGTACTTTTCTCTACATAGAAGTTCAACCTGGTCTGGTATCCTGCTAAGCTACAATGCCCTGCTGGATGGGGAGCATCAATTTGGATGATGCCCCCAGTGACAGAATATCCTACATCCTGTTAAAGGGGAGTTTTTCCTTACCGTTGCTAAATGCTTGCTCAGTATGCGGAATTACTGAGGGATGTTGTTGGAATTTGTCAATGAGTTGATGAAGTCTGCTGGGATTCCTTACATAGAAAACGTTTAACTGATTGGAATGTTTGTATAATTGGCGCTATGTAAATAAACTTAATTGAATTATTGCCTTCGTAGCAATTAAAGCTTTTCTGACGGCAGATTGAAAAGCAAAATGTTGTGTTTTACTTTTTTTTACTGAGAGGAGCCTGTAGATTTAAACCATTTTTGTGTTTTTGACTGAAAGCTTCAAGCCAAAAATCCTGAAATGACATAATCACTAAATTTGGGAACTTTACTAAATGTTTGTCATTTTAACTGACTCAGTTATTTCTTCTAATTCGTTACTACATTAATACAGTATTGTTTAAAAGTAAAATCGGGTGAACTGATAATGCTGAAGTGGAACTGCTTGGCTATTCCACAGTGCAGAAGATAGACAACAGAAATCCATCTAGCTGACATCTTACACAAACTAAATCTAATGACTTCATGGTCAGGTGATCAGTTTAGTGTCAAATGCAACTCAGGAATTAAGATTGTCTGCTCAATTGAAGCACAGCAGCTGTTCACAGCCACAGTTCCCTCCGAGGCGATCTCCTCAGAGTGTGACTCACCTGCGAGCTCACTATGCAGGAATTACACCCACCGTCTTTCTCCTCTGCTGGTCCGAGGGGACGCTCTTGTCCTTCTGCACAATCACCATCACTCATGAGTGCAGACATAATGTACACGCACACACTCACTCAGGACATAGAGGAAATTTAGCAAGAGTCCTGGAGACTGCCGGGGTTTGCCAAATCTGAGATAATTTGTGTCATTCATATTGTGGTGCCTGACACAAATGATCTGATAATTCACATGTGAAGTGAATTAACATCTGTTGTTTGAATGTGCCTAATGTGTTGCCATTCATCAAATTCACGGAATTATACTATTGACCAGAACACTTGCAATGCATAGGCCTATCAGAAGGACTTTGGTTTCTGAAGGAATGGATTTACCTGGCAGTGTTTGCGGGTGTGAAACAACCACCTGACGCAAGGCCTTACAACCTCTGAAGTGACCACTGGTTCTGCAGCATTCAACCACAAAGATGATTCCATGAACATCACAGCTGTAAAATGCATATAAGTTTTTTTTTTTTTTTTTTTTTTTGGTTTGGTATGGAAGCATTTCTATGAGGAAAATTTAGTTTTTATGGGATAGAAAGTGTTTAGGGGTGTAATTTGTCTGATGGCAGTCGACTGTCATTTAGTGAAGAAGGGAGAAGCCAGAGAAAAAAGAAAACAAAAACAGAACGTGGTGTGAATATTAATTCATGCAGAAATACACGCAGACAAAAACTATCCAGGAGCAAAAGTGCTCGATTGAATCAAGCCCAATTCTGTTTTGATAATTGTGGGTGCTGGGCATCTGGGCCTGGCTCTGCAGGGAAGCTGTGACTCGTGCACAAGGCTGACAAAGAGACCGGGTGACAACAGCTGCTGGATGGCGGGTTAGCTCGTGTACCTCGACGCTAAAGTCTTGTCAGTCACATTTCCCCTAATTAACAAACATCTGCTTTCCATTTTCAGTTACACTGCATCACCAGCTTGTCTCACATGAATTGCCGACTTCTGACCTCCCCCGAGGAAGGTAGGCGCTGTCAGAAGTACCCACCCAACACCGGCTACCGTTTTGTGTTTTCTACCACGGAGGCCTGAAGCCTACCTCAGGGAAAATGAGGAGAAGTAGGTGGAGGCGGATGGGAAGGCTTTTAACCCTTAGAGAGTCCTCTTTGAATCTTCCTCTGGGACAGTCGACGCCAGAAGGGCAGAGTTTGTATTACACTGTGATTGGCTGATGTAATCTCATGTGGTAGCTGCCTGGTTTTGTCCATGAAGGACACAAAGCCTTCCTCCCACTTTCAGAGCTAGAATTTATCAGCGGCATTTTTTGCGGAGGCCAAGGGAAGCCAGGCTTCCTCACTTTTTTCAGAATATCACTGTCATTTAATAAACACTTTTTAAAAACAGTTTACGTAATCCTTCCGTTGTCTCCTCCTCGTCTCTCTTCATTCATTATTGAGAATTTTATGATGTGTGAAACAGCGCCCCTGTAAATGTTACGTGGTAAATGAGCGTTGAAAACATGGTACTGCACTCTGTTGTCTGTGAGGAGGCCAAGCTGAGTTGGTGTCGCTTGACAGAAAAAAAAAAAAAATTAACCAATCAGGTTAGGCTATTGCCACGACACTGATCCCATGTGATTGGTCAGGACGTTGTCAAGGGAAGCCATGAACTTGTTAGCATCAGGCTAATCACATCACAGTATGTTATATCCAACGTCAATGAAAGAAATTGCGGAAGATTTGTGGATTTGTGTTGATATCTTGGCAAGTTAGTTAAAATATTATTTGTAATTATGGAGGGTGGAGATGTTCAATATTTAGTAAAAAATACTTTTACTTAACTGCGTCTACAGCAGAAATTCCGAATTAAATCAGACGGCAGGCCGATGCCCAAACTAGCACTCCGTACTAAGAAAAAGAAAGGGTTTCGGACTTTCAATGAGGGGAATTACGTCCGTACCGAGTGGCTAGCTGGTAGCGGCAATCTTCAGCGTCTGTTTTGCTGACCTTGTCTCCTTTTTGAAAAAGATTCCTGCTCCATTGATTCCATTTCTATTCCATTGATGAACAATTCCATTGATCATTTTACCACTATGAAAGACAGGAGAATGGCCTTCCTCTTCAAATAGGGTGAGCAAAACGCTTTTTCCCTTGTGCGCAGCTTAAACGTCACTGAACTGACCACATAGCAATGGGTTATTTTTATGTGATTATAGTTCTTGCTGTGTCTTGCGTGCTTTGATTAAGCAGCATGTGAGTCCACTGAAGTTGTTATTTACTGTTGTTTATGTGGAGAAAATGAGCACCACGGACAGCGGCCACTGGTATTATTATTATTATTATTATTATTATATAAACTATAAGGAGCAGTGAACAGCATTTGTATCTCACACAGAGCGCAAGTCCCGGTACAATGAAGCTGGGCACTCTAATAGTTCATCCGACTACATGAAATAGCAACATATAAATTTTAATGTACGATTTCTCTGCCCCCACCCTGTAAAACACACAGCTTAGAGGTTGTGTCTCACTTGGCTTCCTCGAAAATCATGCAACTTTAAAACACAGCACATTGAGCACTATGGGCAATCCGGGTAGTTTTAGCTTAATTCAAGTTAATGTTTTAAAAGTTGTATGAAGCCACCACAGCATACCTCATCGAAATTACTTATAATCAGATCAGCTTTATGTCAGTGCAGTCTCAGTTTTTTTCTATTTAAGTGAAGATGTAAAACCTTTGTTTTACTTTAGATTTTCTGTCATATTCTGCCTGCATTCACTTTACCATCTTCACTAACCATTTTGAGCCGAAAAAACACAAAATCCTCCATACTTGCTGATTATCTAATGGTCGCAGCTTCCCTATTTGCAGTTATTAAGGTGCTTCTTCAATTAGCATGCTATCCTGTTGTCTATCAAGAAAACTAATTTAATGATTCTGCTTTTAGTTTTCTTTGTATTTACTACATGTCTTGTTTGATATCTTAACCCAGCTGGATTAGGGCAATGCAGGAGTCAGACGCAATCCTGGCACCATGGACAGGCATTGGAGGGCAGTGCTGTCCACAGAGACAGCTGTGCCCACTCTGGAAAGCAGATGTAACCAGGTCAAGTGCGATTGGGAATATAATGTAGTTAACAAAGTTAACTTAAGGTCAGGAGCAAGGCCACGCTTTAAACTCGCTTCATTCGTCCTAATCAGCCCTAAACTTGCTGCACCTGGCATCACCGGGCTCCCTTGCGCTTCTAATCACGCTGCAATAGACATATAAACCCTGCCTACTTCTCTTTTCCCTTCTGTCTTGTTCGTTTTCGCCCCTCCCTTCTCATCCCTATAAGTCGCCTGGTCGTGCCACCCGCCTCTCCTTCTCAGGGTCCTGCCGACCCGCCTCTCATTCTCTGGGAACTGTCGAACCGCTTCTCCTTCTCTGGGTCCTGCCGACCTGCCTCTCATTCTCTGGATCCCGCCGACCATTCTCCACTTTCCTGGGTCCCCTTCCAACCCCTCCCCTTTCTTTTTCACTGCATCCATTGTAGGCAGCATCCCCGTTCTGTGCTCTCATTCATTCCTGTGCCACCTCTTCTAACATTTCTCTCTTCTAGGTTCCATCTGGGGGTTTCTGAGCAGGTTCGGAAAGACGATTTTCCTGAATACTGTGCCCCCACACTGAGTCTTCCTCCGGGTCTCCGACAATATCTCTCCCCAGACCTTTTGCTCCTTCATGCCTTCAATAAACTGTTAAAATTCAGAATCCGTAGCATTGTCCTTGCTTGTGAATAGTTAATTCCATCCGTGGCGTGGTCCTAGCTAGTGAACTGACTGTTGTACACACTCCGTAAAAGTTGGTGGCGGTAGTACACCAATTTGTTGTTAGCAGGCCATTTGTAAACACAAAGAAAATAAATGAGAGGAAGCGCTGTGTGGCTAATTTGCATGCTAAAGGTAGTTGTGATAAAAGTAAATGAGAGATCTAGACAAGCAAGGGCATTATGAAGGTGTTGAGCAGCAGAGGATGTTGGATTTCGGACATAGGACTTGTGTTGTTGTGGACTGACTATTTAAATGGAGGACATTAACTGGACCGTTGTGGATCTAAAAATATGTTTTTTGTTTGAAAGTGGCTGTTTTGGAATTCCTCTTCAATCGGTAAGTTTTTATTTCATGCTTTTTGAGTGATTTGACTAAATGCGTATACTGTGTCTAAAGCTATGATTCATATCATTGACTGGCGTACATAATTTTAATCACGATTATAGATAGGATGCTGTTAAATCCCAACCTGGGAGTTTAAAAGTTGTACCTCTGTACCTCTGATGGGTTTAGGATTTTTTCCCTTAAATATCTCAGACTTCCTGGTGCTGAGGCGTAGCCTGTGAGGTTAGGTGGGCTTTCTTTCAAAGAAAAAGTCAGAAACTGACATCTGGTAGCAGCTAGTAAATAATATCCAAATAGTTTATAGCAAAATTTAGCATGCCAGGAAGTACTAATAATACAACTTGCATCTTACTTGCTGCACCAGTAACGCTTACAATCGGCGTGTTTCTACTATTGGAGTTTCATGTGACTTAACTACATCTTTTTCTGACTGTCTCCACATACAATCGGCCCTTTAGGGAATTCCCTAAAGACATCCATATATCAGTTTCAGCAGCATGTTGTCACTGCTCAGTGCAGCTTTTTCTTGTTTCATCTGATAGCGTCTTCTTTGGTTACTTTGGTGGATCTGCCATGGCTCAAGTCTCAAAACCATGGCTTTGTTTATATCTTTAGATAACGCATAATTTTCTGCCATAAAGCAAAACTCAGTCAGTACATCTTTTGAAGGAGTTTGCGGTAGAAAAGTTCTGTAGTGCGGTAATTATCAGGAGGACTCTCCCATGTAGTGACGGCCTGAAAACGAAAAACAAAAATCATGTTGTGTCACATAAACGTTTCAAAAACACGGGTTTTTAAGTTGTAAAAGTTACAAAGCGGGTCAACCAAAACTCCTCTGTCAAAGGCTGTTCACTGAATACAAATAATTTACCATGGCACACAATTTGCTAAGATTGGTAAAGAAGCCAAAAAGTGTCTTTTGAAAGACTATTGAGACATCAGCTTAGCTCTTGGTTTAAATGATAAGTATATACACAGGGTACCAAAAAGGTCTGGTTATACTTTAATGACTATTTTAAACCCACCATAGTGAGACTGAATCCCTTGTCTGCTGTAACCTTGTATCATACAAGACAAGGAAAACTAGAATGTTTAATTTATAAATCAAACTCAAGCTAGACCAACTCTAGATTTTCCTTCTCTAAAGTTGTTGAGCTATCTGGCCAATGAAACATCTATAAGTATATGTACTGCATGGTACAACACCAAAAATATTGGGAGCCAAAACAGACTTTCTACTATCATCCTGCTTTGATCCTCAGACAAGGCAGACTCTGGCCGTTGGATGAAAATCAAATCTATTACTTCAGCACAGCATAAATAACTTTAATGGGATTTAACCACCCCATTATATGTACTTAAATACGAGTCAATGTAGAGGTTGTAGATTGAATAAGTTAAAAAATAATAATAGTCTTTATTTCATAATCAGCAGGTTAAAAATGTATTTATTTCATAGTTAATCTGGTTAAAAACATACTCTTTATTTATATGAGTAATTTGTTAAAAATATATTTTGATAATTTAGAAGACAAGTTCATCTAAACTGTTATTTTGCTCATGAGGGAGAGTTAAAATGCACTGCAGTTGAAGATCGAGTGATCTATGATCGATTATTCCTGCCTTGTCAAGACAACACAAAAATCACTTATAAAAAGTGCTTTTGATGTATTTGTCTGAATATTATGTTTTATGTCTACAATTCTTTCCATTTTTTGGAGAACAAGAACTTTCCTAGAGTTTGTTATTAAACGTTTTTCTCTGGTTTGGCATTGATTAGTAAGGTCTGAGTTGGCGCATGGGAAACGCAGAGCTTCCACTCGTTCATTATTACAGTGGAAGCAACCTTTTTTTTTTTTTTTTTTTTTTTTTTTTTTTTTTTTTTTACTTTATTTACCAAATTATATACATACAATTACAAGATAACATTGTAGTATTACAATGACGAGCAATAAACATGACAGGGATAATGAAATTAAAAGTGAGTACAAAATTGGCCCAATAAAATATGGCTGATGGAACAGAAACCATTGTATCTTGAAAGAAAGATCTTATTTTGGTATTTACAGACCTATGAGAGGAGAAGCAAACACTGCCCAGAAAAGAATGTAACACATCTGGGGGAGTGACCGATAGTGGAGCACTGTGGGAGCACCTGAGTAACATGGAAAGACCAGACGGGATGGCATCGAACACTATTGAGAATTCTTTAGGTGTTATTGGTACTTTGTATCTCGTGAGGAATTCAGAGTAATTATATAAGAGTCTGTCTTCTTTATATAGCTGACTCACCAAAATTATTCCATTATTAAACCAGTTATTTAAAAAAAGAGTTTTATTTTTATATATAATATTGCAGTTGTTCCAAATAAAACAGTTATGTGGAGAGAAATTGTGTTTGTAAATCAGCGCCCATGCCAAAAGAATTTGTTGATGAAAGTGAGAAAGTTTCAGTGGTATTTTTGGAATACTATAATCGCAGAGCAGTAGGAAGTTAAGGCCGCCTAAATGAGAGAACACGTGGTGTGAGATAAAATTCCAGATAGAAGTGGGATTTTTAAAATAATTTTTAACCCAGTTCATTTTAAAGGTATTGTTAAGAGCACCAAAATCAATAAAATTAATTCCTCCTTTATCATATGAATTTAAAGCTACAGATTTACGTAGGTATTTCCATAAGAAATTGTATAATAATTTGTTAATTGACTTACAGGTTGTATTGTCAACATGTAGTGACTGGGCAGCATAGGTTAGACGGGAGATACCTTCAGCCTTCGAAAGCAGAACTCTACCCTTCAATGATAGGTCTCGCTGTAGCCAATGATTAAAGATTTTTTGGGTTTTATCTATAATAGGAGTGAAGTTTGAGGAGCATCTGGATTGCTCGTTTTTTATTATTTGAATACCAAGGTACCTTACAAAGTTTTTTACGGGTATTCCGTAAATTGAAGTAGCTAGACAGTTTTTAACTGGAAGAAGTTCACATTTCTGTAAGTTGAGGGAAAGTCCAGAGGCTTTAGAGAATGGCTTTATATTATTAATGGCCACCGAAACTTGCGAGGCATCTCTAAGGAAGAGAGCTGTATCGTCTGCCAGCTGACTTATGAGTATTTCTCTGTTAGCAATGAACAAACCTTTTAAAGAACTGAGTTTAATGTGTGAATTAAGGAGTTGTACAGAAAGAAGGAATAAATACACGGATAGGGGGCAACCCTGCCTCACTCCACGCTTTAGAGAGAATCTTGGGGAAGTACCAGTGGCAAGCTTTATGGAGCTGTTACTATTGGAATACAATGTCCGAACAGCATTACAGAAGGATTGACCAAACCCACATTTCTTTAAAGCAGTAAAAATAAATTCATGCTCTAAGGAGTCGAACGCCTTGTAGAAATCTAAAAAAAGAATAAGACTATCATCCTGTACAAGTTCTGGGTAATCTATTATGTCTAAAATTAATCTTATGTTGTTAGAAATATGACGGTTCCGCATGAATCCAGATTGACTCTCATCAATAACTTTGTCTAATACAGGTTTTATTCTATTAGCCAGAACTTGTGCCAGTATCTTATAATCATTATTCAGTAAAGAAATTGGTCGCCAATTGTCTAATAGCAAAGGGTCCTTTCCTGGTTTTGGAATGAGGGTGATCAAACCTTGACATAAGGTGGGAGGGAGTGCGCCTCTATCCATACTTTCCTTAAAAACTTCTAAAAGAAACGGGGCCAAACTGTCAGCAAACTGTTTGTAAAACTCTGCAGTAAGGCCGTCAGTTCCAGGTGATTTGTTAATCTTTAAATGTTTTATAGCATTCGCAACCTCGATCAAAGAAATTGATCTGTTGCAAAGTTGACTTTCCTCCTCATTTAGCTGAGTAATTTTTTCTATAGAATTAAAGAAAGTCAGACAGGCTTGAGGGCAATAACTAGAAGAATAAAGTTTGCGATAAAAGTTTGAACAATATTTTGCTATGGTATCTTTATCTTTAGAGATTGTTCCATTAATATTTAGTTGTAGGATAGAGTTAGTGTTAGACTGATGTTTTTCAAGTCTGAAAAAATAGGCTGAGTTCTGCTCTCCTTCTTCGAGCCACTTTCTGCGAGACCGAATAAATGCCCCATCAGCTTTGCGTTTGTAAATCTCATCCAACCTATGTTGCAGTACAACCAGTTCCATCTTATCAGATTCACTGAGGGCATCTATTGGTTTGGAAGTAAGGCACGTGATCTTTTGTATCACTTGTGTCTCATCAGATCTTCTTTTTCTTGCCAAGTCACTGCTATATTTTCTAAAGAATTTTCCAATTTCATATTTCAAAAGTTCCCAGTTACCACAAAATTTACTATCTATGAGAGCTTTATTCCAATAAAATTTAATGAGTTTTTGAACTTCACAAATCACTTCTTTATGTTCAAGAATGGTGCTATTTAGCTTCCAGTATGAAGTTTTAGTGATAGAGGAAGATGACAATGGAATTGATAAACTAACCATTTTGTGGTCTGAGAGTGGTGTAGGATAAATGTCCGTTTGAACTCTTTGTAAATCTTTTGAAATAAGCCAATAATCGATGCGTGAGTGCCTGGTTTGAGACTTATTACACCATGTGTAAGCTATCTGAGATGAATGAGAATCCCTCCAAGAATCAACTAAGTTAAATCTTTGTGCAAATAGTTTTATGAATGAGTTGCCGCCTGAGCTTCTAGAAGGCCATCGGTCCAAATAGCTGTTAAACACTGTATTAAAGTCTCCACCAAAAACGATTAATGAATTGGGATATTTATATAACCAGCGCAATAGCAGCTCTTCTAGCCTATCAAAATATATCTTATTCTCCCTTTGACAATTAAAACCATACACATTGACTAAAATAAAAGTAGAGTGGGCAGCCTCAACTATTAAAAAAATGTAATGACCATCTTTATCTATGTCAGAATTCAACATTTTACCATTAAACCTTCCTTTAAGTATGCAAACACCAGCAGCACGCTCTGTACCATGGGACATCCACATATCATCTCCCCATTGTGATCTCCAAAATGTTTTTTCTTGTTCTGTTGAATGAGACTCTTGTATAAAACAGAAATCTGAGTTGAACTGCTTGCAAAACAAAAAAATCGCCTTACGTTTAACACTGTTTCTTAAACCTCTTGCATTTAAAGAAATAACAGACAAAGACATAAGAAAGTAACAAAAATTAAAAGTGACAAATAGGAAAAAGCTTAGACCAAGTAGATGAAGATTTGAATTGGGAACCTGGTCACTTAAGTGAGTCCTATATAAGGAGAGAACTGCAAACCCTGAATAAGAAAATTGTGAACTGAATAATAATAGGAAAACAATAGCCTAGGAAAGTAGAACCAATGTGGTAAAAACGCTTCACATATGAGCATTTAAAGGGAGCTTATTAGAAATGTTCTTGCACCATTTAAGCAACTAATTATTCTAAAAAAAAAATAAAAACGTAAAGCTTGTTCAGCTTGCGCATATTATTTATGGAAAGAATATTGCGGCCAAACTCAAGACCAATAAATCTATAAAAAATAAAATATATGAGCTTAACTCTGATCGTTACAATTCAACAAAATGAAAGAACAGCAGTAACCTAAATTAACCTTAAGACACTTCAGTCTTTACCTCAAAATACCTTGGGACAAATTAAAGGGGGGCGAAAATCTCTTTCCCCTCCACGAACGCACGTCCTCCTACGAAGAACGCCAGCTTGTTTTCTTTACGTGCAGCTTCCACGGCCGGCCAGAGTTTGTTTCTCCGGGCGCGGTCATCAGGGGACAGATCCTCAGCCAGCTTTAGGTTGTTAGCTTTCAGGTAGGTGGACTTCTTGGCAGCGCGCCAGACAGCATCGCGGTAGATCCTGGATGTAAACTGAATGATGACTCCCCTGGTTTGGTTGTTGTTGGGCTTCTTGGGGCCGATACGATGGACAGTGTCAACGACGTCGGGGAATCTATCTTGCCCCTCCGGTAGGACCGATCTGCAGACTTTGATGACCTCCTGCCGCACGTCCTGCTTCTCCCTTTCTGTCAGGCCGTAGAGCTTCAGATTCCAACGGCGTGAATAGCTCTCCAGGTGAGAGATGCGCTTTTCCTGTACTTCAACGATTGCTTTGTATTTTTCGAGCTGTGATTCGACACCAACAACTCTGTCCTTCATAACATTTAACTCAGCGCAGACAGCATCAAATGACTCCTTCACTGCTGTTATATGTTCAGTGTTGTCTTGGACAGCTTTTTTCATCTCGGAGATGACTATGGAGTTGTCACTCACCATTTTTTCAAGAGTGTCCGACCTCGAGTTAATCAGCATTGTAAGCGATGAGAGCTGGGAGAGAACCGTAGAAGTCTCCATATCCACAACTTTTCTTAGCTTACCAGCAGGAGAGGCACATGGAGTGATGGGGAGAGGGGGAAATTCTTCTTCCATCCGGGAATAATGAAGCGGTTCGGAAACTGCCTCCAAATAGTCGTGCATAGAGTCGAAGAGAGGATTTTTAGTGTTGGCGGGCTTCTCAGGAGTGAGAGAAGACTGAGCAGCTTGGTTAGCATTAGCAAGTTTGCTAACGGAACCGCTGTTAGCTAATAATTTTTTAGTTTCGGTCTTTCTCTTTTCTGGTTTGCTCATTTTGGTTCACAAATAAAACCCCAAACTAGAAGAAATGGGTGACTATTGTGTAGGCGTGAATATAGTCTCTGTTCACCGTGTGTAATTTATATAAAAAAGGCTAGGTTCGCAGAGCTCAATGATAAGTGACTGTTCAGCGCGCCATCTTGGGGTCTCCCCGTCCAGTGGAAGCAACCCAGATAGCAGACATACGTTGAAATGATGTTGATTTTCCATCAGAATCATCAGTATGGTTGACATCGATATTTTGACAGTAAATCAATGTTGAATCAACATAGCCAAAACCGATGAAACCCGACGTTGGGACATAGTTGATAACAACAACGTTGAAACAACGTTGATCAACACTATATCCGCCGATGATTGAGATATGATTGATTTATGGTTGTGCGGGAAATACAGTACATTGAAAAGTCGTCGATTTATAGTTGAGCGGGAGACCATGGTGTGTGCACTGTGTACAGCATAATTGCATCTCATCTCATTTTGAGGATTCATTTTTCAAGGTAAGGATGTCTGTTTTATTCTGATGTCTTCTCTACCATCTAACTTTAGCTTAAAAAAATATGTATCGTCTTCTGTCATATAAACTCTTGCCATACGGAAGCCTTACTCGTTACAGCGATTTAAAACAAAGTCTAATGACAGCTGTCAAAGTTGTCCGTGGGTCAAACGCCTACAAGACAAATGCATTATCTGTGAGGTGCTTTAGCTTATTTTATACTTGTTTCCCCTAATATCCTATACGGATTATATTAAGATTCCACTTTGAGAACCATAAACCGCCGAAAAAATCTAAAAGTTTAAATAATTTCACAGCGTTACCTTGAACGATGATTGAGCATTTTTGGCTAATGTAGCCGTTAGCTATTAGCTATTAACTCACCCGTTACTTGAAAATGCTGTCCAAGCCTCCCTCTCTTCAGGCAGCTCCAATGTGACATTTTACACCATACCACTCATTTCGATTTACAGTTGTAGGTCTCCAATATCCAGTAATTGTATAGTATCCGGGACCATGGTCGCTATTAACGTCCTCCGCTAGCCACAGCCACTGAGCCCTCAACGTTAAACTTGGACTCTAGGAATGGATGAGAAAATCTTTGGTGTCTTTCTTTGTTAGTTTAGCTTTCGGTGTAGGCAGTCTTTTCTCAATTATTTCCATCTCATTAGGTTATGTCTCAGTAGGTTGCCAAAAAAAAGTGGGGTGAAGGCTTTTACGGTGATGTCGGCAAAGAACTGCTGGCTCGGCAGTTTCCATTAGGGATGTGCGGATCGATAGGCTACTAAGATATCAATACATCCAATACTCGTTTTTTATGTTTTAGAATCGATTTTCATGTTTAGAATATCCATATTTTAGTAATTTGAGGTAAACATGTAGTTTAACACAAATCGGAATACAATGGGAAGTAACTATAATATTAGGATCCTCCTGTCTAGATTATACCTAGTTGGTAGGAACTACTTTCTTTCACCTGCCATATGAAATGGAATATAAAGGGAAATGAGGCGCTGCCTTTCAGTCACTGGGCACAGCGCAGCAGCGCAATAGCCTCACGGCCTGTAGCTATGGAGGACTACGGGGGTCAATGGAAAAGCAATACAGCATTTTGACGATAACTGCTTAATTGTGAATTAAAAATATAGATTGCTAAATATAATTTCAAATTCAACAATTAATCCATACAAAAAAAGACAAATTTGAAAAACATTTTGTAATTACACATTTTAAATTTAAATACTAAAGAGGAATTGCAAATTGTATTTATTAATTGATTATTAAATACTGTGATTTGAAAATGTTTTTCAAATCCTATTTCAAAATGGAGAATTAAATAACACAATTAATAAATGACATTGTAAATATCTTTCTTTTTCATACATTTAAAAAACGTATTCCCTTTTCTACATCCGTTTTCTCTTTCCATCTCTCATTTTCAAATCCTTTTTGCAATCGCATTTGCTAAATGGTTTACCCTCCCCTTTTAGCATTCGTGTGACCCTCCTGGTCCCTACACTGCAATTTGAAAATGTATTTTTAAATCCGATTTCAAAATGGAGAATTAAATAACATAATTAATAAATGAGATTGTAAATATCTTTCTTTTTCAGGTGTAAAACAGACATTGTGGGTTTTTAAAGAATAGGAATATGGTAAAGAAGAAATAAGATTAAAAAATAGGTATAGAGATAATCAATCATTTTCATTTGTTTAGACTGATTGTTAAATAAATATTTTGATATGTAGGTGTTGACAAATGTGCAATTATTATTATTGTGGTATTTATATATCTATTTATCCATTTTACTGGTTATTTCAGTTTGTCAAAGTATTCTGCAAAAATATAACTTATCACTTCATTTCCCCTTGCCTGCTTTGAAAGTGATTTTTCAAGCACATCAAGTTTTACTAATATTTTACTCTTCCTCTCCCAAGGATATCAAGAAACGACAACAATAAGCTAAGTCAGTCTTTACACATTACTGTACTTTCTATTATCTTAGTTTTATCTTGTTAAGTTTTTAATAGCTTTGAACATTCTGCACACAACACTTATCCAACATGGCTTCACGTTGGTCCAAAAGGCGTAAATTCAAATCAATGCTTCAAGCTGTAGAGACAGATATTATACAGCAATTTGAGGAGAGCATTCGGAAAGACAACAGCACCACTGAGGTGGAGAATGTGGACCATGTTGTGAAACAGAGGATGTGAGTACATCCACCCTGAGTCCTTTAGAACCAATGGACTTGCCAGTTCAGGACTATGAGCTTAGTTCAGAGGACAATGACTTTGCTGAGAGTTTAGGTTGCTGTAAATCAGCTCCTGAAGCTGAGGTGGATGTTGATCCTGACATTCCATCTGAAGATGTTTTGATCACCAGCTTAAGATACTGGGCCACAACGTTTTCTGTGTCTCTGGTGGCTTTTACTGCACTGCTAAGTATTTTGAAGGCTTTTCACCCAGGTTTACCCAAGGATGCTAGAACCATACTGAAAACGCAAAGTCTAGTGAAGACAGCAAAAATGGAGGGTGGTGAATATTACCATTTTGGCCTCGCTAAAGGGTTAATTTCCCGTCCTCGCTAAAGGGTTAATTTCCCGTCTTCAAACTTTGAGACTGCCCCCTGACTTGAGTTTAGTTAAAATGCAATTTAACATAGATGGACTACCATTGTTCAACAGTAGTAAGCTTCAATTCTGGCCCATTCTTGCAACAACTCAGGTAGATTACACCAAGACCCCATTTATTGTTGGTCTCTTTTGTGGCTTTAACAAGCCCAAAAGTGTTGCAGAGTTCTTAGGGCCATTCATTGCTGAACTCTGTGACATTCTGAGGAATGGCATTTTGTTTAATGGCAAGAAGATAGTGACTGAAGTCTGTTCCTTTGTGTGTAATGCCCCAGCACGTGCGTTTATCAAAAATACAAAGGGACATAACGGCTATTCGGGTTGTGACAAGTGTGTGCAAGTGGGAGAATGGAGGAATAGAATGACATTTCCTGAGGTCAATGCCAAACTTCGGAGTGATGCAGAGTTCAATTCTATGGCTGATGATGAGCATTACTTGAAGCAGACACTATCCCCCTTAGCGGGTATTGTGAAAATGGTGACCATGTTCCCGCTAGATTACATGCACTTGTGTTGTCTGGGCATCACTAGAAAACTTATCTACACATGGATTAGGGGTAAAAACCTTTCAACTAGGTTGTCTCGTCAAGTTTTAGATGACATTTCAGCAAAACGTAAGAGACTTAAACCCTACACGCCACTTGAGTTTAGTCGCAAACCCAGAGAGCTGTCAGAGATTGATCGATGGAAGGCAACTGAACTTCGCTTCTTCATGTTATATGCAGGCCCCATTGTGCTTAGGACTAGCATCCCAATTGAGTTTTATGATAATTTCATGCTGCTTTCTGTAGCAATGCACCTTTTGCTTTCTTCAAATACATCCAAGGAAATGGTAGACTATGCCCATGAGCTCCTTGTGTCTTTTGTCCAACACTTTGGCCAGATTTATGGTACAGAGCATATAACATATAATGTCCACCAGCTTACCCATTTAGCACAGGAATACAGACTCTTTGGATCCCTAGATAATATTTCAGCCTTTCCATATGAAAACTACTTGGGTCAAATCAAGAATCTCTTGCGCAAGCCTCATTTACCCTTGCAACAAGTGGTGAAAAGACTCTCAGAGATTCCAGTCGGAGAGGCATTAGACCCACAAGAAGGACCTAAATTTATGCATTTGCACCATGATGGTCCATTGCTCCCTAATTTAGGCCTTGCAGAGCAGTATAAAAAAGTCATTACTGACAAGTATTCCTTGTCCACCCTCGGGAGTGGCAATAACTGCGTTAAAATACTAGATGACATTGCTGTTATAACTAACTTTGTGAGAGTAGGCAATGAGACATTTGTGCTATTTCAGAAGTTCACACACGCAGAGTCTTACTTCCAAAACCCCCTACCATCCATACCCATAGGGTGTTATAGAGTTTGGGAGTTGCGTGACCGTTTGCATGTTGCCAAACTTCAGCACATTAGTTCAAAGTATTTTCTTTGCCCTGATCAAACTGCCTTCATAGCAGTGCCGATCATTCACAGCCAGTAAATTCTAGCGAATCATTTTGGGTTTTGTTGTAAATTTTAATCAGTTCATCAATCTATCAGTTGATAAAGTTAAAGTAATTGAATTGTTCAAAGAGTTCTAAATAGAATTAAGATTTTCCATTGTTCAGGAAACACAATTCATATCAAGGTGATGGGTTCATAACTGTGTGTTTATGTTTATCTGTTGAGTGCAAGGATCTTGGGTGATGTTCAGTGTACACTTTTAGACATTTTGTTTTTTCCAGAGTTCATATCACCATGAAACCCTGGGCCGTTATCCAGTTTTCCTCTGGGGATGTGGACATCGTTCCCACGACATGGGTGAATGGCACCATGGTGTTTTGGCCTCCATATACCAAGGACTCGGCCAAAGTACGTGGTGCCATTAAGAAGAAAGAGGAGCCTGTGGTGGGATGGCCCACGTTCCATGCCAGAGTCCTAATATATCATGGTAGGTAATTACTAAAGTTACTTTATGACTAGTTTAACATTCATGTAAGAACTACACCTGACACTGAGACCTGAATTCAAAGATACCTTTGAGGAGGCAGAAAGGAGCCTACATATATATATTAAGGAGTGCTGTGACACCACAGACATTCAGTCAGAGGAGGAAAATCCCCTTCTTCCCCAGCTGAAAAGAAAAATAAGGTATTACTCCATGTCTAATTATCATTGTGAGAAGCTATGGTTGTCATTTTTGTGTGTTTAAACCTTTTTTTTTAGCTTATACAGGCACAATAATAACTACATTTGTGTACTACCATAAAATGTTTTTAAGGAATTGAGCAATTTACTGATCGTACTTTTTTGTTCACTTTTAGACCTAACCCAATCTATGAGTCTGATTCGGATGTGGAGCAACCGAAAAGATTAAAATTCCCCAAAGCCCCAAGACCTCTGTTTCCAGGTACATTTAACTATGATATGGCATGTGCATTTGTGTGTGCATGCATGTGTACACTAGACTGGGTATACCCAGGCCATAGCCATAGAATACCATGTACAATACTGGTGATTCTTAAACGCCGCCTTAAAATTGCCCCAGATACGAGAATGAATGGGGGGTTTTCCAGACCAAATCTCAATTTGAATTGTAATTGAATTGTGATGAGGTCTGGCGTTTGCCAGGCTATACACATGTGTATTTACTCTAAGAAATCAACTTCAAAAATAATTATTTGCTTGCTGTCCAATTTAACCAACCTTGTCATTGCAATGAGATGTTCGTGTTCACTTTCCCTGTTGTTAGTAGTCATAATGTTATTGCTGATTAGAGCTTTATGTGCATTTTTATATTTTACATCCAACAGCTTCCATCCACCCGCCTTCATCATCACTGACCACTTTGGCCAACCAGGTCAACTTCAGCTGCCTGCCACCAGACCCCATGCCCCAACTGTCAGACCTCACACAGCCACCACTAGATATACTGGCATCACCGTTATCTATACCTAGCCCCTTTCTGGGGCCATCTAGTGAAGGTATGTCTTTTTTTGTTGTAATTTACATTAAGGTTGGTTAAATAGTGTTGAAAAGGATTTTTAGACTCCAACATCACGTCATTTGGGTTACATTTTTTGATCTCCTTTTTAGATCCACCGGAGTCCTCAGCGGCTAGACAGTTGCTGAAAGGCAAGTGCACACAATACACTATTGATAACGTTTCAATTTTATATGTGGCAATTGTTAATGTTCAGGTTTTTTGTCGTGTTTTCTTTTGAATAGATGTCACTCTACAAAAGCTCCTTAAAACAGTAACCGAGCTTGACTGTGAGGTAAAGGATTTAAGGCAGGAACTAACAGCCTTCCGCCTTTCCTGCAAATGTGGCCAGAATGTCAACATCCAGCCTGAGACATCTTTCAGCTTGCCACTCGCTTCAATGGAGGAGCTTGACCTTGCTGAGACTGCTCTACAGTCAACCGAGGGAAGGACAGCTCTGGAAAATTTCTTAGATTTTCTTTGCAAGCAACAATAAACTCAGAAATTATACTGCTTTTAAATTCAATGGGCCTATTCACTTAAAACATGTCTGTAGGTATCTCGCCTTTCCTTAATTGGGGGGACAACACTGGAGGTGAGAGTCAGAAGAATGCTGAGGGCAACCTTAAGTAATGAGCTGGCATCTGGACTTAACTGGGCTGGGAAGCTGGTGAAAGATGGCAGGCAGAAAAGAGCATTTAAAGACACCATGGTCTGCAAATCCATGTATGGTAACTAACTGCAAGGTCATGTTGTCAGTTGAAGTTGGGTCAAGACTTGTAAATGGATTTTTGAAATTTGTCATGGCATACCATATGCCCCAGAAAATATGCTGTGCCCCCGTATGAATTTGACACTTTTTAATTCCACCAACAACATATTTGCCATCATATCTGTCAAGATTATTGCGGGGTAGGTTTCAGTCCAAAAAAATAAATATAAATAAATAAATAAATAAATATATATATATATATATAAATACATACATATATATGTGCAAGCTAATTTTTCTGCGTACCCTCAAAAACGGAAATAGACGCCTATGGCATGACCAAAGCACTCTTCCTATGTTTGCATCTGACCTGTAAGTTAAAACATGTGTCTTTTCCGTGTTTTACAGATTCCCTCAAAAAACAGATGTCATCGGGAGCGTCGGAGTTTGGCTTTGCTGCAGCCATACAAAAGTGGCTTCGATATGCCCCCGACCGGGTTGGTGGCGCCGGTCGCACAGCGGAGAAGGAGGCCAATTAATCAATTAATTAAATATTTACAATCATATTCGGATTATTATTATTGTGATGTTCTTAATCAAATTATTTCAATCATATTCAGATTATTATTATTATTGTTATGTTCTTAATCAAATTATTTCAATCATATTCAGATCATTATTATAGTTGTTATTATTATTGTTATGTTCTTAATGAAACTAATTATTTAAATTATATTTGGATTATTATTATAGTTGTTATTATTATTGTTATGTTCTTAATGAAACTAATTATTTAAATTATATTTGGATTATTATTATTGTTATTGTTGTATTTGTTCAAATTATTTGAATAAATAAAAGTTCATTTTACATCTACTGAAGTTTTCTATAGTCATTATTAATGAGTATAGTAGCCTATAGCCTAACCTAGGCCTATTTTGTCCTGTCTGTAAATAAAGCAGGACCTAATTAATCATGAATTAATTAAAAGCAATAATTCAGCCTATAGCATTGGCCTATAGTTGAGAATTAAGTAAAATTGTATTGAATTTCAACGTTGTTTCAATATTAATAATGATTGAAATAACGTTGATGTTGGATAAGGATTTCAACGTTGAATCAACATTAATCCAGGGTGCAAAACTGATGACAAATCAACGTCGGATGTCAACATTGATTCAACGATATAACATCGACAACGGAATGTTGATTCAACATCATTTCAACGTCTGTCTGCTATCTGGGAACAGAACTAACACCTTGTCTGCGTGGTTCCTTCTCTATTCCCCCTTTACAGGTAAAAACTCTTGACTAGTCTGTTTTAAAAGTAATGTTCATGTTCTCTAAACTTGGAAAATGTCAGTGAAATGTTTACAGTAAAAACTGAGCAAATGCACAGTTAGAAAGTATCCCACGTGCTGCAGTAGTTTCCCTGCCGGCTGTTTCATGTTGCAAAGATGGCAGCTGCAGGAGAAGTTATAGGTTAATGTGTAAATTTAGTCAATGAGGAAAAGTTTGTTATTTAGCTAAACTGTGCTTTAATGATTTTATAAAGAAATATATTGTTTCAATGCACTACCTTGTTTAAGTTCTCGCACAATATCGGCATATAATAGATTGTAAATAATCTGCACTGCCGTATGTAGAAAATGTAGCTTTATTTCTATTTTTATATTGCTTTAAATAATTCCAGCAATGTGGTCTTGCTGTATTTTGTATAGATTTTCTGGCACAGTGTACATGTAATGCAGATGTTTTGCTCTGTGTTCTAAAAATGCATTATTACAGTGGAAGCAACAGAACTAACACCTTGTCTGCGTGGTTCCTTCTCTATTCCCCCTTTACAGGGGTGTAACATCAACACCTTATGGATTAATCTGTATGGGAAAAACAATTACTATACTCAGTCTTCCATGGACCAAAGTAGGTGTGTTCGATGTGACGATTTAAGACCTTGAAACGAACTACATGTGTGACGAAATGTCATTTTTGAGAGATTGTTTTATCCCAATTCACAGTTCTGCTGTATTTCTGCCTCTGTGTGCAAATAAAAGCCTCCGCTCTCTCTCTCTCTCTCTAAGCGAATTACCCCCCGTCCCTCTCTTCTCTCCCTATTCCCATGTGTACAACCTGTAAACAAGCATGGCATTGCCTCAACTGAGAGCGTAAATTAAGTTTTCGTTCCAAAGTGAAAGTCCTTATTCATTGTATGGAACTGGTTTGGTTTTTTACCATATGACAATGAGCAAACAAACGTTATTTGCAAAGTTTGCAAGGAGAGCATCAAGGCAAGTGATCGTAAAACCATAAACTTTAATCACTTGAAGAGAAAGCATTGCAAACAGTACAGTGAACCAGCTGGCAGCTCAAGCTATAAAGCCGACTGCACCTTTTTTTGCTGGATGTTTTAAACACTCCTGGATCGTGTTTAGCTAGGTAGCGTCAACGTCGGGCAACGTCACTACAGTGAGTTGTTCTGATTGGTTGCCGTGCTGCGTCAATAGCTTTAGGACCATCAAAAGTTCAACTGGCTGAACTTCTGCATTGCTAGCGTTATGAGCTTTGAAGCTTGAAACGCAGGAAAAGCTTGAAAAGTTGACGGAGCCAAAGCTCACAAAGCGCCACAGAGACCGTGACGCTCCTCCAACGGCCTCCACCATAGACTTAACATGTAATCTTGACGTTGCTGACGCTGACAAAGCCTGCGGTCTGAATGCACCATTAGTTCTTCTTAGTTCAGCAAACGCTAGGAGACATAGTCCCTCCAGCGAGTCCTAGGTCTCCCCCTGGGCCTGTATATAATGTATATATTAAATGTAAATATGATTATGATTTAGATGTATTTTTCAATTAGGTTATTTGTGAGAAAGACATATAAGTATTTCAGCCCTGTGTTGGTTATCACTAATTTGAATTAATTTATTTATTTAATGTTTCTCTTCTTTAATGTGTAATTTAAGGTTTGTTGGTGATAATTTAAAAAATCGTGATAAAATTGAAGTTGTGATAATATAATTGAAAAATCGTGATATTCTATTTTTGCCATATGGCCCACCCCTAGAACAAAGTATCTGGAGGTGTTTACAGGGTCATTTTCATACCAAAGTTTTTCAGACAATGGCTTTTTATGCCCTTGATGAGCCGTCATGAGATTGACGTTGTAAATCTTCTGAGAGTTGTGGGGGGGGGGGGGGGGTTTCTGCCACCCCATTATGAAATATCTGATGTGACAGTAAAGTCACATGGCTCCTGACCTATGTTTAACTCAGCAAAGAAAGCACAACCCCTTTTGAACAAGCTCCCACCATGTTGATAAATTGAGTTGTTGTTATTTAGATGAAAAGGCATACATTTTCCCATGAAAAGTAAAGTGTAGCTATTGGCAAAAATTATGTCTTCGCTACAAGAAATAATTAAGGAGCCAAGGCTGAAACTCCTTGTGGTCCCTTGTGCCAGACCTGCTGGGACCTTTGACCAGTGAGGATGCATACCTAAGACTTGGGGTCGTAAAAGTTATAATGGGAATTATTTTAAGAAAAATATTACAAAAGCATATTTTGTAAATCCACCCAGGTACTACTCATGATAAACCAAGGAAAACAGATTTTTCAGAAAGCAACTCCTTAGGCGGCTCAAACTCATTTACAAATATTCTCACATCTGTTCTGTAACGCTTGTCATTACAAATGCCCATACTCGTCTGGTAATGAGGAACAGTTTAACTTGTCAGTAACGATGTGTGTGGCTGACAAGGAATATCTTACCCCCCCCAAGCAAGATGCTGCACATTAGTAACAGACTGCCCATGTAAGAGCTGGATTTCCCACATCCCACATGACAACAAGTTGAAAAAAAGACAATCTTTCATCTGCCTGCTAATCACATGTTTCAGACTTTTACACACTCTGAAATATTTAGAAGCAGTCCCTCACCTCCTCATTCGGTTTGGAAGTGAGTAAAATCTCAGTGGGTTTCAAAACAAAAGGGTAAATGATTACATTTAAAAATAATTAACAGATGGGCACAGGCTGGGGAGAGAAAAAATATGATTTTCTACAAATGATTGCATTCTCTCTCCCCTTTGGTGTGAAAGTAGATTCAAGAACACTTTTAAATAATTTGTTTAATTTGTTCCACAGCCAAAGAAATGCAGCTTGCTGAAAATTCAGATTCATTAAAACTTAATTAATATGCATCATTATGTAAATGAGGTTGCAGTTAATGAGTTCTTAAAAGAAGCCTTCCTTAATTAGTTCACTTTTAATGGCATCATCATTTATCTTTTTTCTTTGAAGCCGAATGATGGTACCGAAGTAGCCTCTCCCTATATTACTCAAAAATTTTAGCATTTGTACTTTATTCTTATTTTCCAAATTTATATGATTAGAAATCTGGATAGAAAATAAGTTGGAGGAACTTGAACTCCTCAATTTTACATTTCACTTTATGTGAGGCAGCCACTGGAATGGGAGGAGGTTAAATGTTAACATGGAAATTGAGAGAAACGATGGTCATTAACTTTGTTTTTCCTGAAATTCTCTTTTGACATTATGCAACATCTGGGCTGGTGCAGCATATGGAAAAGCATTTGTCTGAAGGTGAAGGCCATATTTGTGAGCCCCCCCTGTTTTATGTTGTCAGGAGCATACCTCCACTCCTTACTGATGAACACTGGCATTTGATCTGAAAGGCATTCAAACATGCACTCCATCTTTGTGCTTCCACTAAGACGAACCATCTGTTGTTGCCCAGCCCACTGTTCATTAAATCTAATTTTCTTCAGCAGAAATCAGGTTTTAATTGTACACCTTGTACACTGGTTACCATGTGCTGGGAAAAATGGCTTTCTTTGTGAGATGGGAGGACGGCAGACTATAAGCGAGCTACATGAGAGATGGATGGATGGGCGATTGATGTAGACTCTAGAAATCAGGTTTTCTCAATGAGGTAGTTTTTCAGCCGGGAATGTGCTGGGAGATTGCATCAATGCAACATACAGCAGCATTATTGTTAGCAGCAGACCCTTATTGGCACCTGACAAAGAAAAATGTATGAAACACGAGATGGAGATTTACATCAGCATTGCAGCAACTTCTATGAGTCCTAACTCATCATAAAAATTCAACATCTACAATATGACATCGATGCTGAAGAGGAAAATGAACCTCAGTCTACAGATCCCACCAAGGACAGCTTGTTACGTTCATGAACTCATTCAAGAGTTGTGAAACACCTGGCGGTAAATAAAACTTTTACACCTTTATGAGAAATGTGAAAGGAACTTATCTGAATATTAAAAATGGAATAAGGAATATAGAGAAATATGGCGCAAAGAATATGGTCTGAAAATAAGTTATCACTATGAACACATTATAACAAGCATTTTCCTTTAAACTTTGTCTGCTCTAAACTTTACTAAAGGTTTTCTAAAGAAAACATCATTCAAACCATTACATCGAGAGCCTAAATTGATACTAGTGATATTTTTTTTCCTCTAGTTCTGACCACACCATGTGAATCCCATAATCAATTCTGAATTGAGAAGAATTTATGATTGTTTTCAAATGTTCAAAAATAATCACCAAGTTAGAGGATTGCCGATTTGTTTGTGCACCTCTAGTGTAGAGAAGCCATTAACCTGGATCCAGACCAAGAACAACTTTACATGAAATGTTGATTAATTCATTTTGAGACTGAAAAAATACAAAAAAGATGAAGCTTGAATATAACCAACATAAGAAAATGTGAAGTTTTGTACTGAGTAATGATTTTAGGCAAGACAGGGCAATTTTATTTGTGTAACACACTTTGAACACAAGGCAACTCAAGATGCTTTACATAATTACAGAAATGTAAAAATTAAAATATTGAATCAATAAGCGAAAGCATAAACAAACATCTATAAAATAAACAATAGCAATTAAATTAAGGATACAAACATTTAATTATAGTATCGGTATTAATAGTATCAGTTACACAAAGCAAGTCTAAATAGGTATGTTTTTATTTTAGATTTAAAAGAGTTCAGTGTCTGCAGTTTTTCATTCGTCCTACAGTTTGTTCCACATATGAGGAGCATAGAAACTGAAAGCCGCTTCCCCATGTTTGGTTCTGGTTCTAGGGACAATCAGTAGACTAGAGCTGGAGGACCTGAGTGATCTGGATGGTTTGTACCGTGATAGCAGATATCTAATGTACTCTGGTGCTAACCCATTCAATGATTTATAGACTAATAAAATCACTTTGAAGTTTATTATCTGAGCTACAGAAAGCCAGTGTAAGGACTTTAGAACTGGGGTAATAAGTTCTACTTTCTTGGTTCTTGTGAGAAAACGAGCAGCAGCGTTCTGGATCAGCTGCAACTGTCTGATTAATTTTTTCTAGGCAGACCTGTGAATATACTGTTACAGTAATCGAGGCGGCTAAAGATAAATGCATGGATTAGTTTTTCTAGGTCTCCTTGTGTCATCAGTCTTTATATCCTAGAAATTTTCCTTAGGTGATAGAAAGCTGACTTTGTTATTGCCTGTATGTGACCCTGGAGGTTCAGGTCCATTATTAAACCTAGATTTCTGTTCAGTTTTGCTTTTGTTCAGTTGGAGGAAATTATGGAAGATACAGCTGTTAATTTGCTCAATGATTTTTTTGAGGATTTGGACGGGTTCAACATCATGTGGTGACATTGAGATATAAAGTTGAGTGGCGTCGGTATAATTTTGGTAGTTGATATTATTTGTTTTTATATTCTGGCTTCATGGGAGCATGTAAATGTCCTGAGAGACCCCAGATTTCTGTGTTTTGTGATGAAAATTGGCTAATTGACACAAAGAAGTTGCTGTTCTTGAGGTAGGTTTTGAACCAGTCGAGTAGCGACCCAGCTCTCTTGACATTCCAATAATATATCATGATCAACAGTGTCAAACGCTGCACTGAGGTCTAATAGTACCAACACTGTAGTTTTTCCAAAGTCAGTATTTCTACAGATGTCATTGAAGACTTTGACAAGGGCAGTCTTTGTGCCTTGGTGCCTACGAAAACCAGACAGATAAATATCAAAGCTGTTGTTAGGAAGCTGTTTAACTGTTGGGACATAGCTTTATCAATACTTTTTCCGATAAATGGGAGATTAGAGATTGGTGTGTTTTGCATTAACTAGGTCTAGGTTTTTCTTTTTTAGTATTGGCTTGATTACTGCTGTTTTTAGAGCTCATGGAAAACACCTGAATGGAAGGATGAGTTAACTATTTGGATCAGATCCACCCTGATGACTGGGAGGACGTTTTTAAGAAAACTGGAGGTAAGATATCCAAGCAGCAAGTGGCAGAGCATATGGTTCTCTCAATGAGTATGCTCCTTTTTTTTTACAATTTAAGAAGCACCTCTCTGAAAGTAATGAGCAGAGTAGGGGGAGTGTTCCCCTGAAATTAGGAAAATTATCCAGAAGAACCGAAGATCTGAGTTTATGGTCTCATTATTTAAGATTAAAGTTTTGTTCACTTTTTTGTTGTAGGGCTCGTTAGGAACTGATTGAGGCTTGTAGTGTAAAATTGCTTTTTGAATGCACTAATTTTGTACCATTAGTATGTGGCTTAAAAAGCAGTTCTCAACTTCACTAGTCTCGGTGGGACATTTCTTTTCAAACTTTACAGTTTCCCACCTGCAAAATAGCAGTGAAAAATGTAAGACCATCACTGAAGTATGTCAGCAAACAGTGGAGCAAAATCTTAAAGAGACAAAATCGCACAAGACCTATTATTAAAACTTTTTCATTTTAATTTCTGAAGCCTCACTTACAATTTCATTAGCAGGAGCGGGTACCTGACCCACACTTTATAACCTAAAAGATGAGGACTTTTGTTTATTTAAACACAGACACGCTTGTCATAAGCTGAGAGCTTAGAAAATCAGTAAAATACTTAAGACAACCTTTTTACACATTACACAGTCAGAATGAAACGACACAACTTCCTGTTCCATGGACCTTAGATTGGGTAGGCATTTGGTGAGATGCTTAAAGTTGTATAGGGTTACTGAAGTTCCGTTAGACATATGTTTAAAAAACACTGGCACTTGTGAAGACTGCATTAAGCAACCAGTTGAAAATCTTTTTGACATCTATAATGACTAAAGGGTGTCATGTCAGTCACTTGTTGCCACTTTTAAGAAATCTTATATCATTTGCACTTCAATAACAACATTGCATATACGAAAAAAAAATATATATATATATTCTCAAGACCACAAGGTTTGTCTACTCCGTATCTCCCACCAACCATATGGATTATTTTAGACACACAAAAGCATCTCCTGTTAAGTATAGAGAGGTTCTAGGTTTGCGCAGATGACACTGAGGCCATCCTGCATGAGATTCCACCCACCAGATTCTTCAGTTTGCCAGCACCTTGAAACAGCTCCAGAAAACAGATATAAATATGACTTACACTTACAGCCCAACTTGTTTAACGGGCCAACTTCACATTCCACTAGTTCTTTCTTATAGTTATTTTAATCTCACACCAACCTAGCAAAGGGAAAACATCTTTCTTTTTGATAGCTGTTTGAACAATGTCGAGTGGTGCACAGAGGAAATGCTTTTAATTGCCATATGTGAAACAAAGTACCTGGTATGCAAAGTCTGAGAAACAAGAGGGATTTAACAATGAGGATTTATAAATACCAATGAAGTGAACTTTCACTAAAAACCTGTTAGGATACAAATTATACTTTATACTAGCGGAAAATTCATAATTTTTTCAAGATTCCTCATTAGAATTGAAAACAGTGCATCTAATTTGTTTTCAAATACTGTTCATATGACTTCAGTCTTTTTATTTCTTTTTTTCCACTGAAAATGTGTTTAAAAATACTGACTATAATGTCACAAGTATTTTCTAGTCTGCCTTCACACATACATTTAAGTGGCATCCCATTTTTTTATTTGCATATCAGGGTTTTTCCTGGCTCAAATTGAGGCAGAGGTGGTGCCATCCTGACCATGCGCCAACACATGCATGAATTCATAAGCATTCAACTCACTCACTTTTTTTAAAGGCAACATATTTTTTAGTTAAGTGTTCCAATAAGAATATGACAATTATCATGTTAAAGCATTCCATCCATCCATCTTCTGAACCGCTTAGTCCTGTAGGGGTCGCGAGAGGGCTGGTGCCTATCTCCAGCTGTCAGGTCGCCAGTTTGTCACAGTGTTAAAGCATTCTTTTATTAAAACTATACATAAAAAAATAAGGAGCCAACTTTTAACTAAAAGTGCATTAAGTTGTAGGGATTTATCCACACATCTGGCAGCCAGACTTTAACTATTCTTATTAACTTTATTTAATTATTAACTATTCATAGCCTATTATTATTCTGTTCCACGTTTCATCACAATAAGCACTGAAGTTATAAACAGGTGTTGAAAAACGCATCTTTATTCAATTAATAACAGTTGAAAGCCAAAGGATTACATGTTGTTTCTCAAATGGCAGACATTAAAAATCCACATATAGCACAACGATGGCAAATTTATACGTATCCGCCCCAGAGGAATATGTACAACAATAAAATGCATTACCTTTGCAACCTTTGCTGTTTTAGACTGTTCTGTGCAGAGAAACTTCAACTTAATTTACAGATCAGAGTCCTAAAGTAGAACGGGTTCCTGCGGCTAATCGGCTGTTTCAGGTGGACAAATCAAAACTCTCTGGGAGCGCGGGATGCTGAGATAGTGAGAATAATCTGCATTCAGCGCAAAGTTGGAGAGATTTTCAGACATTCTCTATTCACACAATGGAAAGTGGGAGTCAACCAAAAGTTACTATTATTATATTTTTCACCCATCCACAGTAAAAAAAAAATAAAAAAAACTTACGCCAGACCCATGACATTTAGATTATGTATTTATTTCCATCTTGAAACGGTACCTGCAACATTGCAGAATGTTTCTGGAGCAGAATGGAGTCTGTAAAAATCTTGAAAGTAGCATCTGCGGAGAAAGAAAACATGACAGTGTGCGCGGTTGTAGAGAAAAGTATTTACTGTTGAAATACACATTTGTTTATCTACTCTTCACATTTAATAAATATATTTTCTGTTTCCCAGTAAATTAGACAGGAGAAAAGCTCTCTATATTATCTCTATAATTTGTTTAGATCCATAAATATGATCGCATTTGTAAACTGCAATACTTTATTTAGAAAAACTGCCTTTAGTTTCGCAAATGACTGGATCGCTCGCCCAAAAAGTAGGTCAGATGCCGGAACGATCACTTCACGGTGCTGTTTGGTGGAGACAAACCCATCATAAAAAGTGTCCTGTCCTGCATTCTGACCATGATTCTGAGCCTCGCCAGTCCCTGCCTCTAATTTTCACATCTTCTCACAACCATGATTTTTAACTTTTAACTGTTTGTTACGATAATTGGTCTGCAGTTTCACCTGGATTCCTGACTCTCCTCGTTATTTTTTTTTTTTTTTAAGTAGTGGCTGATTTTCCCAGTTCATATCTGTAACGCTAAAATCCATTTATGTTACTCGGAGACGGAGGATGTTTTTAAAAATTAAACATGACATGCTTGGATACAAAAAACAAAACATTTACCTGGTTGAAGAGCCCGGGGGCGGGGGGGATCAGGACACCGATAGCACCAACTAGCGGGAAAACCCCATTTTTGCACTCTATAGAAAACAATTTTATCTTATTTTTCTGAGCTTCTCCCGGCCCACCGCTGCTGATACAGCGCCTCATAGTGGCGAAACACTCCAACTGGAGTTAAAATAACATCCATATCGCTGGCGGCAGAGCATTACCAGTCTGGGACAGCACAAAATTAGCCGCCACACAAATTTGAACACAGGAAAAACCCTGCATGTATAATATTGACCAACCATTTAGCTAACCAGCATCAGCTTTTCTGGGAAGGCATGCATCGCCATTCTGTGACATCACTTCACACGCAGGCCAGCAGTTCACTACCACAACATAGGTAAAAGTGAAAGTGACATCACTTTACTGGACCAATCAGTGAGCCGGAGGTAGTCCAAAAAAGTCGTAGGCTCAGTTTAGACAGAGGTAGTGGAAATGCATTAAGCACGGGCTGACTCTTGTGGAAAAGAGCCATAAGATTATCCAAGATCTATTCTTCTGCTTCAGTAGTCAGTTTCTTTGACTGGAACCAAGGGGCCAGGCCCAACTAAAGGCCTTAATCATCACCAAGCCTTAGACTTGTCAAAATGCAGTCAGGAAAGTATTGTTTTTCTTCAACTACCATATCTATAATCAAACTAGAATATTCCATTCCCAGACAAAGAGGCAGGTTTTGTCACTCAGTAAACCATGGCTCTGCTGATCTGCATTTTTGTGGATGTGTATTTTGCGCTACTACTTCCAGCACTCTAAATTGGACTTAGTGATGTTGCACTTGGATGCAGATGCTCAGTCATGCATACCAATTTCATGAAGCTCTCTAGTTTTTTGATAATTACAGTTAAACTATGTTCTCTTTAATAATTATCTCAAGCTACTCATAAGAATGTGAGAAGTTTTTACATCTCTAACTGTCGGCATCAAAGACATTTGATGATTTCTGCTGTCCGTTCCCCTTAGATTACATTGTCACTCAAGTTAGCATTTATCCCTGGCTGAGATACAGTTGTTCCACATTGTTATGAAAGCACTAACAGTTGAGAAGGGAATGTTTAGTGAATTACATAGTAGGAGTTTCAAGCAAACCATTCCTCCAAAAAGGTCAAGAGCAGCTGTCTGCATAACTAGGGGCATGAGTTTGCATACTTGTGACCATTCAAGGGGATAAAAGCAATAAAGTGTAAATAAAGGTCCTACAATAGCAAATAATCTGCTATTTAATCCATGATACATTATAACACATTCCATAATATTTGTAGTTTGAAAATGGATTACTTTATATGTTTTGTGTAGCCTGGAGAGAGATGATCAGTGTGACCAATTCCTTTAACAATTTCTGTTTGTCTAGTTTATAATGGATTAACAAAGCCCACAGAGTGTATGGTAAAATGGTAAATGGCCTGCATATACATAGCGCTTTACTTGCTTTACTTGATGGCAAGCTACATTGTAGCCACAGCTGCCCTGGGGCGCACTGACAGAGGCGAGGCTGACCACCAGTAGGCAACGGGTGAAGTGTCTTGCCCAAGGACACAACGACTGAGACCGTCAAAGCTGGGACTTAAACCGGCAACTTTCTGATTACAAGGCAAACACCCAACTCCTGAGCCACAGTAGAATAATGTAAAGCAGTAATTACTGTTAGGAGTGTTTATCTTTCTAACTTTATTATTTTCTTTTTAATCCATTCTGCTGTAAATTTGTAAATGTTTGGTCTCACCGTCCTGTTTGGCCTGAGTTGGCACATGACATCACATCTAGAATACTTTGGGATATGGAGTATTTTCTGTCAGGATGTGTGTGCGGTCGAAGGTATGGACCCAAAAGCAGAAGGAAGTACACTGGTGTTTATTGGAATTGTGTTGCTGGTGATGATGACAGGCTGGAGAACAGCAGGGAATCACACACGGAAGACATCGATAGTAGACACCTGCAGTAGACAATGATCTGGCAACTGAGTGATGAGGAGTGATAGATTATAAAGAGGGAGGTAAGGAGGATCAGGTGTAGATGATGAGGAGGAAACAGGGCAGCATGACAGGACTCATGACAGTTTCTTGGGTGACAGAGTGACCGCAAGCCCATGTGGCCCGATAATAGTCGCAATTCACTCCCCCCTCCCATGCACTGCTTTGTTTGACATTTGATCTTTTCTTTGGTCTCCTCTGGAAAATCTTGAAATTGTTTTTATGCAACTTTGTAATCCTAAATTTGGCTGCTTTATTTTTGTAGAGAGACTCTACCTACTTTTTAAATTCTTTCAAGCATACTTGTTCAGTTTGTTTTATCCTGAACTTTAAGATCAAAGAGGGAGCTTTGTGTTTTTTGGTAATTTCATATCGTTGTCAAGTTCAGTCAAAGAAAATGGGCGTAGTGCAACTTCTATCAATTCCCCAACACAGCTGAATCAAATGAATGGCTTGTTACCAGTCCACTGCAGAGCCCAACAACATGCTGGTGAGAAAATTCAGCTATTTCATTCAGGGTGTTGCAACGGACATGCATCCAAAAGTTGCATGAATAACTCTTGAGGAGTATGCAAAGTTATATGCAATGAAATATGTAAAAAGCACAGACATATATGCAAAAGAATTACAACCAAAGAGGAACAGTAGACACATAATATCAGAGTAATTGTAAAACCTGAAAAGAACATTGACAGAACGGAAAAAAACAGATGTAATCTTTGACTAAATAAAAATGTAAAAATCTAAATTATTAGAGGCTCAAAAAGAAGAGGAAATAAAACACACTGAAGTAACCAAAGGTAAATCAACAGTAACAGAGCACCTAAAACTTTTTTTAAAACTGTGAGGTTTCACCCAACAAAAACAAAATAAAAAAAGAAACTAAGGATGGTTTCTTATATATTAAATGTTTGTGGCAGGGGCTGCCTGGACTCGTCTTCAGCTGAACAATTTTAATCTTGTTATGCTCTGAAACCTTGTCTTAGTGGTCTAACAACAGAAAAAAGAAACAAAAGTGACCTGTTTATCTACATTTCATGAAATCAATGTGATGGAGACAGTAAAAAGCCCTGCAGCATGCAGGACATAATGGAGATGATCAACACAGCCAATGTGACGTGAGTGCCGGTGTCTCATCTCTTCCTGGACTCAAAGCTGCACTCAGATTAGCAGACATGCCCGTTTAGCGTGCGGCATCCCCATCTCTGCTGGTTGGACAGATGTAAACAGAGGTGACACACTGACGTCCACAGAGCCGGAAGAGAGGTGAAGTGTCTCCAAGGCAAAGGAGTTTTAGGTCTTGAAGCAGGCAGAGCAGCTGGAGGGCAGACGGAGGAGAGACTGAGCTAGCTGAATGCTTTTTGACAGCTGGGATGTCCACAGTTTGACCGGACCGTTTAGGAACGTCCTCCCATATTAGCAGCAGGACAGACAGGATGAAGTGATGGACCAGAACATGTTGTTGCTCTTTTACTGCATCTTGGCTGATGGGTTTCTGTCCCAAGAACAAAAAACAGAAAGTTTCTTTTAGCAAGTTTCTTCATTATGGCTTAACTTCCCTACAGCTTAGAGTTCATCATTTGTGATGTTCAACAAGCAACTTTGCAAAAGCCGTCTCAAAAAGTTCCCAGAACATTCCAGGAATCATGTTTTTTATATTGTGGGATGAGTCTGCTTCAAACAGAGGAGGTAAACTATCTTGACGAATTATGACAAGAAGGAGTGAGAGACTGTTTGCTGAGCAAAGTGTTATCTTCTGTAAATAAGAGGTGTAGCTGGATTTACTTGTGCACCATCTTCATATGTTCCGGTTTTTACCTATTACCAAGTCAGTTAAAGACACATTAAAAATAATTCTCTACACTGAATAATTCGTTGATTGTTCCATATCTGACTTACTGCATTGAAATCTGGGGAACTACATACAAAACATACAAACATCCAGTTTCTATTTTGCAACAAAGAGCAGAACTGAGCCGAACTATCAGTCGAAGTTGGTATAAAGATCAATCTAATCCATTATTTGCTGAGTTAAAAATATTAAAATATGATGACCTAGTTGATTACAGTATTCTAAAATTAATAGATTTGCAGCAATACCACTTTTTTCAAACCGATACGATACCAATACTTGGATTTGAGTGCTTGGCGATACCGAGTACCAATATTTTTAACACACAAAAAAAGACAGATTTTATTTTCTTCTCTGATTGTTACAACAAATGATGGTGAATTAGATAAAAAATAAAATATTAATAAAAATCACCACAAAAACAAATTTCAAGTGAAAAATACATATTTTCTGTGAAATTATTGCAAAGTTTCCACATTTTAAGTATCGGTTCATGGTATGGCTTAACTTTAACCAATACTGATACAGTACATAAGAATGGTATTGGCCCCAGTACGAGTATCGGTATTGGTAAATCCTTAAAAATTGATGTATGAAGCTCATATGAAACTTTTGTCAAAAATATTCAACAGAGATTTGAAAAAAACATAAAGTAATTATTATTTAAAAGGATGTAAAATATTTATAAAACCAAGATTTAGGACTAATGTGCTAAAGTGATGTGCTTTGGTGTATGGAGTGAGTTTATGTATCATTTTTTTTGAAAAAGAATGTTAATGATGTCATGATAGGAAAATATAAGGAATTAAGTTGACTTGTTTGTTCTTTTCTGGTTTGTTCCTGTTTTATACCCCAATAATTTTAAATGATACACAATTAGAAAATTGAGTTTTTGTTTGTAAATCATTGGTATGTTGCTTAGTAGCTGTATATTTTTTTTTGTCAAATTGTTTGTTGTCCAACATTTTATTCATCAATGATTTGATTACATGTGTGAGTGGGACAGATTATAAATAACATTTTCTTCCTTCTGCCCTTTTTCATTCAAGTGATTGTAAGCTAGATTACATTTAATTGATTATTTTGTTTTTTAATTAATGAAATAAAAGTTATTAAAATAAAATAAAAAAGTCTGAAGCATGATTAAAACCAAAAAAATCCTATATACAAATAGTTAAAATTAGTTTCTGCTGTATGTTTGAAAACGTACTTCACTAATGTGGTTGACCTGAACAGGGTGTTCATAAGTACTTCCCTTTGGAGCTTTTTCCTATGTAGTCGCAAGTCTAAATTGGCTCCTGTATGTCCATCAAGTCACTCATTATTTTCATTTGAAATGATAAGATTATTGAGGTTACCAGGAATGAAATCAGTTTTCAGTAACATGCTAGTGAATGTCCAACCTATACTAATAAATATTTAGATGCTTTAAGGAATAGTTACATCTTAATAGACAAAAAAATAAAAAATAAACATACTTTGATTAAATCCTAATCACAAGTTGTTTCCCAACATTTGACCCCTTTACACTGATATCATTGCTGTAAAGTCTAGAATAGAAATAAAGTTGGGCAAAAAATAAATAAAAATAAAGCAAACTTCAGTCTGAGTAGAACAATATATTTAAATGAATTGATGTCTCTACAGAAATGATGAGAACAGTTGCAGTTTTTAAGAGGCTATACAAGAATATGACAATCAAAATGTAACCATGGTTAGATTCTAAACTTAGAAGAAACTCATATATGGAAACTGGTGATTGGCAACAAAGGTTTTTAGCAAATAGAGAAAAAATTGAATAAAAAAACTGGCCTAAGGAAAACCTTGACACACAAGCATCCTGCAGTGAAATAAAGACATTTATACATTTTGTTTTCTATTGAGGGAACAGAAGTCATTCCAAAGTTCACTGTGATGATTGGTGAATGGCAGTGAGCAAATGGACCTGAAACAAATTAGGGAAAACACAGAAAAACCACACAAAAATAATCATCAGTTCAATTCGAAATGACCCTCAAAACTTCTAAATCAGAAAAAGAAGACCAAAAGAAAGAAATAAAAATATGAATGCCATATTGTTTTGTAAAGGCTTTGATTTTGTGAATCAAAAACCTTGACTCATGACCCAAAGTCTCTTGCAAAAGTATTCTCACCAATTTACATTTTCATAGAATTCTTAAAGCACAAGCCTGTATTCGATTATGCTTTTTAAATGAAGGACCAATACAGAGTAGTCAATTACTTTGAATTGGAAGAAAAATATTATATGGTTTTAGAATTGCCTTTTAATAATTAATACCTAATAAGTGAGTGTGTAATCAACAGTTGTATCCAGCACCCCTCCCACCCCCTTTACAGTCCTTTGGGTCTGTAATGTCTCTACGATTTACACATTTAAAGACCGATTTTAAGTTTTCCCTTTCTTACAGCTCAGGTCTTATCAGATAAGATGGAGAGTATCTTTAAAGACACATTTTTAAATATTACAGTGGATTTTTTTTTTTTTTTGGGGGGGGGGGTTACAGTACTTCTGGACTTCATCTAGGCTACCTTAACATATCAATATGCATCATAGCGCTGTCTGTATGTTTACTTTATCCAACTAAATGGTGAACCATGTTTTCTTCTGAGACTGCCATCAGCCTCACCAACTTTTTTTAAAATTTTATTTCTGGTAAAGAAACTCATTCCCTCGCCATGATACTGTTATCACCATACATCGCTGTTGGGATGGTGCGTTCAGTGTGACATGCAGTTTTTGTTCACACATAGTGTTTTTCATGTTAGCCAAACAGGTCACTTGTTGTCTTATCAGACCAGAGCACTTTCTTCCAAGTTTTTTGGATTCTAGAATGCAATGTTGCATAATGTATTTTAGTAAACTTTATCAATACTTTTGGGGTTGAGATATTGTATGTTTGGATGGTTGTTCCCTCTATTTTGGAAACCGTGCATCTGAAAGAATGATAGCTTTTGCTCTCACTTTCGGACAGTTTGTATGTTTTCTTTTCCCCTTTACAACTGGGAGTAGCTAAATGGCATCTTAAAAGTTGAAATAATACTTGAACTTCCACCCAAAATCCCAGGGGAGTCTAAAGGAATGGGTTTATGGATTAAGAAAACTATCAAAGAGCAAAGAGAGAAGGAGAAGTTTCAGAAGGATCACATCTATGTCTCCAACGTCGCCCTGCTCAACTTTCCAAACACCAGAGCTATTGTAGATCTAAAAAGGAAGGACAAAAGCAGGTGAGGTGAATTAATAGTGCTTAATTAAGTAATGTTTTCCTTTACAGAATAACTATATTCATAGTGAGATTAAATATACATAGGGCAAAACGATATAATGATTGGGGAACTTCTCAAGACAATTAGTTGCACTGGATATCATTTAGGGCTATCATAAAAAGAGGGCTGATTAAAATGACACACTTTCCCTATTATGATTTGTAAAATAAATTGTATCAATCTGTCACTTAAAACACCCAAAGATATATTAAAGTTTGTGATTGTATCATGACATACTATGCCACATTTAAAAAAAAATATTAAAACTTTTAGACCGGGGTAGGTGTATTCACTTTGCTGCATGTGTTTCAAAACTTGAAACCTTGTTTCATTTAGGGCTTTAGGGCTGGCAGGAATGAAATAAAAACTGTGAAGTAAAAGTTGAAATCACATAGTTCGATGCAGCAGGTATAATCTCTGTAACTCTTGTCAAAGTTCTGGTGTTGAAATCAGCTGAATTATTTCCTGTGTTTGAAGTCCAACATCCTGACTTTACCCTGCAGATCTACCACCTCCAGCTTCCTCACTTGTATGTTCTCTGCATCTGAACGCAGCGTGTTCGGCAGTTGGCTGGGCCACGTTGCAGGCTGTATTTAGAGCAGCCGAGCGGACCGGCGCCCCCCTTTGTTCTGAGCTTGATGAGGAGGAAACCCTGCTAGGCTGCGACGAGTTCTCATCATCACCATGCATCTCTGCCAAGCTGCTCGGCCCCGCGCAGAGCCGCCGCCGCAGAGCAGGGGGAGGAGTAGGAGGAGGCTGACTGACAGGAGAGGAAAAGGGAGAGATCTCCATCCCTCATCACTGCTCAAGTTGGAAGCAAGAGGACTTCTGTAAGTAGTGGGAACATCATTAAGGAAAGGGTCCATTTACTTCGGCACCAACAAAAACATGACTCCAGCAGAGATTTCTAAGTAGGGTTTGGTATTTTTCACAGTGTGAGCCAGGGAGGAGCTCTGAGTTCTGATTTTAGAGCTTATGAGATCTAGCAATGATCTAAGAATAATGTGTATTAATATTGTACATAATAAAACATTTTAAATGAAATAAAAGTATGTTTTCTATATAGTGAGCAACATTTCAAATTTAATTACTTACCTTATGAGCGCATATTGAAAACTTATTTTTGTTTTTCTAAATCACCATTTGGACACATTTTCATTAAATATTTCAAAGTTAATTTAAGTAAAGGCATTTGAAGAAAAAAAAAGTTAAAGAAGCCAAAGATACAACTCAGGATTGTATTAAACAGAAGCACTGCATTTAGAAATTTTTACCAGGTATGTCATTCTGTCTGTACATGTATTTGCCAGTATTACAAAAAAATGCACCGAAACATACACAAATCTGTAGAATAATATATTTTTATTTCAATTTAAGTAAAGGTAAATTTCTCAGGAACCTGAAGCACGAAATACTTTTTAAACCCCTCACTCAATTAGGTAAAATTGTCAAAAACCAGAGCTTCTATACTTTAACACCAACCTGCACTGTTTTCAGATTTAGTCTAAGTTTATCTATCACGTTTAACCATTTAGGTGTTTGTTTGTTTTGTTTTTTTGTGAGGGGCGGGTGGGGAGGTCATCATCTTTTAGGTATGTGATGCAACTGTCCATCAGTCTTGTGTAGTCATGATTCAACTACAGTATCTACCTGTCATCTACCAGGGAGAGGCAGCTTTCAGTTTCTATGCTCCACAAATGTGGAATAAACTTCCAGACGAACGCTAGGCTCTTTAAAATCAAAGATAAAAACTCTACTATTCAGAGCTGCATTTGAATCTTAAATTGCGCTTTCTGATCACTTTTTGTTATGTTTACCCGATTGTGTTTTATCTGTTTTAATTGCATTAATTTGCTCCTTAAATTATTTTTTATTGTTGTGGTTTAATTTCTATTCTTACTTTTTACTACTTTCTTTTTTAAGTGATTGTGTATTAATTACATAAATTTGTTCCTTACATTATCTTTTCTTACTTATTGATTACTGTTAAACTTATATGCTTTGTTTGTAATCATGTGGTTTCATTATCACTGAATCATGTAATGCACCTTGAATTGCCTTGTGTTGAAAGTGTGCTATACAAATAAAATTGCCTTGCCTTGCCTGTCATATGTTTAAACTGGAAATAAAAGCACAACTTTTTTTTTTTACATTAAAAAAAGAAGTTTTTTTTGTGTTTTTTTTTTCTATTTAAATTTGGGTAATGGGAAGGAAATTCACCAACCATGCTAAGTATGCTAAGTTCTTGTTTGTTAAGGTGAATTGTTAGATTTATCTAGTTCTTTTGTAGCTTTAGATACCAATAGCAGCATTCAGAAACATTATAATTCCTGTTGTGTTTTTTTGTTTTTGCTAAACATTCTATTCAAAAACCTGTTCTGGTATTGGTCAACCAATACATTTTGTTATTTAGAAGCAAAAATCAAGCAGATTGAACAGTAGAATACAATTGAAATGATTACTTAGGGGATAAAAACAGAACCAGAACCAAAGAGAAATCTGCAGTCCGTTGGTACCTTTCACATACACACAAATAGACACAAACACATAATTATTATATGATCCACTGTAATGTTCAGAAAAGTTAAGAAAACAACTAAAGCTTGCAGCAATGACATCCATAGTTGATGTCAAACCCATGTTTTTTTCTTCTTTTACATCGTTCTGCACCAACAAAGCAATTTGTTTCCCTGGAGTGTGCTAATTTCTAAATTTCACAGTGCCAGGTGTTACGGCTGCCAGTCATTACATGAAAATCAGCAAAACCTTAACCACGGTGCTTCATCCTCGCCGTAAAATGCACCCAGCTCAATTCCCTCTGATTTGGGAAGGGGGGAAGGAGGGGTGGTAAAGTGTGTGTTTTTGTTTTTTACTTTAGAAAAAAAAAGACAGAAAAAAGAAACAGTGACAGACAGCTCTCCTGATTTCGCACCCTGATGAATGAGACAAAGATCTGCAATGTTTGATGAGTTTGTTTCTCCTTGCATTTACCATGCATTCCTACAAGATTTATGGGAAGAACCAATAAGGAAGCGGAAGAAAAACAAATCACCAGTTGATCTCTGGTCAGGCAGCGGCTCATCTCAAAATGGACGAAAAAACTCTGTCTTACGATCAAACAAAAGTGCACATACATTTTAAAGTATGTTAATTCTTAGCAAAAACAACAGCCTGCTTGCATGCAATGTAAATATTGGATTTTCTCACAAGTGTTGCTATGAATTATTAAGTGTTTTCCAGATACATGTTGGCATTTCTTTTAATTCTCTGGCATTATGTGATTAACTTAAAGATTTCTGGAATACAAATGTGCTCTGAGGATGTGCTGGGATATATTTAGAGCTGTTAATATGTGGCATTAATTATGCACATGTATGTAGAATTAATTAAATCAATCAGCAGCAGACGTAAGTGAATAAGAAGGCGGTAAAACGCGTGAATGTGTAACTGCCGGAGGGTTTTTTTTTTTCTTGCTTTCTGCATTTTCAGTTGTCACATTTTTTTAACACGTTCTGATTTGATTTAGTGACTTCTTAAATTAGGCTTTAATACCACACAAGTAAAAGAATAAAATTAAAACTTTCTTTTGATGATATGAAAATTATTCCACTGATTTGTTTCTGTTTTTGCTTTTGTTCCTTGCATTATTACCATACGATAAGTGTGTGCCAAAACAAAGTCATTTATTTTAAGGAAATCAACACTTGATAAATTATTTAAGGCTGCTGGGATTATCTGTGTGTGTGTGTGTGTGTGTGTGTGTGTAGGTGTGCGTGTGTGTGTGTGTGTAAGAGAAAGAGAGTGGGTGAGTGTGTGTGTGTGTGTGTGAAGAATAACGAGTGGGGTTTAATTTTCCTCTGATTTAAGATCAGCTGCAACAAGAGCTTTGACGCCCAAATAATTGGTGACTTCTGTGGCTTCACTCAGGCTTTGTTGGCCTCTTTTACACTAATCTTAATTTGACACACACACACACACACAGTGAAGAAAAGGGTTACAATATGATAAATATACAGCTAACATCTGCTGCTACTTTTGTTTTTAATTTAGCACGCTGAATTTGTTTTAATTGGATAATTAATTTGTACTAATTAAAAAACCAGCTCTTATCTTTACACTTAAAGTAAGTAAAGTTCTGCCACTTTTTTTTCTTTTAGATTAACTTTATGCTCAGTTATTAAAGTGATTAATTTGGTCAATCACTCACTAATGTTTCACGTCTGGCATGTGAATAGAAAGGTGATGAGGTGAAATAAAAAATGCGTCTCCACTTTTTCTTCTCTCGTCAAGGTGATGATGAAGGTGTGGAGGAAGATGAAGTCTTCCTTCCTTTCTGGATCTTCTTCCTCTCCCACGTGGCCACGCCTCCTCTGCCGCTGCCTGGCCACAGTAAGAGGCGGGCATGGTGCAGGAAACAGGAAGATGCGCTGCAAAGCGTCAAAGCTGCCACAGAGAACGACAGAGGGAGAAAATGGGAAGCGGGTTTCAAGTGTCCCAATTACTCCACGTAAACAAAGGAGAAAGTTTTGCCACATCGGGGGCACGGCTCTGCCTCCCACGTCTCTGTCGCACTACGAGAGCTTCCTCTCCTCCTCCTCCTCCTCTCTGCCATCAGATTAGAGGCGTTCAAACGCGCTGCAGCCCTACTATCATAGCACAAGGTGTCACTTCTGAAAGGCGGCGTCCCCGCTGAATTCGCTACAGTCGATGAAAGGTCGGCAGAACTTGGATTCACACGCGCCGCCCTGCTTCTTGTCGCTCTGCTCTTGTCTCTGTGTTTGTTTGAAGCTGACAGCTCCCAGCTCCTTCAAGGCCGCAACGAGCGCTGTCTGATCGGTAGGAGAGCTGCAGTGCTCGGATTCCACAGAGTTGGAAAGCTTATGTGGTGAAGAACGTGCGACTGTCGATTTAACTTTTTTATTGCACTGAAAGTCCAACTGAAACCACTGAACTTATCCTCTTATTACATTATTACTGTCACATGTGTTGCCAGTATTTCATATTTTTGAAAAGAAGAAACAGTAGACTGCAACACACTGACATGGTTACATTAGCTCAGGAAGTTATTTTACTCTCTTCTCTGAAGGATACAGCTTCCTTAAGTCTGCATGAAATATCTGTGACATTCTTTGGATGAAATAGAATAAAACTCACTCAAGAAGCTAATTTTTAATACCTTTTCAGGTGTGTTCAGAAAATAAACTTTCAGGCTGTTGAGATTCTGGACCCCACTTTTCTTTTACAGGATTTCACACATTTTAAGGATGTGCCTCAACTCTTATACCTTACAAGCATGCATTTTCAAAACGTTTTGGTGGCACACAAATATTTATTATGTTAATTATCGGAGCTGTCACAGCCTGGGAGCGTCCAGCTCCGAATAAACAAAACTATACAACTTTTCTCTTCCGGTACGGCTCCCAGAAGTACTCATTAAGTTTTGCTTTACAGCATTACATCATACACTACCAAACGGTAATAATACAATGTTGATAATATTAAAATCTTAATACTGTACTGCATGACATCACTGGTTGGTATTGATGGTTAACAGACTGACAGTGCATTAAATGTATGTGTTTTGGCTAGCAAGCTTGTAAAACCATCAGCACACTGGCCTCTCCACATGTGTTCCATAGATTTGGTTTTATAATAGTGGCATTACGGTGCAAGCCTTGAGAGGGAAATAGAGGGCAAATATCCACAAAGTTTTGGAGTTTGTCTTTAAGATGGTATTAAACAATAAACAGTCAAGAGCTTAGTTTTCCAAACTAGTTACCAGACAACTTATTACTGTCTATTTGCCCAGTTGGTTCTGCGCTCTTTTTTTAAAACAGTCAGTTCTCAGTCAGTGGTGATTAAGAGTTCCCTTCTCCTTGATGTTCAGCGAATGCATTCGGATGTAGAGCTGATGTTTCTGCCAATCTCAGTGACAGAATACATACAGTATTAGGCATTGAACGAATGGCATTCAAATTTAAGTTTCACATGCAGTGGGGCAAAAAAGTTTTTGGCAGCCACAAAAGATGAAAGATGTCTCTAACTTTCATCATAGGGACATGTCAACTGTGAGAGACATAATGTAAAAAAAAAATTATAATAAAGAATAATCTTTCCACCACCATGCTTCACAGTGGGTGTAGTTGTTCTGTGGATGCAACTAAGCATTATTACACTTCTAAACATTGTGAGTGGTTATTATACCAAACAGTTCTATTTTGTTCTCATCTGACCACAATCAAATGATCCCAATCCTGTACTATGTGTAACATAGGGTGTAACTAATAGTAAACTTTCTTACTGTGGTCCCATCTCTCCTCATCATTCTCAAGATCATGTATACCCCACAAGGTGAAAACTTGCATGGAGCCCCAGCTCAAGGGAGACTGTGATAATGAATTTATTCCATTTTCTAGTAATTCTTCCACCTGTTAATTTTTTCTCAACAATCTGTTTGCTTTTTTTAGATTGGCACATCTCAGTCTTGTGCAGGTGTACAATCTAGTCCCTGTTGTCCTTGGATAGCCCTCTGGTATATGCAATGATGGAGTTTGGAGTCTGACTGTTTGAATAAAAATAAATAAAAAAGAGGTGTTATGATTAGAAAAAAATGGACAAAAAATGTTCTTTCCTCCATTAACCTAAAGAAAATAGTGACCTATTCAGGGATTGATATTATGGACATTCTAACTTAGTGACAATTGGTATTGTCTCATCTGCATAGAGTGATAGCACTTGTAAGTACTGAATAAAAGTCATTTTATTCAGTGTTAGGCAATGCCATGTATCTGCAATTGAAGAGTGAAATAATAATAATAATAATAATAATTGAAAAATTAGTCTGCATATGCTTTCAAAACCAGTTTACTACATATGCTGTAGTCTCTGCTATTCTAGTTGTGGTATCTGAAGGACTGCTGTGACAAGGCAGTTAATTAGATTAAGAAAGATTTAATGTTTTACATTACTACTAAAATGGACATAGCTTTATAATTTGTTTCTAAACATATATCTAACTTGACCCTCACAGCTTTAATCAACTCACATCCTGCTCCTGCTGATATCCTGCTTTTTCTTGCTTAGCGTTTTTTTTTTAGCTCTATAACAACGTGAGCCAACTTACAATGGTTTCATCTGACTCATTTGGCTTGTAGCATATCTCAATGCTTATCTGATTAATTGCGTGTAGGAAAGAGTTATTCTTTCTTGAGAAACATGCTTCTTTGTTTTGAATACAGTAGAATGTAATGAGCAGTGTTTCTCTCTTTTACACTAACATCTGTCTGAGGTTTTTGAGCTCAGCAGGCAGAGTAACTCAGATGAAAAACAGAAAGCTGGATCATAGTTTGTCCAACTCTGAAAGTCACAGTAAAGGGTAAAATAGGCTCAGAGTCAAGGTGGAAAACACAAAATAATTTGTACAAACCTATCACATTTTTTTTACATGCCCTTCACATGAAAACAGACTGTGGTTGTTAAAAACTGACAGTGGAAAAACAGGGGTGTGCTGAAAATAAACCTACAGAAAGTAATAGAAAACAAAGGTCATCATCAGAACCCACACCTGATAACACGGATCACATTAGAACATCACTAGAAACCTCGGTTCAGAATAGTTTTGAGGAAAAATGAATGAGATTGTTGAATCAGGTTTATTTTAACAACAGAGGAGTTAAAAAGGAACAGTGGTCATCCTTTGTGGGAGAGACATGTCTATCGAAATTACTCCAAGAGCACATCAACACCTTATCCAGGAGGTTACAAAATAGCCAAGACCAACATCTTAAATATTGGAGGCTTCAGTTAGGTCAGCTGTTAGTGCTAATGATTTAGCCCAAGTGGATGGGTACAGACATCAAAACTCAGAAACAGAACTGACCATAATAAACACAAGAAAGCCTATCTCACATTTGCCAAAAACATCTCAATCGTCCCTGAGAAAACGTTCTGTTGAACATGCAAAAAGTGAAACTATATAAAAAATAAAACTGAGATATAATTTTAGTTAATAAACATCACATTGACAGTCAAACGTGGTGATGGTAGTGTGCCATGTTTATATGTATTGCTGCAATTGATAGAGCCATCTGATGTCTACCTGAAAATCCTGGAGAAGAATCCTTGGCCATTAGTTCATCACTTGGGTTACACAGCAATACAAAGTTTGGACTTACATACAATTGAAGTGCAGAATTAAGCAATTCAACAAAAAAGAATGGGGAAAAATTCATGCAAAATGACTAAGAACTGATTGCCAGTTTTTGCAAAGGCTCAGTGACGGTTATTACTGCCAAGATTGGCTCATTGAGAGATTTTGTGTCCAATTCCTTTTTTTTTTACATAGGGTCATGTTGGTTTGGATAGTTTTTTTCCCCTAATAAATAATCAAATCAGAATTTGAAGATCTGAAATATTTAACTGTACCAAAAAAAACTATAAATAAAAATGTGTATGCAACTGTTGTGCAGAGACCTAAAAGTCAGTGTGTAACTGGTATTGATTGGATTAAGTTGTTTGGTCAGCCGCCACAATGTTGAAAGATTAAAGAGAAGTTCTCTGAATAGATAGATGAAGTTAGTAATGCTGCTTTTATACATGGAGGAAGCTGTCACTCACTAACAATACCCTAAGTCTTGTTTTGTCCTATAAAGCCTTATACTTCAGATTTACAGAGCCTTTAGTGCATAAAGCTGTTTTTTAATTTCTTATTGTTCGGTAATGACACTCACAGGTTTGTACTGCACCCTCCCTATTTTCCTTTGTCGAATGTTTCTCTTCTTGTCTGCTTGTCTGAACAGCTCAGATAAATTAAGAAACGAACTCTAAGCGTCAGTCAAAAGAATCATTTCTCTGTTCCCCATTAAAACAGCCGGACTGGGGATCCTCCCTTCCCATTTTGCTGCCTGTCTCCTTCCATCCGCGTTCCACAGCTCATCTGTCAATCCCGTTATTTGGTGTGTGTCTTGGAGTAATGCCAACGTGCTCACTCACGCACACACACTCCTGCTTTTTGAAGGAGTAAACCAAACCGGTGAGCTTAACACATTTCTAATGAGCTGCCGGTGAGAGCCTGAAGATTAGTCATCTTACAACGTTTACCCACGTCAACCATGTATCATCTGCTCAATGCCATCAACGCCTCGGCAGAATCTCCAGGAATGAAAAACATCCTCTATTCAAAGTGATTAACTTAGTTTTGCTGATGTCATAAAAATTTTAAAATCAGTGTTTGTTTGACTGCAGCTTCATAAAGAAATGCTTCAGAGGATTTAGGAGGAGCTCTCATGTTGTTTTAGAGAGGCAGTTCTTCAATTACTGTTTGAAAGATGGCATTGTCTTTAGGTATCCTGTCATACAAATAAGGCTGGATGGTTTCATCTATTCAGCAGTGACAGACAGAGCAACACAAACTGCCTGGCAGGTGTTTAAAAAAGGCCTCCACAGAATCCAAAGCTTTTTCCCATCGATTCATTAACAGGGAGCGTCCAAGTACTGGTCCGCATGGTTGTGAGGGAATGGCTGCGGCGTTGCTCCACTCTCTGATTGCAGAGATGAAAGTACTTCCAGACAGGAAGTAAGCGTGTGTTTTTATTGCTACAGAGAGGCTAATTTCTGCCCTGCAGCAAAAGAAACCCCACTCTTCTTCAGCGCCTCATCTTTCGTTCCAAAGTTCAGAGCTATTAGCCAATATTCAGCCTAAATTACTCGTCTGCACAATAAAACCAACGCGAAGGATGTTTTTATTGAAGCTTATTATTTTGGCTGTTTTTGTTCTTTGAAGTTATGAATATTTTTTATTTGTTTGGATTCATGAGTTGAACTGGTTTGTGACTTGTTATCTGCCTCACTCACTCTTTGTTTGACTACACATCCTTTTTTTAATCCTGAAGAGCTATGAGGAGGATATTTTATAACCCCAAACAAATAAACAAGTTAGGGTAAATACGAATATGTTTTGCTTTTTATATTGCTTAAAACAATATGCAGTGTGCAAATAAAATAACTTGTAAATAGGAAGCATAACTGACGCACCACTTAACTCTGTTTAATCCTTGAATATTAAAAAATGGATGTATATTTCTGTGAATAAATTTCAATAAAAATCTTATTCGAAACTATTCCTACCTGTCACATATCCCTAAACAAAAATTATAGATACATAAAAAAGCTTGTTTCCTGTCATTTCCTTGACATTGTCACTTGCTCTGTTCATCCAGATGTTCCTTCTGTTTACGACTCATACCTAAAGGATTCCAACATTGTCTGGAAAAGATTGGAATTTGTTTGCTTTCATCAAAATCAAAAATGACTATTTAAGTAGTTAAGTTTAAGAACCTTTCCTGTATTTTGCAGATTATTTGTAATTTTTATTCTCATTCAGTTTGGAGGAATCTGCAACTTCTTCTAATTTAAATTTCTATACAGATGTCCTTTCACACAATGAAAATTAGGTTTTATGCCAGAAGGTTTAAACCTATAACTAGCACCATAAACTAATTTGGAAACACACAGATCTTTCTTGTTGCAGTAATTTGTATCAGATTTTAATCTTAAAATTAATAAATTAAGTATTTACCTGAAATATGTACATGTTTCTCTAAAGCTGCAGTGGTAGTGTTATTCATACTTTGGATTACTATGGGATAAGCCATGAAGTCTATATATTTTCGACAGAATTTAGATCAAAATGAAGAACATGACTTGGAGTTGCAGCCTGTTATTTTTTTTTTTTTTTTTGACAAGGCACCAATACTGGACAAAGACCCTGACTTGTCCTCCACAAGCTATGCTATATCTCAATGTGGCTGTATCTCAGCGAAGAGAAAATCATAAAACCTCTTCTTGAAATTCACAAAATGCTTTCTCCAAGACACTTTATTTAACTCCTTACCACTCTCCGTATATCAGTAATATTTCCTAACATGATCCTGCCACAGTGATGGTTTCATTTCACTCCCAGTTGCAACTTGGTATAAGCTTCTTGAAATGTCAAAATGCGGGAATGCACTGGAGTAGGGGGCTACTGCTTGTGTCTGTGGAGAACAAGTTTGAGCAATTCCTTGAACCATTTTCATGCAAATTCTGCAGAATAACACTGAGGACACAAAGAAAATTGTTTTTATCATTACATTTTCCATTAATTCACAAGCTAACATCTTTCCTTATCATTTTATTTTCCCTCTAAACCTTCACGAAAATGCCCACATTTGTTTGATGAAAAACAACTGTTATTCAAAGCTATAAACCGAACTAAAACATTCAAGACATTTTTTTTCTTTTTTTAAGGATTATATAGGTTTTATGGCTCTAATCAAATGGAAAATAAAAAATGTCTATTTAGATCGCAAAGTTTGCTGACCCCAGCACAATATCACACAACTATCGCTGCTTTTATTATGGACTCATAGACTTGAATTGGAATTCAGCTTCAGATTTTGGTGTGAGTGCATTCCAAACTATGAATATTCTACATAGCATGACCTTGATGGGCTCCACTCTTAAGGAAGTTTTATGCATTCTCAATTCAACCTATCACTTTATGTCTGTCTTAATGATGAAACCAATAAGTTTCTAATACGACCTTAAAGACCTCACAAAGCAGCTCTAAAAGATCATCTTTGTTCTGGCTGATGTTTTCCTCCATGATCTCGTGTTTGTTTATTCTAAAGGGTTTTAAAAACTAACAAATCTAAAACTTTAGTTGTCACAATTTCTTCATCTGTATTAAGAGGAAGTTATTTTACTTATCCATCAAATAATTAGATGACGGTTTCACTGGATTCTTTACCTTTTTTTAATCGGCTAAAATTTACAACTTGAAATAATTCTGCATATTAATGCCATTTAGATTTATTCTAAGGCTCGAAGTTAGAAATTAATTGTAACAAATGCTCGGCATTGCAACCCGAACTTAGTAGCAATTGACCAACATTAACAACATAATGCTCTTAAAAACACCCATACTTCAAAATTGTTGAATATACTCAATATAATTATTGATAAAAATTTATTTACAAAGTGTAAATCAATCAGGCAGTCAGTCAATCAGTTTGAATTTAGAGTCTTTTCAATGTTTTTTTTAAGCTAAGAAACTACTTGCTACCCATAATGGTTTGTTTTTTCTTCCCTGCAACTAAAATGTGTTTTTTTTAGGGTATAATCAGATAATGCTCATGTACAACCTGACTATGAAAAGTAATCAAAAATTACATTAATCTGAGGATTTTTTTTAATTAGGGACAATTTATTGTCAACTGATCCCAAATGATGTATCTGATCTCTAAGATGAATATTCTCGTTGGTAAAAGGTTTGAAGATAGAGCACAAAATACACACAAAAATGATCACGCTTTTTTTTTAAATGTTGGACATGGATGCTGTCCAATGTTTGTCCATTTGATACAAAACAGAGAATTAATATACTGCTTTACTCAATTCAAAATTATTCATCCTGATCAGGTTTGAAAATATGTTAAAATATGCAGTAATGCTACATTTCAAATAAATATTTCTTCACATTATCAGATATGAGAGGCTGAATCCTACAATATTCATCCACATTTCTCTCCTTGCAGACTATCTTTGGCTTCTTCCGAGTGAGCCTGATGACCTGTAAAATGAAGTTTGGCCTTGTTCCACAGGCAGCAGATCACTCTCCCCTCAGTCCAAACTGAACCAACTCTCTTAATTTGATTGGCATATTCTATTTGTTACCATGCAGGCGAGGGTTTCTGTGCTATATCCTGCAAATTGGCCAATAAGATAAAAGAGGAGAGCACCCCACCCCACCCCCACCCCCCAACCCAAATTGCTGTGAGTGCTGATGTCACCACAGTGGGTAGAATACCCAAAAGATTTCAGGAGACAATTTCCAGAGGAAATTTTCAATTTTGCGGCTCCCCTCTGTTTATTTTGAACATTAATTTGTTTGCTTCAAGAATGGGACTGAGCGCTTTAGATAAATTTCTGGACAGGAGTGGGAAACCATTGTAAGTGTATTGTATTGTATTGTTTGCCAAATTCTAATCATAATTATTGATATTTAAATTAGAAAAATACATGTTTCCTCAGTCGTAACTAATATTGCAATTAGAATAAAAGTCTTTTTTTTCTCTCTAAATGCACCAGCAACATTGCTTCTCACAGTATCAGTGTATCATCCCACGAATCTTTCCTTCCATCCATATCAGGGAAGCCGAGCTGTGACGAGTGGGATTAGAATAATCAGTCGTTCATACACAGGAGATCCTGTACCTCCCGTGACCTCATATCTCAAACATTTTTACAGATTCTCATTCAGGGAATCAATGGATGATTGAGGAGATGCTCAGTTTCTGATAACATCACCTCACTTTCTAACTGAGTGACGTAAATTTTTTAATTCAATCTAAAGAAAACAGTTGAAATATATAAAATAGTTACTTATTTAATATATGATAGAAATATATAGTTGAATAGTACTATAATCACTTAATAATTACAATAATCGCATTAATTTGCACATAGCCCAGCATTATTTGTTTTTTGTGAACTCTGAAATATTTTAGTGTGATTTATTTTACTTTTTTTAGGTTTAACAGATGTGTTTATAGTTGTTTATGCATCTTCAAATGATTATATTAAGTATAACTTAAATGTATCCTTTTATTAATTATTTAGTTAGTTTTTACAATTGGATAATAAAAATATGTATTTTGTTTTCTTTTTTGCTGGACAAAATTTGAGTCACATGTAATCTGCTGTTAACATGTTTTTCTTCAACTTTTTGTATAAAAAAATAAATCTCGAAAAGGTATAAATAAAAAATTTTATAATGTCTTTAAACATATAATTTCTTATCAACCAGTTAAAGACAGTTAAAAAACACATGATAGTATTTTCATTGAATTAGCAATTAGAAAAGAGATTAACTAGATAAAAAAAAGATGACGTTTTTTTCTTCTTGCTTAGAAAGTTGCAGCATATTTTCAATCTTCAAATCTGTTTATGAAACACAGAAAAAAAAATTTAAAACTGTACCGAGCTTGTGTTTCCTCCAACATTTAACCCCACTTTGGAAACAAAAGCTGTTTTAGGGGGACATGGGGAAGTGAAGAAAGTAAATGTGGTGGTGTGTGTGTGTGTGTGTGTGTGTGTGGGTGGGTGGGTGGCTGTGGGTGGGGAGGGGTCCATCAAACTCAAATCAAAAGCATTTATACCCCTCCTTTCTTCACCTCCTCCTTCTTCCTCCCTCCTGCATTCTAATCAACACACAGAGCTTGTAATTTATGAAATGTAATTCTGCCCTCCACTGGTATGAAGAAGGTGCACACACGCTTCCTCCTCTACCAGAAAAATAACTGGATAAAAACCTGTGTATGCGTTTGTGAAATGAAGTGTGTGTTTTCGGACAACAAGTTAAAGAAGCTGGTGATTTGTAATTTTGATCTACCTAAAAATACAATTATCCAGATGACTTTTTTTCCTATTAAACATAATTAGCTTGCTATAATTTAGCTGTGATTCAGCGGCATAATAAGCATTTATTTTACACTCAAATTAAATGGAGTCAATGAATATTTTTCAAGATAGGAAAATCAACCTAATGCAGCACTGTCGGAGTGAAACTGCAATAATAAGCCAGTCTAACTGAAGTAAAAAAAGAAAGCAACAATGTGAGGGTAATCTTTGTTGCTGTGTTCAGGTAAGTCTGATCCTCCAGAGATGCTGCTTCTCTTGCTATATTCGGGTCTACAGCATCCATCCAACTGCTTTTTGTTTTTGCATGTGCAGTTTGTGTGGGTGTGTGTATACTCTGGATTGACAGCCCCACCACCACCACCCACCGTCACCCAGTGGTGCTTCTGTCACCCCGGGTGATGCCAGCAGCAACGGTTGGGGAGGGATGTTCCTCTGAGAGTTGGAACAGAACAAAAACAGCACCTCCCTGACGGAACCACCTCAAACAGTTCAGTTCCTGTCAGCGAGAATAAACCAAGTCAACCAGCAGGCTGACGATTGTGTGTTTGTGGAGGATTTCATTTTCTGACAAGGTCTCAAAGTGTTTCCACATGCAACCGGGCTGGAAATAAATATGCTTCTTTATGTATAATTGTATGGTTGTCTAAGTGCTGATTTTCTTTAAAACATTTTTTTTTTTTTTTTTACATGAATACCTTTTTAGATATCCAAATTACTAAACTCAATCTGATCATACACCTTAAACTTTAGCTGCTTTGACGGGCTTCCGTAAACTAGCATAAAGAACTGGAATCACATCTCCTGAGTTCTGGGTCAGTTTTTGTGAAATTATACAAACATAACTCTTTCTCTGTATGTCTCCTCAAGAATACCTTTAGTTTTTTGTTTTCTCCCTACAGTTAATTTTAATCAATTATTGCACTATGCATTCAATCTATTTCCACATTGCACTTACTTTACTGACGTAAGTTTGAGCTTATTGACAACACGATGTGATTTCCCCACTGAACAGGATATTGGCCAAAACTGTATAAAAAACTTTTTTCGAAAAAGTTTTGTAAAAAGATTGCATGCAACTTATTAATGAAGGTAAAACATCCAAAGTCATCTCGCCACATTACAGAAACTGTAAGCTTTTCATACAGCCACCAACATTGCCAGCTGTAGGACTACCAGCAGAAAAAATAATTTCCAGAAGAACCAAATGTGATGGGGGCGGATGGTCATTTGAAATGGAGTTTTCCCTGACCCTATTAAATCAAGATGCCTGTATCTTAAGTCGTAGAAATATTGCTCTAAGTGCGAGTTGTTTCTAATCTAACACAGTTATGACGGCTCCTTTGGTGAGAAACAGCTGGAAAGATCCTCATTCACTTAGTATGTGAATGCTGAAAGTTTCACTGCTTAATCTTATTTCTTCATCATCTCATACAGGTCCTGTTTTGTCATAAAGATGTCTCAGGAAGTATTTACAGTGTGCTCACTCTGCAATAGTTTGTGATGATAATACAAAGCTCAACGAGTGTTACATCATGATCAATTCTTGCAGTGCAACTTCTATCCTTGCTATAGGAAAGCAATGTTAGGAGGGTCATGTGGCTTCCTTAAAAAAAAGTAAATGAACAAATGCTATCATGATGGTAACATTTTGGCAGCTGCAAACTTGCCCATCTCTACGGAGTAAGATAGCATATATTTTTTTACAGCTTAGTAAGAAGAAAAAGAAACACTGAACAAGCTCAGGTTGCTAGATTATCAGCAATCAAACTGTTCATAAACAATGCTTGTAGCTCGGGCTTCAACTTGCTGTGGGGCCTATTTTTGCCTAAAGAAATTAAAGCACACAATGAAATAAACAAAATATAAATGTTTTATTCTGAACAAATTATCTTTGCATGGACATAGCCTCTTATTTGCCACCGGTCTGGGTAACGGTGCAGCACGTCATGTTCTGGAATATCCATTTGGAGCCAGAGAAACATAGCAGCTGCTCTTGGTTAGCAAGTGAAGTACTGTATGAAATCTTCTTGTGGACATTGTGGGAAAAGTTTTTTCCTCGAGTATGGTCAATGGACACGCAAACACGAAACCATACTGGGATCTCTTAGACTCGACCAGCAAGATCAAGACATTCAGATGTGGAGGAAACCTTTGTCCAGCTATCACTATGGAAGAGCACTGCTCTGTGAAGGGTTTTAATTCAATGGGAACTCAAGCCTCAGAGGACTTAGAGCGTGTCATGTCCCAGTGTGATGGTGCCAATGCATTCTGGGAAATGTAATTTATCAGTCTCTTTTGTTCTTGATCTACATTCTGGTTTAACCAGTTCAGTCCCTGTTCTCCAGGAAGTTAGGGGTGGAATACCAACACTGCACAGAATAAAATGGAACCACATAAAAAAAAAACATGTTTTGAGACAGTTTATTAACAAAGCACATCAAAACAGAAATATATGAAATAGTATGATTGCACTGTTTCTCCAAAATTATCCCTGTGCAAAGATCCTTATTGTTAGTTGACCATTTATTACATATTTTTTGTAACTGTATGTGCAGAGTCCAATGGTCCTTTAAGAAATAATAAAACAATGTGTATCACTTGATAAAACTATGTGTAACTCTTCCCACTTATGGACTTTGCAAGTTTTCAAATGCATACATGGGTACTGTGAGTACTCCTATTTCCACCCACAGTCCAATAAACATGATTGTTAGGTTATGTAGTCTCTTAGGTATGATTCTGTGCATGTATGGTTGTCTGTCTTTTGTGCTGTGTGATGCACTCATGACCTGTTTAGGGTGTACCTTACCTCTTGCCTAATGACAGTAGGCTATAGGATCCATACTCATCCCTGGAGCATGGTGGGATTCTATTGGGATGACCAATGTGATGAGGCCTAAATCACAAAAAATAATTAAAACAAGTGTAACAATTTGAGTTCTCCTTAATTTGCTCCCTGATTTTATTTTTTTTCTGAAATATAAAGCCCGACCTAGTCTAATCTTTCCTTTATGATAAAGTCTATAGCTAGAGTAGTTAAGGTTGTGCTTAGGTATCTCTGCAGTTGTACTTATATGGGTTGAAAGGGACATCTGGCAATTTTCAGGGGGTCTTCTCAAAACAGGCTATGCTATACAGCTTTACAATGTCTTATTTTCTCACTCCCTCCTGTTTGCTCTCAAAACTTTTATTTCAAAAACAGTAAATCTCCACTTGTGACACAAAAGTACACCACTACATGTAAAACATAGTGATGAGCTTTTAGATTTATCAAAGTTAAAGTATGGACTAAAGAATTTGAAAGTGAAACTACAGTGGGGCAAAAAAATATTTAGCCACCGATTGTGCAAGTTCTCCCACTTAGAATGATGACAGAGGTCAGTAATTTTCATCATAGGTACACTTCAACTGTGAGAGACAGAATGTGAAAAAAAATCCAGGAATTCACATTGTAGGATTTTTAAAGAATGTATTTGTAAATTATGGTGTAAAATAAGTATTTGGTCAATAACAAAAATTCAACCCAATACTCTGTAATATTACATTTGTTGGCAATAACAGAGGTCAAACGATTACTATAGGTCTTTACCAGGTTTGCACACACAGTAGCTGGTATTTTGGCCCATTCCTCCATGCAGATCTTCTCGAGAGCAGTGATGTTTTGGGGCTGTCACAGAGCAACACGGACTTTCAACTCCCTCCACAGATTTTCTATGGGGTTGAGGTCTGGAGACTGGCTAGGCCACTCCAGGACTTTCAAATGCTTCTTACGGAGCCACTCCTTCATTGCCCGGGCGGTGTGTTTGGGATCATTGTCATGTTGGAAGACCCGGCCACGTTTGATCTTCAAAACTCTCACTGATGGAAGGAGGTTTTGGCTCAAAATCTCACGATACATGGACCCATTCATTCTTTCCTTAACAGGGATCAGTCGTCCTGTCCCCTTAGCAGAAAAACAGCCCCAAAGCATGATGTTTCCACCCCCATGCTTCAAAGTAGGTATAGTGTTCTTGGGATGCAAATTGGTATTCTTCTTCCTCCAAACACGACGAGTTGAGTTTATACCAAAAAGTTGGTATAAACATTGGTTTCATCTGACCACATGACATTCTCCCAATCCTCTGCTGTATCACCCATGTGCTCTCTGGCAAACTTCAGATGGGCCTGGACATGCACTGGCTTAAGCAGGGGGACACGTCTGGCACTGCAGGATTTGATTCCCCGTCATTGTAGTGTGTTACTGATTGTAACCTTTGTTACTTTGGTCCCAGCTCTGTGCAGGTCATTCACCAGGTCCCCCCGTGTGGTTCTGGGATTTTTGCTCACCGTTCTCATGATCATTTTGACCCCACGGGATGAGATCTTGCGTGGAGCCCCAGATCGACGGAGATTATCAGTGGTCTTGTATGTCTTCCATTTTCTGATAATTGCTCCCCCAGCTGATTTTTTCACACCAAGCTGCTTGCCTATTGTAGATTCACTCTTCCCAGTCAGGTGCAGGTCTACAATTCTTTTCCTGGTGTCCTTCGAAAGCAATTTGGTCTTGGCCATAGTGGAGTTTGGAGTCTGACTGTTTGAGGCTGTGGACAGGTGTCTTTTATACAGATAACGAGTTCAAACAAGTGCCATTAATACAGGTAACGAGTGGAGGACAGAAGAGCTTCTTAAAGAAGAAGTTACAGGTCTGTGAGAGCCAGAGATGTCCCTTGTTTGAAGTGACCAAATACTTATTTTCCACCATAATTTACAAATAAGTTCTTTAAAAATCCCACAATGTGAATTCCTGTTTTTTTTTTTTATTCTGTCTCTCACAGTTCAAGTGTACCTATGATGAAAATTACTGACCTCTATCATTATTTGAAGTGGGAGAACTTGCACAATCGGTGGCTGACTAAATACTTTTTTGCCCCACTGTATACATTATAGACCAAACACACAGTAAATAATAAACATATTGGGGGGGGGGGGCATATTTCACCAACAGTCATAAGAATGCACTTTTGCCAAACTGTAGTTATGCTGATATGTGTTTGGGCCACTGGAGGACATAATTACTATTTCCTTCCCTCTACTACTTTGTCCTACTTTTCTTTTGTTATGCTAATTATGCTGCAGTTTTCTTGGGTTTTCTCTTTGTTTGTAACATGCGTCGCTCTGACACCAAACCTGATTGGGCTCATAATTTTATGTTTTCTCTCTTATAGATGATAGACTTTCCGATACAAAGCAATTTAATGATCTGTGTTTGATTGGCTAGATTTTGCTATTAGCTCAGAGCTTTTATGCTTAGCTGTGATTCTCGGATAGAATAAGCTACTATAGGATCTTCTGTTGCCATGAACTTCTTTTTTTTCTAGAAAGGACAGCTTGAGCAGTGCTTCTGCGTTATTTCTGTGTCTGCTCGCCTTTCTTTATATTAAAGGAAGTTCTCCCCTAAATGCATGCCCAGTATGATAGATTGTAAACAGCTTGATGTAATCATTTGTCCACTTTAGATGGTTATTCACGTGAGGTGATTTCGGCATAATCTGTGAATTGATGCAACTGCATGGGTTTCCTTAGAAACTTTTCAAAATTGGAATGCATGTAAATTACATTGAATTTATTCATATGATTGAATTTAACTGACTATATTTCTGTACCTAAACTGGATCTATTTGCCTTGTAAAGTACCTTGAGACAATTTTAATGAATACATGAATATGCACTATGTTGTTAAAGTACATGAAATTCAAGGGAAATAAGGTTGTAAAGGGGAAACTGCTATTCTAATCTTAACACAATTCCTGTGAACTGGAGAAAAACAAAAGTTTTAAAACCTTTGACACGATCTCTTAAAGAAAAAACTAAAATGTGTGTATGTTTCTGAGGAAAACCCAAGAGTTGGATCAGCCTATTTTCATTTTTTCTCTGCACTCACATCATGTTTCAGATTTCCAGATCTGCTTTCCCCTTTTGTCAGCTGAAAAGTTCAAACCTCTCTAATGTGGTGTCTTGAAAGGTGAAACAGGACAGGGTCAAAACAGACGAAGGCAGGAAAAGTGACACATTTCTCACTGTGTGAAGCCCCCGGCTGCTGACTTTCTGCTCAGCGAAGCACTCCTGTTCCTCTTCCTCAGAGCTTGTCTCATCTTTTGTTTGCTCTGAAGTTCGACTTATAGACGATCAAAAATCACAAACAGATGAGAAGTTTAGGAGGAGGGGAGCAGGTACAAATGAAAAAAATCCAAAAGTGTTTCAAGCTATTGCTGAAACAATCCAATTACCATGCCTATCAAACTTAGCTTCACAGGTTATGGCTTCTAATTGCCTGACAAAAATTGACACTTCAGTCGTAGCAGTGTAATATAATAGGAGGCCAAATTAAATTTGATCGAGGGGCAGAAAACGATGCTATCACTCAGTAGTGCGGAAAAGGGGAGATCAACTAGCATGATATAATGGATCAAAACTGAAAATGATTCATTAATCGCATTGGGTTTTCCAATAATGGAAATGACACAGTTCAGACGTCTTCCTAAAAACACTATTAATTAAAGGGATGATAGATCTAACAAGGCATAGAGCCCGGAGAAATCATTGCACCTCTTTCATCCCTGTCAACTCCTCACTTCTCTCCCTCTCATTTGCTTTTTATCTCTCTCTGTTTATTTCTCTGATCTCTTTGACTCTTCTACACTTGGTGTTCCATTTTTCTCCATATTTATACCATCTACCTGACATATCACTGCTGAACAGAGGATTACATTAAAGTTTTAATACCTTTAATATCTGTTGGACATGTTTATTAGACATATTTTCCTGTTTATCATTTCTATACAGACCGATTTAAGAAAACTTTGGTGTCGTCAATTGGGGTCCAAAAAAAAAAATGTATTTAAGGCAGAAAGGCTAAAAATCTCAAAAGTATTCAACATAAACACAGCTTGTAAGCAACTTTGAAGAACACCATAAAAAAACACACAAAAAACAAAAAGCATTTGAAGCCACACCTCTCTAAGACAGAACACCTTGGACCATCTCTCTCAGACCACCTAACTGTGCTGGAGGGATTTGAGTGTCCCAATGATTCTAGCAGCTAAGTTTTTGGGGGCTTTTGCCCCTTGTAAGGTCACCCATGGACAGTATTGTTCCTGAACAAGTTCATTGAACGATGTTTTGTTAAAGTGAACTGAACTCAATCACTTTTGGTCTGATTAAAGTTATAGTGAACACATTCTGGCGTTTATGAACATTGATTTTTTTTTGTTTTTTCAAGTGATGCCAGATCTCATTCTAGCCTTCTTGACAAAAGCTTGGCTAAATCCATGATTGTTAAAATGGGGGAAAGAACAAATCTGGCATCATTAGTCAGTGTGTTGCACCGCATATGCGTCTGGCATCAAATTGCGAATTATGCAGGCAAATTCCAGTGATTGCAGCAGCAGTAATTCAGCATCAATGAATAAACCGGCATCTTCAAGAGGCTACTCCAGACATCAACAACGTCCAAAGCAAACTTGAAACAGCATATTGACATAAAATACCCGGCTAGCCTTTCAGGGTATTTTCAAACACTGAACAAAAATATAAACATAACACTTTTGTTTTTGCTCCCATCTTTTATGAGATGAACACTAAGATCTGAACCTTTTTCTCTACATACAGAAAATAACAATGTCTCTCAAATATTGTTCACAAATCTGTCTAAATCTGTGATAGTGAGCACTTTTCCTTTGCTGAGATAATCCATCCCACCTCACAGGTGTGGCATATCAAGATGCTGATTAGACAGCATGATTATAGCTCAGGTGTGCCTTAGACCACATATTGGCCACAATAAAGTACATGCTCATGGCACTGCTCATGGCAAAAAGGTCATAGGTGAGGGATAAGACAAAATGCAGCCTAAAAGCCCCCCTATGAGGAACAACAGAAATTGACTCAGTGTTCCCTCTGACAGACGTGGATAATCGGGGTTCCCCTATGGAGCCCGGCCCGGAGGTTGGGCTCAATGGCGAGTGCTTTGTGGCCAGGCCTTTACCCACAGGGCCCGGCCTGGCTCAGTCCGAAGAGGCAACATGGGCCCCTCTTCCTAATGAGTTCACCACATGTTGAACCTCTCTGGTGAGGAAGGAGCCTGATCTAGTTTGCGAGGTTGAGAGGTGCTGACTGAACATTGTTAGACTCACCTTGATGCACGGCTCTAGCTCTAAAAACGTTTTCCTCGTGAGAGTTTGGACTCACGTCACTCTGGATTTTCTACACTGAGTGTTCCTCCCGGGACTCCCTTTTTCTGTTGGGGGACATTTCAATGCTCACGCGGGCAAAGAGAGTGAGACCTGGAGAGATGTGGTTTGATGGAATGGCCAGTGATGCCGGTAACGCGTTACTTAGAAGTGCGTTACTCCTAATATGACCACTTTTTCAGTAATGACTAATCTAACGCATTACTATTTCCATACAGGTAATCAGATTAAAGTTACTTGTTCAACCCATTGTGTGTTACTATTTTTCTAATTTTCTTCAGCAATAGTATATACTGTATTTGGTACATGGAGGCAAAAGCTTAAAGAAAACAAGCAACTATAGTGGTGAATATGGCCCTACCTTCAACAGCACTGCTGCAGAAACATCTGATAATCTCCTTTGCGGTCGACATATTTGTTTTGGCCTAAGTCTGATTTCTGTACTCTGTAGGGCTACTCTGCCCCCTAGTGGGACTCTCCAGTAGCACGTGCAGTGAGAAAGCAAATACGTCCCCAAGACGCAGCTTATTACTTCATATTTGCTGATGTCAATGTGAGGTTAAAAAACAAGTATATTTCCGGCCTTACTGTGAAAATGCACCTCCAATAAAGTACTGGCCAAACTGGTTATTGTGTTTATGTTGAGGCAGTGGGAAGTGTTATTGCGAGTGGCTGAAAGTAATTAATAAAGTAAATTGTAATCTAGCTTAGTTACTTTTAAAATATAGTAATAAGTAAAGCAACTAAGTCACTTTTGGAATGAGTAATAAGTAGTCAGTAATCATATTACTTTTTCAAAGTAACTGTGGCAACACTGGGAATGGTCCACTGACCACTACTTGGTACCGAGGTGGGTCAAATGGCGGGAGAGGATGCCGGTGAAACCTGGCAGGCTCAAACGGGTTTTGAAGTTCTGCTGTGAACATCTGCTGAGAGTATCTTGTCAGATGGCGCTTCAACTCTCGCCTTCAGCAAAGCTTTGGAGATGCCCTGCAGTATCGTATGTATGTGCAACTGATAAGTACAGGCAGGCCAAGCAGAATCCAGCTTGGATGTTCACTGAGGCAAGAACTGGAGCATGGGAGGAGTTTGGCGAGGCCATGGAGAATGAGTTTTGTTTAGCTTCGAGGCGATTCTGGGCCACTACCCTTCATCTTAAGAGTGGGAAGCAGTACACCACCAACACAGTTTATAGTATGCACTGCTGACCTCAACTTGGGATTTCCTGCAATGGTGGATGGGATACTTCGAAGACCCCCTCAATTCCACCAGCATGGCTTCCAATCTGTAGGTGTGCTGAGACCCTTGGGTCGGGGTTTCCACTCTCTGGTGCTGAGGTCACAAATGTGGTTAAAATACGGGGATGGATGAGATCGCCTGGAGTTCCTTCAGGCTCTGGATGTTATGGGGCTGTGTTAGTTAATGTGACACTATGCTCAAAGTTTATTTCACAGTAGGTTCACAGATATTCTTCCTGGTTTTAGAAAATACTTTTTATAGATTTGTTTTAAGAATGTTATTTATATTTTATTTTAAAATTGTTTTAGGTTTGTTTTAGGTTTTGTATTTCAATAAATGAAACCAAAAACACAATTTTAATGGCAAAGCAGTACTTTTTCAATGCATTATTTCTTCTATTTATTTTAGTGTCCAAATATGATCCCCCTAACATTATTAAACAAGGGCCAACCCAACCCTCTCTTATTTTACAGGATTAAAGGTTCAGAATAGAGGGTGAATATTTACAGAAACACTTGGAGGTAGGGCTGGGTGATATGGCTTAAAAATTTAATCTCAGATTTTTTTCATACCAAATGTGACTTCAGATTTTAATCTTTTTTTTTGTACCTGTTTTTCTTTTCGTAAGAAGAAATTGCAAGTGATAAAAAATATTTTCAGAAACCCTGTCCTTGAGCTGACTTGAATTAAATGTCCAACTGAAAAACAAGCTGCAAAAGTATCCTTTTAAAACAAGATGGCTAGACTTACATCACTCTGAACTATAGAAGTCCAAGTAGTAAACTGGTTGAAAAAAAATCTCTGTTTTTCAAAAATGTTATCTTCAACAACAGAAGAGAGATGCTTTTCCTGGAGCTTTTGTAAAGCTAAGCCCGCCCACGTCCTCTACAGTTCTTTTGAGATAGTAAAGGAAACACAGCCTACCCGATCCAGGCCGTACTGACCCGTTCCATACAGTACCAGCCCTAGTGGAAATGGGGCATTAGTTACCTCTGTATGGTGTCTGGGCTTTCCCTTGCAGATAGAGTGAGTTTTTATTGCTTATTTTGCACAGCTCAGATCATGACAAATGGCCTGAAATAGCAAAAAAGAAAAAAGAAAATTAAAAGAAAGGACAGCGTTGTATGCTTTAAAGGTCAACAGTTGTTTAACTGAAGGTTCCAGAATGATCTTAGAAATGGAACAATACATTAATTTGTTTAAATTGACCCTAAAAAAGAAGCAATGTAGTTTTAGACTTTAAACTGTATTCTGGGCCCATTTTGAAACAGATGAAGAACTCATCACTTCCTCTTTCTCATTTTTCAGACATAGTTTACTGACAGTAAGAATTTCACCTGGATGATGCCTCTAAACCATGCAACCCCATCTACACATCATGCCCTCTCTGATTGGTTGAGAGCTGGTTTACTTTTATCCTGTAGCCTGTGTTTGATCTCATGATCCACACACAAACATATACCCCCAACGATGTAGACACACACACAAACTTAGTGAGTGTCCAGGCGTAAGACCACAGACTTTATTTAATCTGTTTTTCCTCTCTGTTAATTGGGTTAGAGCTTCCTCCTGTCCCTTGATGCGCAAATGAACGTGGCATCGAGGGAAACCCACTCATCATTCCACAGGCACATTTACAGGACACCTCAGGGTGCCAGGCCACCGTCTGTGACCTGTATACAGCAGCTGAAGGAGGGGTGGTTGGGTGTAAGGTTGTCAGTACTGACCTGGATCAGAGAGGAGCGGAGCAAAAGTATCTTTGACTTAAATATTGCAGAGAAAGCCTGGAGGTCGTTTGTCTCATCCCCACTCTTGATGAAGTTTACCTTCAGCTTCCTGCAACAGTAGAGTTTCTATGATGGTTAATAATGTATGTAGCAAACCAAGGACGTGAACTTGAAAAGGTCACAAAGAAAAACCACCGGATAGTTTGGATGATGCATCATGGTGCTGTAACTGATGCTACTGCCCTTCGCAAAATTATACATGTCTGGTTAGCTGGAGTTAATAAGGTTGGTATTTAAACATTAAAATAATTACAGCGTCATTTATTTAGCTCTGTTTTGTTCTTTACAGTTTTTATAAAAACAAGAAGTAAAAAAGAATGACCTCAAAAGTGTAGGTTATAGATAAGTTTGAGTTATGGATCTAAGGGTGCATTTGATTTATTTTGGAAGTCAGAGTTTGAATCTTGGAATGATGTAATAACTGAGGCTTTCGTCAAAAACCAAGGGGGTTTTGCTGAGTTCTCTGGTGTAACAATGCCTTTCTCTATGTTTTAGATGTTAAGTGCAAAATTAACAAGCTGAAAGAGAGGTACAATTCATGTATAAAGCATAAACTAGAGGAGAAAGCCAAGAATCTAGCTGTAGCTTTTAGGCCAAGCTACATTAGTTTCTATAGGTATACTCTACACTCCATGTCTTTCGTTTAACAATATTTTGTTTCCTAATATAAGCACCATCCAGATCACATAACACAAAGGTCAAGATCAAGGCTGAAAGTGATCCAAATTCAAAAAAATACCAATACTGGTATCTAGGCCAATATTCTTATGTACTCGTATCGGTATCAGTTTGTTAACCAATACCATGAATTGATACCTAAAAATGTGGAATAATTTCACAGAAAATGTTTATGGACACCGGCGGTGAGGGATGCTGTCAAGCTGAAGAAGGAGTCCCATCGGGCCCTCTTGGCCTGTGGGACTCCGGAAGCAGCTGATAGGTACCGGCAGGCCAAGCGGAGTGTGGCTCGGATGGTCGCTGAGGCAAAAACTCAGGCGTGGGAGGAGTTTGGAGAGACCATGGAGAACGACTTCCGTATGGCTTCGAAGCAATTCTGGTCCACCATCCGGCGTCTCAAGGGGGGGAAGCGGTCTGCCATCAACACTGTTTACAGTGGGGGCGGTGTGCTGCTGACCTCAACGCGGGACATTTCAGGTCGGTGGATCGAATACTTCGAAGACCCACTCGATCCCACCGAGTCTGGGGACTCTGGGACGTGCTCTCCAATCTCTGGTGCTGAAGTCGCCGAGGTTTGTAAAAAGCTCCTCGGTTCGGTGGCAAGGCTCGGGGGGTGGATGAGATTTGGCCGGAGTTTCTCAAGGCTCTGGATGTTGTAGGGCAGTGTTGGTTGACGCGGCTCTGCAATATTGCGTGGACATCGGGGGAAGTTCCCTTGGATTGGCAGACCGGGGTGGTGGTCCTCCTCTTTAAAAAAGGGGGACCACAGAGTGTGTTCCAACTACAGGGGGGTTGGAACAAGGTTGCCCTTTTTTCACCGATCCTGTTCATAACGTTTATGGACAGGATTCCTAGGCGCAGCCATGGTGTGGAGGGGATCTGTTTTGGTGACCTGAGGATCGGGTCTCTGCTTTTCGCAGATGATGTTGTCTTGTTGGCTTCATCCGAACGTGATTTACAGCTCTCGTTGGAGCGGTTCGCAGCCGAGTGTAAAGCGGCTGGGATTAGGATCAGCTCCTCCAAATCCGAGACCATGGTCTTGAGCCGGAAAAGGGTAGAGTGCCTTCTCCGGGTTGGGGATGAGGTCCTTCCTCAAGTGGAGGAGTTTAGGTATCTGGGGATCTTCTTCACGAATGAGGGAAAAATGGAGCGGGAGATCGATGGATGGATTGGTAAGGCGTCTGCAGTTATTCGGGCGCTGTACTGGTCTGTCGTGGTGAGGGGAGAGCTGAGCCGAAAGGCAAAGCTCTCGATTTACCGGTCGATCTACGTTTCTACCCTCATCTATGGTCACGAATGCTGGGTGGTGACCGAAAGAAAAAGATCACGGATACAGGCAGCTGAAATGAGTTTCCTCTGTAGGGTGGCTGGGCTCTCCATTAGAGATAAGGTGAGAAGCTTGGTCATCCGGAAGGGGCTCAGAGTAGAGTCGCTGCTCCTCCACATCGTGAGGAGCTAGTTGAGGTGGCTCGGGCATCTGGTCAGGATGCCTCCTGGACGCCTCCCTGGTGAGGTGTTCTGGGCACGTCCCACCTGGAGGAGGCCCAGTGGAAGACCCAGGACCCGCTGGAGGGATTATGTCTCCCAGCTGGCCTGGGAACGCCTCGGGATTCCTCCCGAGGAGATGGCCCAAGTGGACGGGGAAAGGGAAGTCTGGGTCTCTTTGCTTAGGCTACTGCCCCCACGACCCAACCCAGGATAAGCAGAAGCTGATGGATGGATTGATGTTTATTTTTCACTTTAAATTTTAGTTTTGTTGTCATTTTTGTTATTTTTTTAAATCTAATTCCCTACCATTTGTTGCATAAAGCACAGAAAAAAATAAAACCTGTCTTCCAATGCACTGCATTAGTATCAGTAATTACAAAGATCCAATTATTGGTATTGTATTGGCTTGAAAATAGTGGTATCGTTGCATCCCAATGAAAAAATACTACACACTACCATATTAGAAAACGTATCTTCATTGTCTATGCATGGTGCAGATTATCTTGTGAATATAGCAATCAAAGTTTGTAAATGCCTTTTCTTGAAAAAGAAGCTCACAGCTTGACTCATTGAATTGGTCTATGAGTCTCCATCAGTTGACATAATTACATTGACCATAATCTTGCAGCAAACAATCTATCCTCAAACACAAGGTAAAAAGTATCCAATATACCACAGATTGGGAGCTGGTGGCACTTGTCCTTGTCATATAATTGGGTATCGATGGGCAATGATCTCCTTCATTTCGCCTCTTTCCACATGGGCAAGTGCTGGAACGCCCAGACAACCCAATCACGTTCCCTGCTGGGAGGGTGAAGTCCCTGCACCCTGGGGAGATCGAGTATAGACTGCCTCTTCCCATCCTCGGTTAATTGTATAAACGTCTAGGACAATGTGAGGGAAAGAAGTCCCAAAAAGAGAGAAGAAATGGGTTTGAGGCCCTGATATTTAAGTTTATTTTCAGTTACTAGATGATTTCCATTACTAACTGTATGTATTGTAACTGTTTGAAACTCAAAGTTGTAACACTAAACCAAATGATTTTTTTGATAACTTTATGAGCTTACTGTAATAACTATAATAACTAAAAAAAAAAAAAAAGAAATCAATATCATATGCATTATAGTGTTTGATTGTTCCTCAAGCAGAGATTAAAAAGGGATTTGTGTTTCCCCCTCAGTAGTGTAAAATATAATAAAACTGTTCAGGAAATCCCTTATATGAGCACTGATAAACAGCAATAACCAACAATGATACTTGATAGAACTATATAGACAAAAAATTGGAAGAAATAAACCAGTGTCAACCTTTACAATACACAATTACGCTCACCTTAATCAGAGTGGGTGTCATGTCTCTGTGGTCAAATCCATCAGGGATGGATCGTCACAAAGGTTTGAAATGTAGATTGTGGTCAGATGATTCAGTATTGCAGATTTTTGTCGAAATAAATAGAGCAAAGAGAAAAATGAACATTTCACCTATTAATGACAACAGCTCCCAAAGTCAAGCTATTGTTGGGCCTACAGAGGATGCACAAGTTGTCCAGTTAAGCATAATTTGGAATAGTTATAATAAAATCCTAATACAGGGATAACTATTAATGAAGCTTCTAAATCTATATATGAAGCAATATTAATTATACCAGACTATCAGTCTTTATCTGAAGGACGAGTTATTTTACCGTTGTATTGAATCACTTAGCACCAAAAGTAGCATGGAGATTTTGTCTCAAGTTTATGGAATTTATTTGCTCACACCTTATATTAAAAGCAGTCACAAATAAATTCAATCTTGTCTAAATAAAACTATGATACTTTTCCAAATAGTTCTCTCAGGGAGAGGATGAATGGTATGCAGAAACCAAAAACCAAAACAAACTGACGTCACAGGATGACCGACTAACATGCGTGCATAGTGGGCATGTGTCGGGGAAGAGGGGGAGAGGAACGGGCAGGCGCTGCAAATCAACAATGTCGATATCTTATCAATGCGCACAATCAACCAAGAGAGACAAATAAGACAACACGGTCTAACTGGCTATAGAATTTATTAGCATTATGGTTAGACAAAGGAATTAGGCTATCTTAAGACAATGGCCACCACTTTTCCCTCTTTCCAGAGCAAATGCTTCAAAAAACCACGCTCAAATCAAACAATCATAGCACAAAACAACACTGCTTCTGCTTACAAAGAAAAGAAAACAAACAAATAACTTAACATTGAGCACATGCATGCGAGCTCACACCAACAGGCCAGTTGACAACCTGAGATTACCAATTTCAGCAGAAAACATATACATATATGTATTTATATGCTAAACTTTCTCCACCCAGGAATTAAGAAATTTGAACGTTCCTACTTTTGATTAATTCTTCAGTCCACGATCAGTTGACGAGGAAGGTCAAGAAAATTCTGTCCTTGGTCCTAGATGCAACTTAAATCACCCACCTCAATGTGCGCAGAGAGAACAGAGTTTGGAGTATTCAGGACTGCAGCTGCTTGACACACGCTCTTTGGGGAGAAACACTGGCTCACAGACATCTTTTCTGCTTGGAACTAGGGAAGTTTCAGGGTGATTCGTTTTGGATAAGCCGAGTAGTATCAAAAGGGACAAGGGAAATGGATTGCTAGTGGGTATTCAAATTTTCCCTCCATCTCAGCCAACAGGCTAACTGGAAGATGCCGTCCGTGTCGTTTTGGCTGCCTTTTACTGGCTTCAATGGCATTATCACTCGCCAGACCCAATGGGAATCTGCTGTGGTCAGCAAAATGGTGACGGACATGTTACAAGGGATGCTGGGAGATGGAGTCAATTTAGTATATTGTGAGCAAACCCAACACTGTGTGAAGCAAACTCCTCTCCTAAATCCTAAACTAGATTAACCGAAATTCAAAAAGAGAACCCAGTTGGACCCAACAAGGAACTTTGAGGCACAGCTTCATCAACTGGTCCATGGCCTAACACTTCTTATGCAATCATTCACAAGTAATTAGCTTCCTGATGGAATAATAATGCTAAAAAGCTTTTAGCTAGATTCCACTGTTAGACAAATGCTTCCTTTATATGCCACCATCACATCCACAAAAAAAACTTTATGGCTAAGTGGGATAGTGAATGCCTCTTTTATGTTAATATTCAATATTCAATAATAACATTAGGGTTTAGGTCCAGAAACAATAAACCATTAGAATCAGTTTTATCATCACCTATGCAGTATAGTAACTCATGCACAGAATAAATGGTGAATAAAATGTTGGTCAGCTCTTAGCTCCTTAGACATGCCTGACAATAGAAGCTTGTTCGTTTCATCCTCATTTATTCCAACCAAAAGCTCCTTATTAAACAGGGACTGCCTCCACCTCCTACCCCTTTGACCGCTCCATCTCCCCCTGCTCTTTCTTTAGGGCTAGTTGGATGCACGACAGGTGGAGTTCAGCCTGAGGTCAGTGATGAGGGCAAGCATCACAAATCAATCTGACGTGTTCACCCAGGCCTGCATGCCGAAGCCTGGGCACTCCAGCCAGTGCCAGGCCTTGTAGCTCTCCATAAGCCCCCCCAATCAAAATCACCAACCACCCCAGCCCTTTCCGTCTTTGTGCCAAGTCTTGGTTCAGAGCGTGAGTTTGCAATGGGTCAGTGGACAGGCTCCCAGGCATCCAAGGCACTCAATCTGCAAGTCTTCAGGTGCCTTCTGGTATAATGGGTATGATGCCAGGAAACAGACAAGAGTACGGGCTGAGTGTGTTAGAGAAACTTTATATGTCCCAAGGGCACAAGATGCTTTACACAGAGAAGGTTTTATTATGTGTAAATGTAGCGCTTAAAATACTGAAACCTTTCTGTCTGTCTAGAATATTACATCAGTACAATTTAAAGGAATAATTTTAATACAGAAATGTGTACTTAATGAGAAGTATGTTAAATGCCTGCTTAAAGGCTGTTATTTTTTGTTGTTAATAAATATTGTAAAAAAAAAAAAGGTGTGAATTTTAATATTGTTAAGACTATGATATATACAGCTGTCTATGTGTGTATACAATTTATCATGTTCCTGCATAAATTTATCCACATATGTTGATGAAAAGGTTTTTAGGGGATAGATGGGACAATAGTCTAATGACAAGGCAAGGCAATTTTATTTGTATAGCACACTTTCAACACAAGGCAATTCAAGGTGCTTTACCTGATTTGGTGGCAAAGAAGGGGACATTAAACCTGAGAGAAACCCCACAAAGCCACAGGCTGGATCAAAACAAATACCCAGCAAGCTGAAGGCAGCATATGTTGCATGATTAATTTCCTCAAATAGAAGGATTTGTTCATAGTCCATGTTTTCGCTTTTACGATGGTCTATCGTAGAGGGCTCCAAAGAAGTAGATGCCACAACTGGACAAGGCGGATATAAGGCTTCTGTCATTATTCCTTTATGGATGGAATGTGTCTGGTGATAAATTACAAGGATGAGAATATAAGGCTTGCAACTCCCACTGACATGTTCAAAGGCAGCCCCTTGGGCTGAAGATTTTTTGTCATACCTTAATACCTTACCTTCATAAATTAATACCTGTTTTAAACAGGCCAAAAACTGAAACAGACATAAAGTCACACACAGAAGCTTCATTGACACCTAAAATTGTTTATGCACTTTACTTAAAAGTATTACAAAAGACTCAAAAGTTGCTCACTACTTGTTCACTCCTAAATAACCACACATTGAAGTTTGCATCATCAGAGCCCTTTTATCAGTTTCTCAAGTTATCTTCCTCAAAGTTCTCCTTAAAGCCTTTTCTCCCTTTGGTCCCAAATTCATTATTTTTTCCAACTAATCTCCGTTGTGGATAAAAACCTCTTAAATCCTTCAAAACCGCTTCTCGCCAAGTGTCTGGAAAAAAATATATTATTGCCCCTGTTAAATTAATACTCAGTGCCAATAAACTATTGATATCTTTACTCCTTTAAAGTTGGTCTGGCACCTGGGACTGCAGGGAGGGAAATTGCAAAAAGATTTGGAGAAAGAAAAAGTAAGCAGCTGAGGGCAAATTAAATTGCCATCTTGAACTCGTCTGTTAAGGATTAGTGGTTAATTGTAATTTGCGTGCCGTGTCCCCGGCCATCACGGCAGTGTTGCTAGAAGTTGTCTGTGAGCTGGTGATAGAATACTCACAGCTCCTTTTATAATTTGAAAACTAAGAACAGGAAGACTCTGATTCCCGTCCATGGAAGGGAGCGGAGGCGTCTGGAGTTTTTTTCTTTTTTTGTTTCAACAGGTTTGACACTTCTGAACATAACCTGCTTCAAAGAGTCCTCGTTTGTCGCCAACTGTTCACCATATCTTCCATGCTGGCCTTTAAACAGCTGAAGACGAGAGGGTGTATCAATTAAACAGGTTTGGTTTTGTTAAATCTCTCTGCACAGGAGGACACATTTGACAGTTCATGTGTAGGAGTCATGCTAAAACATGCAGTAAGCTTTCTGCATCCACACATATTCCTGCCACCAGAACTCAAGAGTTAAAGAACTGAACTGGATTTTTATCTGGCATTTAAAGCTCCAACACATGTTCCATTTACGAATCAAGGTTGAAAATACCATATGTTGTCTGAAAAGACAAAAAAGTTTAGCAGACTGGGCTGAGCGTGATGCTAAGACAATAGATCCTGGAAAAGGCAGCCAGTAAACATCAGATTATGCTGAAGGTGGAGGCACATATTTTATTTATTTTACTGTAAAATCTGTTCACAGTAGAACAGATTGAGTGTTTTCCTTCATTAAATCATAGAATTGTCCTGTAGCAGCTGTAGCCTTCTTTAAAGTGTGTCTCTGAAGATGCACAAAGGATTGACACAGATTAAATTGGTCATTCTTTGGTTTCATTTTTTTATATATAAAGCAAGACTTTTATTAGTATCATTTTTAAATAACCTTAACTTGCCTAAAATAGAATAGTATAACTACATGACATAATTTGTCAAATGTTGGTCCAATTTGGACCAACATTTGACCAACATTCCAACTAAGTTATGGTAATAAAGTAATTCACAAAAAATAAAGAGATAGAAGACTTCAAACTGTAATTTAGACAAAAAATCTAGATTTAATTTAGGAAAAAAAAACAATGTAAATTGTACATGACTATCTCATATCCCCTTCTTTTTTAAGGGGCAGCAAAAGTTGCTTCTCTAAATTTATTTCTAAAGACTTTCAATTTAGTATTTTGAAGACACTCAATGTTCAGTCATCCTGTTCACCCATTTATAAATACGTTTTTGACCCGTTCTCTCTGTTACTTAAAAAAAAACCTAAACAACCTTCCTGAATTTCCATAAATAATGAAACTGAAGAGGAATTATATTGATAAACATTTTTGACACACACAGGATTGTGATATTACTGCCTTTTTGTAGCAAAGCCTATCAATATTTAAACCTTAGCTTTTTCAGAAATCAACTCCACATGAACATGGCCACATCTGGAAGCTGTAAAAGGTGACCAATAGGACAATCAGTGGATCAATATTCTGATTATCTACAAGGAGAGTTGAAGGCAGACGGTGTGAATTTCACACCTTTCATTAGTTTACCACAGTTGCTTTGCTCTGAGCAGCAGGGATGATTAAACGTCTGTTGAGTAAACTTTGAGTCATACAGAAAGGAAAGATGCTCTCCTCCTCTTTTCCATCTTTTCTCTTCCCTGCCTCCTCCCTCCTCTGTCTCATTTCCAAACCATTACACTGTTCTGCTCAGCTGAAGCGCGACCATATATTCTTAAAGGGCTGGTTAAACTTAATCATTACACTAACAAGCTCCTCGGCCTCTGAACGATCAGCCCCTGAATTAGAAGGATTTGTTCTGGAAGGTGAGTCAGTAACTAAGAAAAGACAGGAGAAAACCAACCGACTGCTTTCTTTCGTTTTTCCTCCAAATGAACAGAAATACACTCTGCACAAGTTTTAATTTTACAGGTTTTTTACAACTTATATGACCAACAAACTGTAATTCATTTTTACTTTAGTGTCAGACCAAAATGTATACGTGTCTTTCAGGCCACAAAAGGAATTCTGCTGTAACATGAACGCAATAGACTATCATTACAACTAAAACTGTGTAAATAGAATTGGGCTTGAATTAGTCCAGTCTTGCTTCATCTCGCCGCCCCATCAGGTTTCTGGAACTGCGCAAAATGATTAGATAACTAATTTCCTGGAGTGGATTTTGCAGGGTCTAGGTGAGGTCTTCCTGGGTCTATGAACACAGCAGGCTGCCTAATGGAATACACTAGAATGCATTATACTATGGAGCAGGGCTGGGCGGTATACCAAAAATTTACCAAAACCTAAATTTATGACCGTTACCAACGATATTTTGCCTGTGCCGGTAATTCGGTGTGTAAAAAAAATTGAAAAGACATGTTTTAGTTTAGCGGTGCTCCTGCCCCTTTAAGAAATGAGCGTTATGTGAGAGAGGGGAAAAGCGCCGCTAACTCAGCAGATGTGTAGCTATATTTAGCAAGTGTTTAGACTCAACTACCAACTGTTTTTCAGAAAAATCCGACCAACGACAAATAAGTGACTAAGTGACTTTTTATGGTGTCAGTGAATACTAACGTGGAGCACGTATCTTTGTTACTGCAGCAATGGAGCTACAGCTAAACCGTTTGTAGCCCAACAGCTCAGTCCGTGGAGGTCCTGCTCAGGCGGAGCAGATATTATCCCACTGAGTTGCTGCTGTTGTTTTTGATACAGCGCTTGAAGATGCTGCCTAGTCCCAACTGTGCTCTGATGTAAAATATTTTCTCTCTAAAATAAACGACTGCACACTAAAATCACTGATTTCTCTCAGCCCCTGTCACTTGCTCATCTCATCTGGTCTGTGCGATCACTTCTGAGTTTAAACTGGACTCTAAACACAGAAAGGAGTGGGAATTAAATGGCTTTGAAGCCATTTTATAGCAAGAATCCATCATATTTTAAAGAACATTAAACAATTTTGGCCACTACTATTGAATACAGAAAAGGACAGGATACATTTTTAAAAAAATTTTAAAAAAGGACGGGGGGTGATTATCTTCCACTTACCGTTATCTTATCGAGGTTAAATGCTCACTATATCATAATATTAATTTTAGCTTACATCGCCCAGCCCTGCTATGGAGGTATTTTTGAGCATGCAAAAGACTTCTGTAGCAAGGTCATGGTTGTTTTAAACCTTAGCTTTTTGCAGGTTTATGGCAGTATTGTTTGAGTGGGCTGAGACACAATTGTCCAATGGGACTTTACAAAGGATTGGCTGCAACCAACAAGAATTTACGTGATGCAATAAAGAGTACCTCTTTTTTATTCTCCTCTATTCTGGCCTCTAAATGTAACAAAGTTTAAGGGGCTCACATTCACTTAATGTGTTTAAAGACACATTCCGCAAATTTGCAGGTATTTGCTCTCTGTCACCCTCTCATGGCTTGCGGGATAATGTCATAAAAAGTCTCTATTGACCACATCTGAACTTTTACAGCACACCAGCCAAAAAAAAAACAAACATCAGACTAACGGCGTGTCAGTTGATAAACCATCAAACAGCGGAGGAAAGCAGACACCGCTTTCGTGAGTGAGTGCACACTCCATGTCAGGGGATACAAGTTCCATGGACGCCGTAAATGGGTGGAAGGTTAAGACAATTCTAAGGGCCCAGGTTGATGAAGGGCCCAGAGGAGCAGCCTATTTCTTTTCTTATTTCTTATTTTCCTTTTTTTATACATACGTTAAATATACTTAATGTACATTTTGTCTGTTTGACCATAGATTTAATATTTACAACAAATAATGTATTTAGTTGAGAAAACTTAAAAATTCAAATCACACCCCTGCCCCTCACAATGGTTAATTCCACCTGCGCTGTCTGAGCTATACACTCACTACTGTAGCATCACTTGCTTAATTGCAGTCGCTATGATGCAGCACAGACAGTTACGCAGGAATGCATGCCACATCAAGAGTCAGGGCATTAAAAACGGAAAGAAAAGAAGGAAAGATAAAGACAGAACTCCGAAGTCGACAGTATGTCACACAGATTTTCAAAAAGAAAGGTAGCATGCCCTATTCCTGTATTTAAACTTTAAGACTTAACTTATTGTTGTTGCTACATGACATGATTTTATCTAGCTATCTTAGTCAAATAATTGCTGAATTATGATTTACATCCAACAATAATAACATCTCTGCTGTCTCGGGGTTATCATATCTCATAGACACAGATTCACCTGCTCCTGCACACCCACGTCCTCCTTCCCCCATTGCCCCCATCCCTGTCTCAGCCGAACAAGGTGAGCCTGAAGATTGAGCCTCTAAACACCTCTTACCTGCTCATGTTCTCCACGTAATGATAACTTCACCAACAAAAAGTAATAGACAAGCCTCAGAAATTACATAATTAGTTTGCTGTGTGTTCTGTGAAGTGACAGTGCTGCTGCTACGATCGATAGTATCAAACTTGAGGTTCTTAATAACAATGCCCCAGCAAAAAATATATAAAACTGAACAAAACATGTGTAGTTACCTTTAGATAAAATTTATATTTTAATATTTTATATCAAGAAAACTAAATAGGGCAATACAATAATATGTTTTGTGTTTGTATATATATGTGTGTACATTGACTTATACAGATGGAGAGTCATTTTTATTGTCTTCACCTCGTCCTTGTACTAATAAATCTCTGGGCCATTATAAAGTAATGTTGAACATAACTGTTTTAGACCTGGATAACAAACATTTGATGTCTGGCTCAGTACTTGTTTACTCCTGGACTGGTTGAGGCATTGCATTACCCCTGGTGTGTCTTCATTTTCCGCCCTTTTGGCCTAACTAGTTTTAGTCCTGGGCTGATTTAGTAATGGGTTAGTTCTAGCTGAGGTTTCCTGATTGAGTAGTGTGACCCAGCTAAAGCTTGTTCATGTAAAGTATATGTCAGTATGTGTACATTATGTTCTCTTGTGCTTGCAATTGCGATAATAAATGGTCTCCCTTTTTTCTGTAAACAAGTACATATTTCCATGTTTTGTTTCTGGTTTTTAATAGGCTTTGTACTCATCTTTAGAGGTTTTAACTTGGCAATGTGATAAGTATCTTTTTTAAGTATACAGGGGATGTTTGTTGGGTTAAAATCTAGCTTAAAAAATATAGGGGACCCAGAAATGTTGGTTTCCATGGGGCCCAGAATTTCTGGTGGCAACCCTTACAATTTGTCACGGGAATAACTGTCTTGGCACAACACGGCACCCTAAAGCTTGGTTTATGCTTGCCGCATGAACATTCTGCGCGGAAACGAGACGTGCGGAACCGGCCGAGACGCCTTCTTGCAGCGTTTATACTTTTTGTGGCTTGTCCCTGCTGAGAGCCAATATTCTTGACGACTGTAGGGGGCGACGTAGGGCTCTTCGGCATGCATACAACACTACACCATAGTAGAAGTAGTAATCACTGTTGTTTACAAGATGGTGATACCCGTGAGTTTAAACAAAGCAGAACTTTCATGCTATTTATTAGGAAAAAAGACGAAAAAAGGAGACCGTCCTCTCTTCCATTAAAACACAGTTGATCACAGTGATCTCTATCGGCCGAATCATAAAGATGTTTATTTACGAACCTCCGGCAATATGAGCTCTTGCCAGTCCGCCATGTTTTTCCGCGCGGGACCGTCCGGGTAGTTACAAATTTTCCTAGGTGCGAAGCGCGGAAATTTTGGGGCGGGAGGAGGCCGCGCGGAGAGGCGTGGTTGCTAAACTGATGTAATTTGGCCGCGTGGAGCCGTGCGGACCTCGCGAACGCGGCAAGCATAAACCAAACTTAACACATCATCATGACTAAAAAATTTGAAGATCTACAGAGCTACTTCTGCTGATGAGTTAGCACTAATTCAAGTCCAAAAACATCACTTTAACTGAATAATGTGCATTTTTATGTAGTAGTAACTCACTACGAAATGTGCTGAAACTATACAGTTAACCAAAATGCATAAACAACATAAATATGGTGTTTTTGTACTGTTTGCATCGCGACATGGGGGCTGCTGGCTATTAGCAAGACCGAGCTGACAGCCGAAGTGCATGTGGAAATCTCAATGGAGCGATTCTCAACAAGTGTACTGATGGTTTTACAGCTTGCCAGTTAAAAATACAAAACATCAAACTAACGGCTTGTCAGTCGGTAAACCATCAAACAGTTTCCTCGGCCCTGTATCACATCATCATGCCCAAATAATCCAGGAACAAGCATTTATTACTTACCAATCCAGTAGCAACATGGCTAGGTCCACATCAATACATCCTGCTGATCTCTAACGTCTCACTCACAGCGTCTGACCATACAAAAATGAAGAGTTGTAACACTGGGTTTTGGAAGCTGATCCTACTTTGGCCTAAACTGAGCATCAGTTTGACAGAAAAGCTCTTTCACAGCAGTGAAAGGAAGGAAATGTTATCTAACCTATCTTTTCCCATCTTGCTGCTCTGCTGACATAACACTGCAACTTTCCTTACCCCTGATTCACACCAGGTGCAGAACAGATTCAGCTCAGTATGAATCATCATAACGAGCCTTTTGCGTCAGAGAAGCCCCGGCAGCTTTCAGCTCTTGCAGCCCAGCCTCTTTTCCTGGTTCTTCTGATAGCATCCGTTTGCCCGGAATGAATCAGAGGTTATTACGTTTTCTCTAGTGGTGAAGCTCTGGTAGCTTTCAGCTTGGGAACAGTTCCTTTTCCTCCCTTCTTCTGGTAGCCTTATCTCTGGTTTCTTTGGTGGATCTGTCTTGCCTTAAGTCTCAAAACAGCGACTTTGTTTATATAATTAGGTAGTGTGTAGCGGACTGCCATAAAGCGAAAGTTACTCAGTTCATCCGGAGAAGCGGCCCATGGGTGAAAAGTTCTATAGTGCGGTAAACAGCAGGAGGACCCTCCCATGTAGTGACAGCTCTGAAAACGAACATCAAAAGTGGTGTTGTGTCACAAAAATGTTTAGAAAACACTTGTTTTTATAGTGTAAAAGATACTGAGTGGGTCTTCAATTCAGGCAAAGATATTTCAGTTTTGCGAGAGGATGTGCTTCTTTTCTTTTATAAACGAGGCTGCAGAGTTCCACAAAGCAGAATAGAAAAGGCCATGAAATTAATATTTTCAGTTATTTAAATAATCTGACCAGTGTTCCTCATAACTGCTTCTTAGATTATTTTAGATCATTTTACTCAGGACTCTTAGCGATCACTGGGCCTCTTGACTCTGACACTTTAAAATAGCAATAGTCTCTTTAAATGTTAAAGAGCTGTAAATAAATCCCAGCGCTCCACTTCCCTTTTTTTATTTCTCAGCAGGGAATGACTACAGCTGTTTACCACTGCAAAGTGTTCTAGAAAATCTTCTTTTTTTTTCTTAATTAGGGCCTTCGAAGGAACTGGTTTGATTATGTTGGTGGTTAAACCACAATAAATCCTATTTAGGTAAATCAAGAGCACACACACGCACACATCTGAGGTGCTGATGGACAGTAAGCTGAGAGAGAACGTGAAGCCATCAGAGTTGAAAATGTGCCAGAGGTTCCATTCTTCTCTGAAGTGGGGCCTCTCAGGAAGTATTCCCGCCACCATGCCGCTAATTGTCTCTATTGTCTGTGGCATTGCAGCCAATACATTATGCTAATGTCAGCAGCTATGGCTGCAATGTACTATTTATTCGTTCCCTGATAGCACTTCATGCACATACGTGTTTTCTTTTTCACCATCTGGCTCAGCATGTATGACCCGCTCAGAAACGCATGTATGTGCTAATTAATTAGCATAGCTCAGGAAGCAATTACACAAAGATTGAGTCACTCCCGCTCCCTTACAGGTCCCTTCATGGCACTGGAACAGACCTCATTAGCTCTGATGTGTTCAAGAGTGAGCTGTGGTCCAAGCTGACGTGATATCTATCCTGAATGTTGTTTTGACTGAGGCCGGAAGGGTTCAGAAGGGTTCAGGGGCCATCTGGTGACAAACAACAGCACAATTCTGAGGCTTAATGCAAAAACAGATAAGCAGTCTGTTAAATGATACTGAAATCCATTAACATGTTAAACACGACAAACATGACAGGACCAAATTTTTTTGGTTTTTTGTGAGTTATAGTCATTTTATAAAACAAAAAGTAACTTAATTTTCAAAGTTGCTTTGGGCAGCAATTCAATCTTTTAAAATACACTGTTTTGTTGTTTGAAGAGGAAAAAAAAATTTATTCCAGGTTAAAAATAACTTCCTAAGCAAATTAGCAAAGTATCAGCTTAATCTTCATAATCATACTAATATTTTTGCTATATCTTTGATATAAACTGATTTAGTCTTACCATTTATAGATTTATTTAATTAATTTTGAACTGCAGCAATGCACATTAATAAACCAAGTTAGCCAGTATAGGTGCACCAAAAACCAAAGGAGATATGACATAAAAGATAACTCATTCCAACATATAAAAAATAGAATCAACAACACTTGACTCAAATAAACTACAAAAATAAAATAAAAATAAAGAGTAATGGACTAAGAATTGTTCAGAAGATGCAAAAAATTAAAATTAGCTAAATTAAATGACTACTTTAACCTAAATCTGCCAAGGGTAGGAATACTTTTTGGCTGAACTGTATCTGTCTGTTGTGGCAACTTTTTAATAACATTTTAGAATCATATTGAATTTTAAACAATTCAATTCAGTTTATTTATATAGCGCAGTTTCACAACAGATGTCATCTCAAGGAACTTAACAAGAAGAGTTATTACAATACAATGTTTAATTTAGGAATTTGAGAACCTCAGAAGATTGCGTCGTGAATTTTCAGCAATCCCCCACTCTGAGCAAGCATGAAGCGACAGTGGAGAGGAAGAACTCCCTTTTAACAGGAAGAAACCTCCGGCAGAACCAGGCTCAGCATAAGCTGTCATCTGCCGAGACCGTATGGGGTTTGGAGAAGGCAGCAGAGACACAGAAAGAGCAACAGAACTGATGCCGAAGTTGGTAGCAGGACGTGGAGACCGTTCCTCCACTGGAATGCCATCTTAGTCAGGGTCGTCAAGCAGGGCGGGTCAGGAGCACCTACTGTAGGAAGAGACTAAGAGAAAACAGGTTACCGCTTGAATTGACAGCACATCATGCAGTTGGGGAGAAGTAGGAGAGAAAGTAGGAACTTACTCTAATAATGTCCTCCAACAGCCTAGCCTAAAGCAGCATAGCTACTAACATTAACCTGTATCCTAGCTACTTGGAGACCTAGCTACTAACACTCTCTACCTGGCTTACATTAATCTATCTCTACCTAGCTACTCTACCTGACTACTAACATTAACCTGTCTCTTCCTAGCTTTTGACACTCTACCTGGCTACTAACATTAACCTGTCTCTTCCTAGCTACCTGTCTAACCTGACTCTAACTACCTATAAACATATCTCTAACTGTAAGCTTTGTCAAAGAGGAAGGTTTTAAGCCTAGTTTTAAAGACAGACAAATTGTCTGCTTCACGAACCAACCCTGGGAGCTGGTTCCATAGGATGGGAGCCTGATAGCTGTACGATCTGCCACCCATTCTACTTTTAGAAATCCTAGGAACTACCAGTAAACCTGCAGTCTGAGAGCGAAGGTCTCTGTTAGGAACATATGGAACAATCAGGTCTCTTATGTATGATGGAGCTTGATTATTAAGAGCTTTATATGTCAGAAGGAGGATCTTGAATTCTATTCTGGATTTTGCTGGGAGCCAGTGAAGAGAAGCTAAAACAGGGGAAATGTGATCTCTTCTTTTAATATTCATCAGAATCCTAGCAGCAGCACGTTGGACTAACTGAAGACTTTTAATTGTATTCTGTGGACTACCTGATAATAAAGAGTTACAGTAATCCAGCCTTGAAGTAACAAAGGCATGGACTAGTTTATCAGCATCACTCTTGGACAGGATGGTTCTAATTTTTTGCAATATTCCTAAGGTGAAAAAAATCAAAAAATCCTAGAAACTTCTTTAATGTGAGATCTAAATGATCTTGGTCAAAAATAACACAGAGGTTCTTTGCTTTATTACTGGAAGCTAATTTAATGCCGTCCAAGTGAAGGGGTTGACTAAGTAGTTCATTTTTCAGAGCTTCTGGTCCAAAGACGACAACTTCTGTTTTATCAGAATTCAGAAGCAAGAAGTTTAGAGTCATCCAAGTTTTTATATCTTCCAGACATGCCTGTAGTATACCTAACTGGTTGGATTCATCAGGACACATCAATCATTTGGGAAACTAGAATGCAATGTGATTTGTGATCATTTAAAGTTGTGTTATTTAAACCTGCTCCTCAATGCACACTGCCTGCATATTTGAACTCCAACTTTTTTGTAGGTATCTGGCTAACCCATCATGTGGAATGAGTAAACTGGTTCAATAAAAATGATTTCAAACAACAATAGCTCATTCCAAAAATGTGGGTGCCTCAGTTTAGGTAAAGGAAAAGAATAGTGTCAAATGTCTTGTTGATGTGACTGTTGTTTAAATATTTTATCAATAACTTTTTTAACACAGTTCTAGATATCATGAGATGTAATATACTAATTGATCAACAAGTTGCATTTATTGATTTTATCGCCTCAACATCCTACAGCTGCTCGAATTGGGTTGTTTGTTCCGCTGATTCCTGCAGCGTTCTAGAGCACTGTCTGCCCTATCCCATTATAATGTCTCCACACACTCTCATTTATGGTGAATGTATGAAATGATCCAAATGAGGGCATTTATGTTTCATGTCAGGCCAGGCTTATGCATGGCAATGTCAGCATGTGTAATTTATCATTAACCAGCAGCAGAGCGTACAGAAGCCCTGTCTGCTGAGTGGGAACATGACTGGTATGAACACATGATAAAGAGGAAATGTGTGAGTGAAGAAATCCGCAGTAGCTCCATGTTTTCTGGTTTGATTCTAGAGGTTATGAAGATGCAGGATCATATTTGTCGTGCATAAATATAGGTGTGGATGTTTTGTTTGCCTTTCCTTCACCGCACAGCTTTAATGTGCAACCAATCTCTTGGCTGGCCCATGCATATTCATGGTGTGCTCAGACCGGGGCGGTGGTGGTGGTGACACTGGGGGTTGATGGAGTGGGGAGGGGAGGGGAGGGTGAGGCGTGCTTGTCGGAGTGTGTCACGTTTCCAGACCAGCGAATTTTTTTGATTAAAGTCCCTTATCCGTTTTATCATGCATATCCTCACTCTGATTAAAGTGATCGGAGTCTGACACTCACAATGTCAGAGCAGGGAACCCAGGAGCACACCTCCCTCACCATCTCGACCAACCCCCCACCACTACCACCACCAGGCAGTGCATGTCTGGAATGTGTAAAAATCTTTGGTTAGACATGTTGATGTCCCTCTGACATCTACATGAAACACTGAGGCCATGAATGCAACAAAACATGCAATTCTGGTAGAGCTCCTAAATTGTAACGAACTCTAATAATCATTAACTGAGAAGCTCTAGATTTAATGGTACGTCTACATGCCAACCCTTAGCTATGGACATGGGATTGGAAGTATTATTCATAGAAGAAAGATATGGAAAACAAGCATTTAAGGTTTGCTTCCTCCATATGTTGACTGGACTCTGCCTTAGAGATAAGTCTGTTCAATTCCATCACCATGAAAGAGCTAGAAGTAGAGTTGCTGTTCCTTCACATCAGAGTGATTGCAGGCAGTTTATCTGATCAGGATGTCTCCAGAATGTTATCACTTTCAAGGTTTTTCCGACACATTGTCCTGTGGAAACACATGCTGGAACACATAGCCAGGACTCTCTGGAGGCACTATCCCTTTGAAAAATGAACGTCCATGAATTTATTTGAATGGCTTTCAGGTTGGGAAGTGTTGCCAACTTGAAACTATGGGTAGTAATGACATCCCTTCCAGCCAACAACCATTTGACATCTCTATCTTATCCAGTGCTTCAGTAATGCAGTAAAGCAAGCCAAATCTGTGACAAACTTCAATAGAAAAGGAATGTGTTGGTGATATCACTGTTGTGCCTTCAGATGAGATTATTGATAAAAGAAGACAAAAAAAGAAGAAAAAAATGTAATCAATACATAGGTACATTGAAAAGTAAAATTTTTTGTTTTTGATTTGCCTTTTGTTTTGTGCTTAATTACTAGTTTAGCACCGAAAAACTATTATTAATATGGTAATATGGTCAAACTAAATAAAAATAAAATAAAAACAGAACCAAATGGATTATGAAGTTATCTGATTACATTTTAGAGTTCTTCATGGTTAACAGAAGTCCAATACAAAACCAAATTAGAGTGACCAGCAAGCTTAAGAATGGTGAAGAGCTTTTCAGCATTGGCAGCAGATAGACATTATTGGATCTGTCCTCAGATTGGGGTAAAGACTTTTGGACAAGAAAAAGGCTGCAAAGAATCAACTTTGTTTCTAGAAAACACCAAGATTGACTGAGTTCCCGAAGGACATGCAAAGATGGACAGACTTGGGCAAAGCTATTTTTTCCTGTAACTATTCTTTTAATTATTGTAGTTTTTCTGATTATTGAACACACCTTAATATAAGCAACAAAAGCTAAATTTGAAAATAAAATAAAATAAATGTAGTACATATGTAGGCCACACCTGAATATACGCCACACATTTTCATGTTGTAAGATGAGATGTTGAAAATCCTGAAAATCTGTGGTACAGCATTAACAAAGCACAACAGTAACATCTGGTTAGAAAATAAAACATACTTTAATCAAATAAAAAATAATAATAATAATAATAATATATATATACAGCAATTTTCCAACTACATAGCTTTTCAAAGTGCTTTACAGGTTAAACTGACCACACAAACACCACCCTTCCAAAACCCAAAATAAAATAATCATTACAACTATAGCCCCCGATACCCCCACCCACCCCAATCCACCCCCCCCCCCCCCCCCCCCCCCCAACACCACACACACGAAAGCAACAGTAAACAAAAAATGTATCAAATGTATATTCATTTTACAATTCAACATGGCTCATTCTGTAACTTAATTAAAACGATAAAGAAAATTATATTGCTTTTTCGTTTTCATGCTCCCCGCCGCAAAAAGTGTAACATATTTCAAAGTGGATTCGCAATCCCACACGGCGCAGGTTATTGACGTCAGCGCAGGCGCTTCTTCTTCTGCTGCTGAGTTGGCTGTCCGAACAGGTGTTGTGCCATAAATGGATCGTCTGCCAGAAATGGATCGGCCGCGCGGGAGCGCGCACAGCCTGCCGGAGGCGTGGTGGTCTCTCTCTGTTTCTTTCAGTGTCTACCGTCTGTGCATGTTCCCCCCAACCAGAGTGCTCCAATTGAAGGCTCTGCTTCCAACATCTAACATAACTAGTTAATAAACGGGGCATTTTGCCCATATATTAATAAGAAAAGTGTTGTGAAACAGTAGCGCTTTGACGGACTTATTTATTTATTAATGCTTTTGACTACCTACTTGAAGCATTTGCATGTTTTTCCCCCTTTCTATATCGTTATATATATCAGTAAGGGCCCATAAAGTGTGAAAATAAGTGTTTTTTTGCTGCGATAAATGGATCACTCAGCGCCATTCAGCGTACCTAAACTTGTGGAATCTGTCTTGTAATGAACCCATTTATTCACCACAGTCATGTTCTAAAGATTGCATCTCAACCGAGTCCATTCTATACCATAGGTACGCTGAATGGCGCTGAGTGATCCATTTATGGCAGCAAAAAAACACTTATTTTCACACTTTATGGGCCCTTACTGATATATATAACGATATAGAAAGGGGGAAAAACATGCAAATGCTTCAAGTAGGTAGTCAAAAGCATTAATAAATAAATAAATAAGTCCGTCAAAGCGCTACTGTTTCACAACACTTTTCTTATTAATATATGGGCAAAATGCCCCGTTTATTAACTAGTTATGTTAGATGTTGGAGGCAGAGCCTTCAATTGGAGCACTCTGGTTGGGGGGAACATGCACAGATGGTAGACACTGAAAGAAACGGCAGGCTGTGCGCGCTCCCGCGCGGCCGATCCATTTCTGGCAGACGATCCATTTATGGCACAACACCTGTTCGGACAACCAACTCAGCAGCAGAAGAAGAAGCGCCTGCGCTGACGTCAATAACCTGCGCCGTGTGGGATTGCGAATCCACTTTGAAATATGTTACACTTTTTGCGGCGGGAAGCATGAAAACGAAAAAGCAATATAATTTTCTTTATCGTTTTAATTAAGTTACAGAATGAGCCATGTTGAATTGTAAAATGAAAAAGCAGTTTGGGTTATTTCTTTTTAATTTTATTTATGAGTCAAAAGGGGCATTTGTATTTCGAAAATGAAAATGCATTTCTGCTATTGCATTTTACTTTTCAACTTTGACATTTCAAATTGAATTTTGTTACTATTTCGCTAGGGTGTAATTTGAAAATGAAATCTTAAATGTCCTTTTCTATTTCATTTTAATTAAGTTACAAAATGAGCAATGTTGAATTGTAAAATGAAAAAGCAGTTTGGATGATTTCTTTTTAATTTTATTTATGAGTCAAAAAGGGCATTTGTATTTAGAAAATGAAAATGCATTTCTGCTAATGCATTTTAATTTTCAACTTTGACATTTCAAATTGAATTTTGTTACTGTTTTCCTGGGTTGCAATTTGAAAATTAAATCTTAAATGTCCTTTTCTATTTCATTTTAATTAAGTTACAGAATGAGCAATGTTGAATTGTAAAATGAAAAAGCAGTTTGGATGATTTCTTTTTAATTTTATTTATGAGTCAAAAATAGCAGCTAGATTTTGAAAATGACAAAGCATTTCTTCAAATGCATTTTAATTTTATTTATGTTACACATATGCTTCCATAAAAAACATGAACATTCTCTGAGGCCCTGAGGTCCTCCGGCCGGCTGTTCCTGAGGTGATTGAGGTAATTGAAAGACGCCTCACCATGATTCCGTGTCCTGACTTTGGGGATTATAAGGAGACGACTGCCAGAGGAGTGCAGAGGCCGCGAGGGTTCATTTGGTAAAAACATTTCAGAAAGATAAGAAGGCCGAAGACCATTAAGACACTTAAAAACCATTCAGAGAACCTCAAAATCGATCCTAAAACATATGGCGAGACAATGCAGTGATTTTAAGATGGGCGTAATGTGCTCCTACCTCCTGGTCTTCATCAGGACACGAGCTTCTAAATTTTGTAAAAGCTGTAAACTTGAGGTAGTCTTTTTCGAAAGACCAAAAAGCAAGGCATTACAACAATCAATTCTACTGGTGATAAAAGCATGCATTAGCGTCTCCGTATTGGCCTGAGAGAGAATTGGGCGGACTCTGGCGATTTTCTTTAGGTGATAAAAACCTATTTTAGTAATATTTTTAATGTGTGGGATAAAAGTCAGCTCAGAGTAAAAAATCATGCCCAGGTTCTTCACTTGTAAAGAAAGATTACAAGACAATGATTGTAGTTTTGGTAGAAGTTTCTTTCTCTGAGCCTCAGGACCAATAACTAAAACTTCAGTTTTGTCCCTCTTGAGCTGAAGAACGTTTCCTGCCATCCAAGATTTGATGTCTAAAATGCAGTTAAAATGTGTATCCATTGGCCATGTGTCATCAGAAGACACCGAAATGTACAACTGTGTATCATCAGCACAACTGTGAAAGTTAACTCCATGTCTTCTGGTGACACCACCAAGAGGGAGCATATAAAGGTTAAAAAGCACTGGGCCTAAAATTGAACCCTGGGTAACACCACATATGATCTTGTTGACCTTAGATGAACAGTTATCTAAACATACCATAAAAGTCTTGTCTGTGAGGAAGGATGTGAACCATTTATTAACAGCACCAGAGAGGCTGATCTGTTTTAAACGAGTTAAAAGAATAGTGTGCTCTGCTGTATCAAAGGCAGCACTGTCACCTACTTAGTATCAAAGTTTAGTCTAAAATCATTTAAAATCTTTAAAAGAGGTGCTGTGGTTCATCTTAAAACCAGACTGAAATTTCTCTAGGACATTATGAGCATTAATAAAATCATTACGTTGAATAAAAACACGTTTTTCTAAAAGTTTGCTTAAAAATGGAAAGTTAGATACTGGTCTGTAAATGTTTAAATCATTAAAATCTAAATTGCTCTTCTTCAGCGGGGGGCCTCACTACCACCCCTTTAAAGGTGGCAGAAAAAAATCCCCGTCCAAAGGGAGCAATTCATAAAGTTTAAAATATCATCTTTAAAAGAACCATAAAATTGCTTAAAAAAACAGGTCACAGGTCCAAAGCACTTGTGGTGGGCCTGACTGAGGAAAATACTTTATCAAGGGTCCCAGCATCCACCGGGACAAAATTTTCCAATGTTTCCTCTGGTGAAGGCAGACACTCAGATTTGTCTAAAACCATGTTACTTTGAGAGGATAAAATATTATATCTGATGTTGTCTACCTTCCCTCTGCATTGGTCTGCAAACTTCTCCCAGAGAGTGTTTGAGGGGGGTTTCTGAAAAGTATTAGAGGAATGATTAAGAATGTTGTCATTGGTGGAAAACAGAATTTTTAGAGTATTTTTATGTTCTGAGACAATTCTGGAAAAGTATGTGTTTCTGGAATTTCTTAAAGCGCTATGTATGATTTGAGATGTTCTATGTATATCTGATTATTTACTGTGATTTTATTCTTCCTCAATTTCCTTTCTGCCACCCTGCAGCTCCTGTGGATTTTTTTCTCCATGGTACTGTACGTTTTGAATGTATGTTTACAACTTTAAGTGGAGCCAGCCGGTCGAGAGCAGATATAAGCCTACTGTTAAAATCATTCACAATAAAACCAGAGGGGCCAGGTAAAGGTATAGGAGGGAACTTTTTAAAAACTTCAATGAAACCTGAGGCCACTTGAGGCATTAGATGACACTTCCTGACAGTTCTCACAGAGGCTTCTAATTGGATAAAACTGGTGATTTTGAAAAACACACAGTAGTGATCAGAGACAGCTAAGTCAACAACAGAGGACACATTGGCGGACAGACCATACATGATGACCAAATCCACTGTGTGTCCTCTGTTGTGAGTCGGCTGCATGACATGCTGGCTAAAATCTATATAATTTCAATTTCAGGACCTAAAAGGTTATCTATATGTACATTAAAACACCAGCTAGAATTATCCTTTGATTTGTGTTGTGTAAAACTGATAAAAACGCTGAAAATTCTGGAATAAAAAGTGCATTCCTTTTTCCTTGTCGGTGGCCTTTAAACTGTGACACATAAAATCTGAGGAGTACTAAAAACAGAGGCAGTCTATTCAAAAGTGGTAAAGTTATCAAATAAAACAGGTTTGGCAGAAAGAGTTGATGAACTCATAAAAGCAGTTCTGCCTCCCCTCTGGCTACTCCTTGTTCAATAAGAAAAGTTAAATTTTGGTGGGGAGGCCTCTTAATAACAGCAAGGGCATCTACATTCAGCCATTTCTCCGTTAAAAATAAACAATGAAGATAATTGTCTAAAAACAAATCATTTATTGTACAAGTTTTATTCAGCAGAGAGTGAGCATTTGTAAGAGCCATATTAATATTGGTTGGAGATGGAGTGACTGTATGATTGAGTGAAGGTGGGATTTTTAGTTAAAGATTATTTGGGTTGCATTTTTTTTTGTTAGAATTATTTGTTTGCTCTCTGCTGACAATGCTTACCATCCCAGAAAAGTAGTTAGTCACTATCTCCATCTTCATCTTCATCACTAAAGCCAAGAAAATCTTCTTCAGTGTCTTTATGTCCCACTGAAAGCTTTTCTCATAGTTTTACCCTGACTCACTTCTTGCTGCTGCCTCCTCCAAAGTCTCTCTATCGATTCATTGATGTCAAGCTTCTGTGCAGTTGCTCTATTTCCATCTTTGATGGCCAGCTCGATTGCCTTTAACCTAAAAGCTGCTTTATATGATTTATTTGTGTTTTTTTCTATGATGAGGGTGTGTGCATGAAAACTACCGTTAGTGTTTTCTTCAGTGCATAATCTTTACCCATGTCCGTCTCACTTTTGCACTTCCCACTATAGTGCCCCTGGGAGGATGTTAAGTATTACAGAATCTATAAATTAGCCTGTATCATTTTATAGGATGCAAGATCCAAAGTCTGTGAAAAAAGTAGCAGCTTATACTGCAAAAATTATGATATGTGATAAACTGGTGGTGACAAATCTATCTTTGCAAGACTTTCTGTCATTGGCTGTGTAATCGGATTTTTGAGACTCTTAATAAATGAGAGAGATTCCTTTAAGCGTTTGGAGGTTTTAATATTATTTGAATTTATCATAAAGGAGGACAGCAAAACATCACAGCGAATGTGGAATACTGCCTTGTCTCGGTCTTACAACAACAAGCTTATAAAATTACTAGCAATTTTGGTCTATCTATTCTATTTGATATAGTACAACTCTCAAGATGAAAATCAGAGATTTTGTGGTGCATTTCTCTTAGATTAGAAAGCTGAGAACTTTGTGTATGTTTAAAGGATGCCCAGTTTAAGAATCATCCCCATGGTAACACTTGAAATGGACTATCATTATCAAAACTCTCTGTCCCTGTCCTGGGTAAAAACGTCACTAATTAAGACTAGTCATTCAAACTGAAACTATAACATTAAGTAAACCAGGTCACAGTTGATTACAAAGTACAGAAAGTACATAATATTTATTCTTCCCATCACAGGCTGTTTGAATAACATGCCTTATGAACTCTCCAGGCACGCTAGGCCTAGCTGCGAGATTGCTGTGTGAGACCAAGTGTGTGTAAGATAATAGATTTTAAACTTACCCCTAGCTCAGTATTCTAGATTAATCCATTAAAGTACAGTATTAGAAACAATTGAATCTCACAATAAATAAGATAAAGTACATTTAGTTTAGGAAGTTTTCTTTGAAATATGTTGCCACTACATTTCCCATAGTCCTTTGGGAAAAGCTGATCTGATAAAGCCCAGATGATCCTGCCCTGTTTAAATTCCGGTGCTACTTGCACTGAGCAAAAAATGGTGCAACGCAGCAACATAATTAACAGCTTATAAAGTTATCTTTATCTATAGCTAATATTAGTCTTTAACTGAATAAAATAATTATTTAAAGCACTGGGTATTTGACAGTTGTTATATTTATACTTTATATTTTCTCCATTATCATTTGACTGCCGCTGATCAGATGTGACATATAGAAACCAGTACATTGTCTCAACAGTGAGTGAAGACCATTAAGGCTGAACTACCACCTAAAAATAACATTTTTTTATATCAGAGAGCTGATAGGAGCTATCTGTGTTAAGCTACAACTTTAATATGTTTTATATTACCTGGATGCCTTGTTCTAAGCAGTTTGTGATGCATACAGACACAAATATGATGAAGCAACCATGGAACAGTGGAAATAACTTAATTTCAATCATACTTATTTGACCCACCCTTTTTTTGCTGGGCCCACCCAAAAAGTCATTTCTGGCTACACCACCTGATCTGGAGAAGAAAATGAGAGAGCAACCATGAGTCATGTGTGGTTGCAATAAGGAAACATCTTGTTCTTGTTCTTCTGAATAAAACAGCCTTAGTGCCCGCTCATAAATGCATACAAACAGACCCAGATTTCTCTGCACTAAGGGCTCAATTACAGCAGTTACTTTTTATAATGTCTCCCCATGAAGCAGGGATGAATGTGGGCATTTCATTTACACACATGCACACACACTCCCACACAAGCACGGTTGATGAAACAGCTGGTCCAGACACAGCCGAGACCATCCAATCGGAAATAGTAATTAATGACATTAGAATATTGCACAGTTTGGTGCCATTGAGGAACTGGCTGACTTTAAAATGTGTAAATCCACAAACTTATCTGACCCAGCGATGGGTGGCTTTCCACCCCCTCAGCTAAATAGATTAATTATCTGCAGGCCCCCAGTGCTGTTGTTGGGTGCCACGTGAATATCAGATCGGCACTGATACCGCTGGAAAGCGTTCCTTCTGCTAATGATCACAGAGCTGCTGTGGCTCATGGATATGTTCACCCAGAGATACACAGCAGCACATGTGGCCCATATACATGCATAGAAAGTTTCTACAAAGCACCAAACTGAAGTCCTACATCAAGCCACTTCTTATCTTTATTCAGATTACTCACTATATAGTGCTCTTAAATTTAACCAAACTATACATACAAATGTTTGTGTTGTATGCACCGAGGTGTGGAACTGCATCTTTAAAGTCTTTGAACCTGCACTCTGTGTTGTGGTGCATTACATCCTCAGGATGGACAAATCATCTGAGATTTTGACAACCAATATAGGAAAAAAGAAGGAGGGAAAAAATAACAAGGCGAAGAAAAAATGAGGTCCAAAGTCCTAGAAAATGAAGAAAGCCAAGGATCTCCGGGGTAAGTATTAGTTGTCACCCTATGATCAAATAGCAGAGGCCGGGAAGCGACCAGAGAGAGTCTGTGCCTGGGCAAAAAGAAATTTAAAGTCCAGATTTAATTCTGATACGGAGAAATAGAATTTCAAAGCTGGATGTCTTATCATTGGCATGTCCCTTTGCCGGACTGATTTCCCTAGCAAAAGCCTGTCAGTGCTATTATGTTGAACATGGAACCAATTTACTGCGCCGGCTAAACAGGGTTAGCGGGGCTCCTGTACCCCCTAAATGTTTGAAGTTATCACACAGTGTGAAAAATAGCATTTTGAATGTTTTGGGAGGGGGCGAGGGCCACAGAGCGGTCGGCTCGGACGGGAGTGGACTGTAATTGAAAAGTATCAATCAAAAACAAGGCAAGGGCCAGGGCGGGGAAGCTATTATGTTAACCCAGTCCAGCAGAGCACTGGAGGAGCCAAAATGCATTTCTTTTGAATCAGTAATGCTCCCCTGCTTTCTGAGCCTCTAAGACCTGCGACCGGGGACCTCGTATCTCCGGACAGACGGAGGCAGAGAGAAGAAGGAGGGGATTATCAAGTGGAGCATGCGGCCATTACAGGCTTGTTTCGTGATGCTATCTGCCCTCTGAGATAAGCAACCCCCGTCTGGTCAGATGTTTCCAATTTCTATACATGAGAGATGAAGACCTTGTGCTTCAGCTTGCCTTCACCCTTTTCTATGTTATTATATTTTTGCGTGGCCCTTACTTTGCCCTCTCTGTATATTACAAGTGTCCTTTCATGTGCATGCAGCATGCAGTGACCTGCTGCCACCAGTAAACAGCTGAACTGCACAGGAAGACCCAATAAAGCATGGAAAAGAGATAATCTGGGGAGGAGAAGGAGGTATACAGGTCAAAGATGAACAATAGATTCAAATCAGATAATAACTGTGTAACGGATACACAAACCAAGGCCTGGCTCTGGAATCAGCTTCTGTGATTATACAATAAAGTCACCCTCTCTTAAATTACAGAAACACACTGTCAAGCTTCTGGCAATGTGTGAGTTTTGGTCAGTCTTTTTCCAAGGCTACGAGAGTGAGAGATACACTTCAATATTCAGCTGGTCAAGACCTCAGAAGTTCACTGGAATATTTCCTTTGTTCTCAGAAATGAAATACTTCTTCCCTACCCATATTCCCTTGTGCCTGGAATTACTTGGGATGTTTTGGAATGAGTAAATGACTAGATGTATCAATTCATAAGAAAGTATAAATGATGCAAGGTATAGCCAGTGGCTTTCCAGAGGGCATGGGAAATGGGATGGTTTAGTTAGAGGCACCCTTAAGTCTGGGTCAATTTTAGATTTTATGCATCCCAAGCCTGTTCTCTGTCGCAGCTGTGGGTTCTCCATATATTAAAATGAATTGTTTTAGGGAGTTTTATCCGTTACAATGAGACGCAACTGGGATCCTGTCTGCCAATTTTGGCAGTCCTGTCAAAAGACTGGGGCATACATTTCAATATCTTCCAGCTAGCATTTACATGAGACAGAACAAAAGAGACCAATGCTGGATTGCTCGTGTTGTCTCTAGTGTGTTGTTGAGATTTTACCAACTTGCTGGTTGTTACATAAAAATACTTCTGAAAAAGACAAAAAATATCAGGGGTGACCCTGAATAGTCAAATATTCAATGCAAACATAGGCGGACCTTGATTCGACCCCCATTCTCAGGGTCGAATCCTCACAGATGAAACAAGCATCATGTGGTTAAGCCTTCTATGGGATTTTAGTGATATGCAGTTATAGGAAAATTAAACAGTCTTACAGTATAAATCTGCATATCTAAATGCATAATAACTAAATGCTTAATTATTACATTACCACACAAAGCTGAGAAGACAGAGTAATAGAGCTTTACATCTCTCATCCTTCACATTGCACAACCACTGCAAGATAGCATTTTATGCAAGTGGAGTAAAAATGAGCAGGGATTAGGCAGAAATATAACTCCCGTAAACTACCATCTTTAAGACGGTGTACGGACAAACATAACCAAACACTGACAACAAGAACATGACTACATTTGGAACATAAATTATAATGCAAAATGGAGAAATTCTACAATTAACATGAACACATTACCCACAAGTCTTTGCTGCTTACAACCGTCCCCACGCAGCCTACACACATAGATCAGTCGACTATAGAAAGTTTTAACAGTTCTTATTTCAAATATGTAAATAAATCCTTGCAGTCTGCAATGCTATTTATCCCAACAGTGCTTTATCCAAGATAACATCAGTCATGCCCAGTCATGTTCTTTTGCACAAATCTTCACCTATAGAAGCATCCCAAAACTGTAATCACATTGTTGGGAACATGATGCTTTTGTATGCTGTAGCATTAAGAAGTTATTTCATTGACTAAAGGAGTCATGTAAAACCCAGCAAAACAACCCAACACTGTAATACTTCCAATACCAACCTTTACACTTGGTCAGGCAAGTTCTGGTCTACTGTATTGTATAATTATGCAGTGTTTTTGCATAACTTTGTATTAGTTTGACGCTAAAGGCATTAACTTTGACCAGCTTTAGTATTTTAGTACAATTTTTAATTTTTGCACTTTTTGGCCCAACACTATGTTGGATTAAGAAGGATAGAATCAACTTTTTTTCTGACTTTCCTGCAGTTTGCACAAAAAATATTCAACAGAATAATTGCTGGTCAATTTTTGATGCTTCTAGATTCAGATAATATTGTCTTTAAAAAAATCCACATTTCATGAATGCAATGAAAATAATTACTTCTTTTAAAGTATTTTAAATTAAATAAAATACTTCAAGGGTTCAAACTAGCTTTTTAAGGGTTTCAAACTCTGGAAATTTATGAATATGTGTTATCTATGTGAAACACTAAACTAATAATGGAGTTCCCCTAAAAACATGGAACAATCTTTATTAATAATATTTTTAAAGCAAATATGTTTTGTTCAAAGGGAATATTATGTTTCTGACAATGTTCTGATGGGAAACCTTGAGTCCCTTGTTTTATGGGGATGTTAATGTAATACATAGCACCTCAGCTATTCTTGGAAACGATATTTCATACTGTTTTTTTTCTTCTATATTACTTCCTCCCACACAACAGAAATCCTACAACTTTGTAAGCAGTTTGGTTAACTTGACCTCGGAATTCTCCAGATCTCAATCCAGTTAAACATCTGTGGCACATTCTTATACTTCCTCTTGACTTCCAAGTATCATAGAAACAGCACAGAGATGGTTCAGGGTAACCTCCTCAATATTAATGTGGTCTTAATGTTATGGTTTACGTTCAGGCGGACGAGGAAGATTCCCTAGCAGTGCTATAGATGTTCTTCCTGCCAGATGGACTGATATGGATGGAGGAGGAAGGAGATGGAGGGAAGTGAAGTAGGTATGTAGATGGGCATGGATGGAGGAGGGTGTCAGACTGGCGGGCGGAGGGTTTTTAATTCAGATTTCATGTGGGCTCACTCAGCAGTCACTGGAGTCTAAAGTGACTCTGGGGAGCCTCACAGTTCTATATGCAAATAGATGAACGCACCTGGCCAGTGGAGCAGGCCTGCTGAGAGGTTACTTATGCAAATCTGATTGAGTGAGAGCATATTGCCGGAGCACGAGCGGGCATGTGTGTGCGAGTGTACGTACACACACAAACACACAGACAGACATACCGGCAGTTATATTTCACAGGACGCCATGTTCCCGAGAACAGAGGAGGCAGACAGAGGATGAAAGGATGAGGTAGAAGAAACCAGGGAGCGGATGTGAGAATTCAAGCAGGATGACAGGAGGACGGGCAGGTGTGGAGGGCGGAGAGAAAATGTCAGAGAGCATAGAGAGAGAAGAAGGGGGACGGTGAATGGTGGGACATGCATAATTCTTCCTAACATCCCTCTCTTCCTCTGGCGTCTCCCTTCCCTCCATCATGCTTCCTGAAGGCACCGTGTTATTTCCTGCACATGTTGTAAATGAGCTGAAATCCCAGTATGGCCGACACCTCTCTCCCCCTGCCCCTCCTCCTCTCCCTCAGAGGCTGGCATTAACCTGCTGATTAAGTGGTAGAGCTTGGCTGGAGCTTCATCTCAGCCTGGAGCAGGGGCCCGTGATGTAGACAAATGACCAGGAATCACGTTGGCATAAGCATGGCTCTCAGTCAGGCTGCCCCTTGGCTAAAGCCTTTGGGATGACACATTAATAAGGGGGGGGGGATTCAGTCTGCTGATGATTATTGATAACACTGTGCATAATGTAAAATGCCAGCATGGATAAGAGAGGAACTTTGTGACGCTCTACAAAAAGTGCCTTGAAAGCCTTCTCTGTATCTATGCCTTTTCACACCAGAAAATGGAAAGTATTAGCTACACCACATTACCCTGTTGAAGAGTAAAGGTAAGCAGAGCTTCAGCAGTGTTACAATGAGTTCTTGTTTTGGTCATATTACAGCATATATCTCCTTTTCTGTTTGTTTGTTCGGGTTAACATTTTAATCATGTCATCATAGTCATGAAATGTTTTTTAACCTATAAATTTTAAAGATTAAAGAGGATCTAAATTATACAGACAATTTGAGATATAGTACTTTCACCTTAAAAATGTGATAGGTGGAATTCAGGGTTCTGGAATCCAAAATTAAAAGACACAGCCAAGGCCTGTTAACCCCTAGTTAGTGATCGTGATTGACTTTAACTGGTAGATTCTCTTTCCCATCTTGGACAAAAAAAAAAGAAGAAAAAAATCAAACCATTCAGATTAGAAAGAAAACAAGACAGGGAATTCAGGAAAAGGAAACGACTGGAACCCGATGTTAAAGTCTACAGAGAAGTCATCTAAATCACCTTTGAGGGTGACAGTGAAAAAATATCCAACTATAAAACTGTCACATTTAAGCCAGACTGAAAAGTCTGGCTGTTCATGTGGAAAAGCCATATGCCCTCTGTAGAAAAGTGTAATGGTCAGATGAAACAAAGATTGTTATATTTAGCCACTTTAACAAGGAAATGACATGGATTGTGAGGTGAATGAAGTATCAAAACTCATAAAGGACTTTTAAAAAAAATAAAAAAAACATTTACAGGGAACTTGGAGAGGAAAAATAAACACAGGACCAACTAAGGATCTCGAAGAGGAGATATGAAGAAGGATGCATGGAAGGAATGGAGAACACATAAGAATCTGATGATGACAGTAATACAGATGAGAACGTATATAAATGCACAGTCAATCATAAAAATAAGGTACAGACAATATTTCGTTCCAACAAGACAAGGATAAACACATCCAGTTGGGTTTTACAGTTTGTCAAACAAACTTAAGATCAGTCATACATCCCTATGATAAATGACATCGTATCATATTTAACTGTAAGTCCAAGTCCTGCATCACCTCATATGGTAGGGGTGGAGCCAAACCAGAATACGGTATTTGGAGAGGCACAAAAAACGTGTTTTTTTACAAATACATATTTCGAACCAATAGGTTTAAAAATATATCTGTATTTGGGAATTGAGATATCAAAAAGCTGTGTTTTCTTATGAGATTGCCGTGCATGCACCCCAGATGAGAAGAGTGACGTTTAGAAGTCATGGATAAGATTAGAGCAAGTGCTTCAGATAAAAGAAATGTTACACAACTGAAAATAAAAATGTCCCAAACTGGACCAATAAGCATTAGTGTTACACTTGTTTGCTCTTAAGAGTGAGTGTTCAAGCAAAAAGAGGATAAAAGGGATCTATATCATGGATCAGTGATTTTCTTGTTCTGTACAATGGTCTGAAGATTTTTACATTGTCTGCATTTAATTCTGTTTGCTTCTGTAACCACCATTCAATCAATCCTTTTTCTACCATGTCTTCTATTTTTATTTTGTATGTTAAAATTTGGGGTGCAACATCTTAATCTCAAAATCGACTTTGTGACAAGCTTCACTGCTTATGGCCTAAAATTTCTTTATGGGAGGAGTCCGTAAACAGTTTGCTCCCGATGTGATGCTCTCTTAGCCGCTGGCCCATCCTCCAACCCTCTGCATCCTCAACAGCTGAGCAACAACAGAATCCCTGCCTTTGTGACTGACAGCCTCCCTAATTGTATCCACTCACTCATGACAATTTGATTAAAATATTATGCCAGAGTCTCACCCCCTGTTTGTTCCCCCTATCCAAATCTAATTTTGATATAAAAAAAGAAAGATTACCTCCATGAGCATGACTGAGGATGTCATTAACTTCTACTTAATCTTTATTACTTATGTGATATTAACATATGTATAGCTTTGGCTTTGTTTTTTATGTCTGCTGTCCTAATGAAAGAGCAGGGATGGAATAAATACCAAGTGCAGAAGTTTAGCAACTATATGAAGTTTGAAAATAGAGCCTGTAAGAGATAAACAGTTGTACAAGGAGAGCCAGGGAGAATTCTGATGGATGAAAAACATGTACTTTCCTTGTAATTTTTGAGACCTGTGTCTAATATTGTAAAACAAGCAGACAAGAGGTCCTTGAGGTGTTGACCCTCAAAATAAGAGGAACTTTATGTTTCTAATCTCAATTCTGTCTGCTTCATATTTAATTTCAAAGAAGTAAAAACACTGAAACAAACTGAAAATATTAAAGTCTTTTTTTATGTTTGGTTGTGCATGGGAATTTGGAAAACTTTTATTTTTTGTGTTTAACTGACTTTGGTTGGTTACCCCTTGGGGGTGGGGTATAGCATACATTATGTTAGCCTACTCACCCAGACAAGTTTGGAGCCACTTTAAATCCTTCAGAAGAAATTTAGATCCATTCACGATCAGCGTATATCCATATAATGGGAGTCAATGAGAGTACATAAAGTGTCGCCTCTAAATAAAGCATATTCTGCCACAAATTTCCTTCGTTTAACCAATGTTTTGTTACTTATAGCTACTACTATTCCCCTTGAAGTTTGGGGCGTCCTTCTTCGTTGTCTGCAGGGGTGTTTCTCAGGCTTTGAATCCAACTACTGCAGGGCTTTTAATCTGAACTGTTCAGGATAAGACAGTTAGACAAAACTTACTACAGCAAACATTAACATGTTTCATGCCTGCGTGTTTCCAAATTGCACAAACAACTGGCCAAGTGGATTAAGACCTTCGTATAGCACATAGTAAAAGTCCTGCTCAGACTACAACTGATATGTGGAACTGCAGTAATGTCACTGAAAAGGCCGCTTGTTATAAGTTGTATTAAAAACCTTTAAATGACACCAGAAGAACACAAAGAAGCACCTCCTGGAACTCAGAGGGAAATGGTAGTAGCTATGAATAACAAAACATTGTTTAAATGAAGAACTTTTGAGGCAGAAAATGACTGATTTAGGGGTGACACTTTACTGGCCCCATTGACTCCCATTATATGGATATACGCTGATCGCGACTGGATCTAAACTTCTCACAAAGGATTCCAAGTGGCTTCAAACTTGTCTGGGTGAGTAGGGAAAGTGTAATGCACGGTATAAACAAGGTCCAAGTTTTACGAAAACAAACTTGCCCTTTAACCATTATGGACAGAATATCAAGGCAAAACCACTGGTTAAAGGGGGCCTCATCTAATTGTTGTTTTTTACTAATATTGTGATCCTGATGGCTCTAGTGAGCTAGGATCTCCAGTGGGTACTGGAGTACCCTCAAATACAGACGCTTAAGTACGTACAAATCTGTACGTACTTGGTGATGTTGGCATAGAAATACGGGGGCAAACAGGCTTTACCTGTCTGTCATAGCAAGAGGAGAATTAAATCAGGATGACAATTTCAATTTATAGTTGAAATCAGAATTTGATCTACATTGTATAAAAAAACAAGAATGATTTGTTTGCCTAATTACTGTAATAGAGATTATACCAAAGTAAACTTTATCTTGTTCTAATTAAAATGCATTTCTTTAGATTTGTTAGAATTGACATTTAAAATATATAACTTGGGTCAAACATTTTGGGATATATTAAGGTATCTCTCCTCTTCTCCCAATACCTTGTTCTATCATTTCTGAAGAATATGTTTAACGGAGTCTTTATCTAGGTCACAGTGCTCACACACCTCTTTCTATTAAACAGAACAGTTTTCTATAGATGTGAGATTAAGGCTTTGTGATGATGTTTTATTAGACCAAAGAATGTTTTTTTTATCAATATGTTTTCCCCTTGGTTTATTTGCAAATCATAATTATTTTTTTATTGTTTTAATCAGTGCTTCGTAACCCGTGGTCTATGTCATGATTCTGAAGACTTTTGATGCTTCATTGTTGTTGTTTTTAAACCTTCTCAGTTTTATACTATATATGTAAGGACATTTATGCCTCTATATATATATATTTATTTATTTATTTATTTTTTACAACCATAATAAGGTAAATGTTTGTGACAGAGAGGATAAGGTCATTATTAAACAAGTTTTTTTTTCTTCCTCACAAAACAATTTAATCTAATTAATCATGACATAACTGTGAATTTATCACAATTAATTAACATTACTAGATATTACTGAAAAACTACAATTTTCAGTGTAAATAAAGGACAAAACCAGATGCCACTGTTTTTAAAGGGAAGACCGAAGAGAGCCATATAACTTCTTTTTTTTAACTCCACTATCACATTGACATGTTGTCCTTTTAACCTATCATATCTTAGCCTGTTATTTAAGACAAACTATCTGGTTAACCTTTTCTGTATGTGACCGTTTCTTTTTAATACTGGACAACCCAAGCATCCTCTTCATGGGACTTTCCTACAACCATAAACCATAGACCATTTTCAGTCAGAGGGTTCAACAGTTTTGTTGTAACACAGCCTTATACTGAGATCTTTTCTGCACCCAGCCATCAGGATTTACAATGATCTTTGAGGAATTAAATAGTGGGACTGACATATACAAATAATCCCTCTATCTGGCCTACAACTGAGAAGAGACATTCACGCGGAACCGTGGTTTGGATCTGTCATGCTGTTTATGTAAGGATCACTGAAAGCAGTGCGGGCAATAATAGTGCAGGTGTTTTTTGTTTTTGTTTTTTTCATGATTTTTTTTTTCATGTAAAAATTGTAAATACTACAGTGACAGAATGCAGGCTGCTGCAAGAAACATTCAAAATGGGCTTGGAACCTTCTAACGGAAAAGATAAGGTGAAGCATGACAAAACAATAGTCTGGCACTGAGCAAAGAAATTGAGCTAAATATTTACTGAGAAAGCAATCAATTAGACACAAAGCAGGTGTCATGATTTCCAAACCATGTGCTAGTGTGTGGAAAGCAGAGAGAGAAAAAAGAGTGGAACTAAAACAACACACATACACATGTTTGATTTATTTCAACCAAACTCTAACAGAATGGTAAGTCACTTAGGAAAGGATACGGGTTCACATCAATACAGTATATGAAGATAGTGAGTCAGAATATTTATTTATTTATTTTTGATATTTTAATGCATTCCTACATTCCGTCTTACATCAAATTGTAGTATTTGTCAAGGTTTTATTTCTTCTCTACTTCCTCTTAAAATATTCTGGGACTGAGGTTATCAGGTAAGGCAAAGTTTCAAGTGTTTCATTTATAAAATGTAGAGCCAGCAGATTTATCTAGTGCTGTAAAATTTGTATACGGTTAAACTTGAAAGAAAATGTGCTATCTTTCTTGTGAAAAATTAGGTATTTTAACCCATGGTAATAAAACATACCAACCCCTAGAATTTCTTGAAGGTAACAGCAGTACTCCTGCTATTTGACACAATATGAAGGTCAGTGAAAAACTTTTGAGCTGAACTCATTCTTTGAACATAGACCTGCATGAAGGCAGCGAAACCTGTCTTGCTTTCTGTACATTTAGCTTCAGGTCATTCACACAGCTAACTGATTTACATGAGCCTGAATAAATGCAAAGTAAAACTCATGTACAGTTTTAGGGAAATATTTTTGACGGCCAAAAACGTGTACATAATTGGCGTTGTTGCCAGTATATCAACATGCAACACATGCGCAAATGCATTTTTAGCTCCAGTTGTTCCCCTCTCAGCTCACCCGTCCATTTGAAAGAAAAATAAATCCAGTGTAATGTGATAGTTGAAGGCAGGGGGTGATAAGGTGGTGGGAGGCTGTAAGGGGGGTTGGGCAGCTCAATCATTCACTGAACAAAAATTGCAGTGTATCATTCACCTGATTTGAATTGTAGCGCCCCCTTTTTTTTGAATCTCTGCCAATTCATTTTGTACATTAAAAATTGGTCAGGGTTGATAAGATTCCATTTTCACGGTTGGTAATGCAGAACTGGCGAAAGAATACAATTACAGACCCCAGAGTAAACTCTCCGAATGTCAACTTGATGTAAATGATCAGAAGGTAGGGTGCAACAAAAGAAAAAGCTTTAACTTCAGGAGCCCCTACCCTCACACACACACACACACACACACACACACCTCTGCATTTTTGTGTATGTCACTCCATTACTTCTTCTCAGAAGTTCACCTGTTCAGCAGACAGTCTCAATGAATAACCAGATCAGACAGTTTACAATGTTACAGAGACAGAAGCAGTGTAAAGGGGTTTTAACTACTAAAAAATAACTAATAATCACAGCATTATTTTTGCTTGATTTCCCCTTTTTATGGAAATCCATTTCCACAGTGACCAATGACAACTTTTGTTGTACATGAAATGTCTTCAAGTTTGTACTCAAAGCACTTAAGCTCTCTCTCCACTTTTTACCTGAACATGCTCTGTTTATGAAAATGTTGGGTATACCAGTAATACATGAGATGATTAAGTCATGAAGTGCTTCTGCTCTTAGTCAATATGAGGGGATTTTCATCAGATTTTGAAAATGCTGAATAACCTTTTTCAACTAATGTATGCTACCAGAAACAAACAGACAAAAGATGATCCCTACACAGCAAGCCAATGTGTGAGGTAGAAATACTCTTCAGATTGTTCTAAAATCTATGCAAATAGAAAAAAAAAATAGTACCCAGAGTGAATGGTCTGATTTAAATTAAATTTAGTCAACATGCATGGGAAATGGGGGTGGGTGAAATTTAATTTAGAAGGAGCAAGAAAGCCTCCAGATGGCACAAGTTCTGGCATCAGACAGTCCCTGGAGCATCTGACAATCATTCAGAAGAGAGTGTGAAGGTCAGTAGACATAGTGGATGCTACATAAACCGAACGGCCATTACCAATACTTAATGGAGATTGTTGAAGGTTATATTATGGCTTTTGAATTAGTCTGGGTGGTTTTATAGTTAAATATTCTGGCACATTTTTTTAACCAGTGGGTACTTTGCTTGAGGATTGTCGTATTTTCCCCTCCAACAAAGACAGGTATGGGAAAGTGTGGTATCGTGTCCTGCGCTAGAACACAGGTTCAGTCTCCCAAGCATAGATTGCCATTTATGCTAGAGCAGAGATGGCTATATCACAAGCAGCTGTATATAAGAAGCTGGGACTGATGACAATGGGTATTCCATAAGATTCAGCAATGAATCTCTAATCTGCATTTTCACAGAAGTATTTGAATATCTGGTGTTGCATATTAAAAAAAGGACGAAATCAGTCAGTATGGTGTAGGGACGTATCACTGTTTCTTTTGGCACCATGGTAGAGGGAGTAGTAAGATCAAACGTGAAGGCTATGTCAAGTATCCTGTAAACATGTCTTGCCCTTCTGAGACAGCACATTTGTACAATATAATTTCCTTTCAACCACTCATCTGGTTGCAGAACTTTTTTAATCAATGGTTTTATAATATAACATAACTGATTTATCTAAAATCTCATGTTGGTTGATTCAGGCATCAGATCTCCTTACGAGGTGTCAACTGCTTTGACCTCAGCCCCCTCTTCCACACCTTACCAGTGTCACCCAAATCTGTAGCCCTAAGAAGTGGCAGCAGGGCTCTTTTACGCCTTGCAATTACAAGGGTCGTGTCTTCACCATCCAATCACACATTACGAGTCACCAACATGCCCCATGACTCCCTGTCACTTTCCCTTCCATTTCCCAAACCATTCTTTCTCACTGTATCTGTCCCCATGATTATTCAGAGGTTTGCACATTAGTCACACTGGCTGTGATGGACAGCAGCATGCATAAATTGTTTGCAGAAGCTGAACTTTGACTCTCTGCAAATAGATGAAGGCCATGCACAAGCCATGACTCTAATCCACAAACAAGGCTTGTGTGCACACAGGTCAGGGGTCTGTATCAGTCCCTGTTTTGCTAATCAAGATGACTCTGTGTCTGCCAGTACACAAAAAGGCAGCAGTTTGACTCCAGTACATCCGATCCGACAATATGGTGTAGTTTAAGATCTGACATTTGCATAGGCTTTGAGACCACTGAGCATACTGGCACCATCAAAGCAGAAGGGCAACAGTGCTCTGAACAAGAAATTTACTAACCAAAAAGAAATGTAATATCTGTTGTCGTAAATCATAATGAAAGAAACAAAAGTTTTAGAGTGTATGCATTCATAACAAGAATACCATAGTAAAAGGCTGTATTCTTAAATTCATAAAAAGTTTAAAGGAAAAGCAAAATATGTGTTTTTGGACACAATATTATCTCTACATGTCTTGACAATTTAACCAATATCAGCTTTATCTATATTTTAAACATTCATTTCAGATACTGATATAAACCAATATCAATGATAGACATATAACTAAACATTCAAGGTTGGTTCAGAAATGCAAAAGACACTTTGAGTTTTGTCACATAAAAAATATCCCAAAAAATATATATTTCTTATCTGTTATTTTGAATTTTGAGTAAGAGGAGAAGTAGCTAAAGAGTCTGATTTTTAAAACCCCTTATAGTGACAGTGTGTAGTTTTTACCATTCATCTCTGGATATGTACCTAGAAATGTTCTTCAAAATGTATAAAATTATGTCCAATCGTTCAAAACTATTGCTGGCTTCACAACATATAACCATATAAAGCGGGTCTAAAATGCATGGCGGCGGGTCGCCATGTATAGGGGCAGACATATTGGAAGACATGTTTATTCCAACAAGAGCCTATGTGCACAAAACACATTCACAAATTTTTAACACACTGTTACAACACAATGCCCTCGCCATCTACAAGAACTGTAAATTAAATGCTCTATGAACATGCTGAACAAACCCCTTTCTCCAACGCGGGTCGACCAACCGACCTGATCTCAGACTCACGCAACCCAGGTCATGGCCTCCATCATGCCTCCAGCTTCCTGTGAATGGAGAAGCGCTCCCTCAGAAGTTGTGTCCAGCCTTTGTGCGACAAAGACCCAGCCACCTCTCCACTTCAGAGGAGGAAGACCACAGAGACAGTCAGTGCAGCGATAAATCTAGAGTAAACACGGCATTGCATTCTCTTGATGGAATCAACTGAAGGACAAGCAAAGTCTAAGGTGTCATGCTGAGGTCGCATGTTTTCTGCTGGACAGGTAACAAAATTCACCGTAATGTTTTAACAAACTATCACTAGTCACAGCAATATGGTCTAAAACTACCCTGAAATGAGTAATTGCTTCCACTGAAGTCATCGTGTCTAACAATACAGTTTATTTATTCTTTAAAAAAACATCAGAATAATATCACTTACCTACAAAATGCTGAAAATTTTCGATAATTATAAATGTTGTTTTACACATTTACCTCTTTGCTCGCTGCCAGTGATGAAAGAGAGTCTGGTGTGCTTGTCATTTTGCTGCATATATGATTATGCTGGAGGTTGAATGATTTGGCGATGTAGTAGTTGGAAATTGAGCAATTGCAATTTTTGGCCTTTTTGGCCATTCGTTAGTAAGGTCATTACTCAAACACTCAAACACAAAAATATCACTTGCTTGCAATGATTTGGGTGTGTACTGCACCCGTTCGCCAGGGAAACTACACACGGTAACATTAACATTTATAAAAATTTTTATTGAAATGTTTGAAAAACATAGAATATAATAAAAATAAAATAAAATTGAAGCTGTTTTTTAACCATTTGGAGTTGAGGCATGGGTGTGGTCTGACAGAAAATGCTCTATTTTTTCCCCCCACAACAGTCAGAATCTAAGTGCTATTGTTACCAATTAAAATAATTTTCAGTACACCGGAAAAGATAATATTTTATGTGTTTAACTTCCAAACATACAGACGTGGACAAAATTGTTGGTACCCTTCATTAAATAAAAGAAAAACTCATAATGGTCACAGAAATAACTTTAATCTGACAAAAGTAATAATAAATAAAAATTATATAAATGTTGACCAATGAAAGTCAGACATTGCTTTTCATCCATGCTTCAACAGAATTATTTAAAAAATAAATGCATGAAACAGGCCTGGACAAAAATGATGGTACCCCTAGAAAAGAATGAAAATAATGTGACCAAAGGGACATGTTAATCCAAGGTATGTCCACTAATCAGCATCCTAGGTGTCTACAATCCTGTAATCACTCAGTGGGCCTATATATAGGACTCCAGGTAGTCACTGTGTTGTTTGGTGACGTGGTGTGTACCACACTCAATATAAACCAGAGGAAGCAAAGGAAAGAGTTGTCTCAGGAGATGAGAAAGAAAATCATAGACAAGCATGTTAACTGTAAAGGCTATAAGACCATCTCCAAGCAGCTAGATGTTTCTGTGACTACAGCTGCACATGTCATTCAGTAATGTACGATCCATGGGACTGTAGCCAACCTCCCTGGACGTGGCTGCAGGAGGAAAATTGATGACAGATCAAAGAGACGGATAATCCAAATGGTAACAAAAGAGCCTAGAAAGACTTCAAAATAGATCCAAGATGAACTTTATGCTCAAGGAACATTAGTGTCAGATCGGAACATCCTTCGCTGTTTGAGCCAGACGACAAATCATTACAAAAAACAGACTGGAGTATGCCAAACTACATGCTGACGAGCCACAAAGCTTCTGGGAGAATGTCCTGTGGACAGATGAGACAAAAAATTAACTTTTTGCCAAGGCACATCAGCTCTATGTTCACAGACGGAAAAATGAAGCATATCTAGAAAAGAACACGGTCCCTACTGTGAAACATGGGGGAGGCTCGGTTATGTTCTGGGGCTGATTTGCTGCATCTGACACAGGGTGTCTTGAATCTGTGCAGGGTAAAATGAAATCTCAAGACTATCAGGGGATTCTAGAGAGAAATGTGCTGGCCAGTGTCAGAAAGCATGGTCTCAGTCGCAGGTCACGGGTCTTACAACAGGAAAATGACCCAAAACACACAGCTAAAAACACCCAAGAAGGGCTAAGAGGAAAACACTGGCCTTCTATGAGCCCTGATCTCAATCCTATTGAGCATCTTTGGAAGGAGCTGAAACATGCTGTCTGGAAAAGGCGCCCTTTAAACCGGAAACAACTAGAACAGTTTGCTCATGAGGAGTGGGCCAAAATACCTGCTGAGAGGTGCAGAAGTCTCATTGACAGTTACAGGAATTATTTGATTGCAGTGATTGCCTCAAAAGGTTGTGCAACCAAATATTAAGTTGTGGGTACCATCATTTTTGTCCAGGCCTGTTACATGCATTTATTTTTAAAATAATTCCGTTGAAGCATGGATGAAAAGCAATGTGTGACTTTCATTGGTCAACATTGATATAAATTTTATTTATTATTACTTTTGTCAGATTAAAGTTATTTCTGTGATCATTATGAGTTTTTCTTTGATTTAATGAAGGGTACCAACAATTTTGTCCACGTCTGTAAAAGCTTTGAAAGTGGTATTAGAATGGAGTGGTGGACTAAAACCTGCTGGGTCTAAAGCATTAAGTATTCCCTTTTCCCACACAAATTTCCTCAGATTTCCTTACTAAAGGTCCAGGGTGAACAAATGTGCCATCTCCAGGATGAATACATAACACATCACTGTAAACTTCTGATTTAAGAAATCTGATCAGAATCATGTCTGTTCTCAAACAAAGCTCCACAGCTCCCTCTATTTTGTATTTTGTTTTAGGGTGTATTCACACCGGGGGGAATTTCCTCCCACTGGAGCAAAAAGAAATGGCCCTTGTTCAGGGATCACTTTAATTGGAGAAATTTACAGGAGAACACAGTTCAGTAAATTGCAGAGCGTTCAATACACAACAGGTGAAAAGTTCATATTGCATGTCGTTTATTAACCTGCTCGATATGTGATGGCATAATGTGGATTCTCCAATCAGTTTGTTCGGATTTAATTTCAGCTAAAATTACTGAAAATAAACTACTGAATATGTTAAAATGAAGAAAACATTTCTTAGGAAAAAATTGATTATGTCCAGATTTTTTTTGACTCCATCAGTCAAAATGTCCGACAACAATTTTTTTTTTCCATTTGAATCATTTAATCAATTTAATCATTTTAAGTCCGTTAATAAAGCCAAGCCCTCATGTGAGATTTCTGCATCTTTTCAGTATTCCATTGGCTATTTGATGCGTTAATCATAATTATTCTGGGCTGTGTTTGATTCGAAAGACACACGTAAAAAGAAGGTGCTTTTTACCTAGTAAGATGTCAATCAAAAACTAGCACTTTCAGTTATGCACAGTGGCTAATGTGAACATGCTATTAGAAGCTACCAGGAAAACCTTGTGATAAATGCTTAAAATGAATAAATTTATAAAGGTTTTCAGAGTTTGATTATGTTAGATTGAGGATGTCAGACTTATCATAGACTAACTATTATTGGAGGACATTAATGAGAATCCTTGTGGGTGTAAAAAGACGTTTTTTGTTCAAGATGATAAGAGGCTACAAAGTGTGAGCCGACATTTTGACAAAAGTACTTGCTTGTGTCAATAGTTATGATTGTATCCTTGATTTTCATACATCTTTGGAATGACAAGACTCTTAACTTTCCAAATACGCGTAATATGACTATGTAGGCTACCTTTGCAACACCCTGCTCATGGAACATCGGAATGATATGTGGTATGAAAGTAAGATATAAAAGACATTAAAAACAGTAAAAAACAACAGCATACTGATCATTTCTGATATTACATTTTAATGCCAATATTGACCGATAATGACTGTAGGCTGGATTATATTAGGCATCCCTAATTTTAACTAGTGTTTTTTTGCCTCATTGGGTTGCCTGTTTTAGTTCCTTTGTCAACATAGGCTCTTAAAGCTGGGGTATGGAGTTTAAATTGTTCAGGGTAACTTTAAAACATGCTTTAATGTGACCGGCTGACCCTTTTCTATGATATAAAGTAGGTAATCTTTCAGAATTTATATTTCTCCTGAGTCCGTACCCTGTCCTCTAGAGTAAAATGAATCATTTTTGCGAGCCTAGAGTGCTGACCAATAGATTTCCACAAGTGTAAGCTGTCAATCAGCGAAAATGCACCCCAGTCCCCAGTGTACACTGTGGGGTAAGACACCTCAGTCAGCTTAGCACACCAATGAAAAAGAAGAAGCTGGAAGGTTTTGGTTAAAAAAAAAAAATCTGTACCTTGGAAATCTCCTTTGTAAAAAGTAGGTCAATGGGTTAGTGCAGTGATACTCTCTCTGTTGATGCCAGTTTCAATGTGTGTGCTCAGTCTGAGGTTTGGCTTTCAGCTCCTTCCAGAAGGGTAAAGGACCAGGAGTGGGAGCTATAGCTGTTCCCATTTGAAATTCTCCTCCTACTCTCCTTGATGACGTCACGACACAGACCACAGTTTTTAATAGTGAGTACAAAACAAAACAAATACAAAAAGTGACCTCAAAAGGTTGGGGAAAAAACAAGAATTTGTAGGTCGGTATAACAAGACCTGATGTTTTAAGATGGTATAATTGAAGAAGACTAAGACTCTGTCTTCATCAGGGGTTGCATTAACCAAATATTTTCCTTATTTATTTGACCGTTATTTTAGGACAGTGAAGGAAAACTTTAAAGGCTGTCCACTTGGTGCAAATACGCAGCTATATTCAACTTTATGCACAGACTCCAAATAAACCAATTAAAGAAAAGATTCCCAGACACTATGCATCTAGCTGACTGGGAGCTGACTGCACATTGAAAAGTTACTAAGGCTTTGGAGCGTGACTGTGACCGGTTGTGGTTATTTAATCAAACCAACTGCTGGGTTATGAAATGTGTAACCTATTTTTGATTATCATATCCACCCATGCATTGGGTTAAATACAGTTGGTTTATATACGTCCATGGTTAAAATCCATCAACCCAGCAAACATCAGTTGATTCAGGACCTCGGTTGTTTATGTTTTAAGAACTTTCTTGATTAACAAGTATACAAACAAAAGAATAAATGAGGGTTGTTTATGCTTTGAACATTGAACATTAGAGGTAAACCAGTGGTGCTAAATTAGTTAAGCTAATTACGATTAGTGAACTAATTCAGCTTTCATGTCAGCATCTGCAAATCAAGCCCCTGCTCCCAAAGCATATCAGAATTCATGATTTCTATTTTTATTGCATCTTTATCCATTTGTGTTATTTTATTTTTAGTTCATTTACTTTGATCAGTAGTGTGTTAGTTACTAGCTTAAGTGATTAAATGTTTGTATTTTTCTTCTTTTGTAAACTACCTTTTGTATTTTGGAAAGTCACTATATGCCATTTTTGTTTCACACATATGGCAAGGTTTCATGGTCAATTTACAGTAAAGAATTCACTCCTTCATGCGTTTCACCTAAGCCCTTTCTAGGCAGGTGCTAGACTAGTAGAGACTGATATAAATATTTGGCTATTAAAATAGTTCCTGGTAGACCAGGTGGTGCTCGAATAGTATTAATAATGTTTCATAAAATATTTATCTACTTGACTGCCATAAGTAGTCCCTTAACTATTAATAGCCAAATAACTACATGTTCCTTAAATCCACAACAGTGCTATCCTGTAATCCACTGACAGAAACTTTTACTCATCTTAGTAACTTTAGGCTCTCTGTAGTTTTCACTTTCCTGAGACATTTGAACAGATATCATTTAGAGGCATTAATTCATTTCAGCATTTACATCAGTGCAGCTGAAAGGTAATTTTTATCTATGTAAAAATGTGTGAGATTGTGTGTTTGTGTATGTATGTCTTGGAATGGGGGCTGCAGGGCTGATTTTTAAACACGTCACCCAGCAGGCAGCAGGGGATCTGAGATCATCAATATTAATTTCTTTACAAGTGCAACAGTCAACGTTGTGTAGGACCTGATACTTAATAAGTGCTGAACTCCTACCACTTAAGCATATGTCACCTCCCTTTAGAGATCTTTTTATCAAGAAAAAACAGAAATGTAGATTGTAATGAGAAAGGTTGTCTGGTCATCATGAGGATGACGTTTAAGACGGACAAAAAAGGAAAAGATTGACGGAAAAGATGGAACATAGGAGGCTGGAGGCGATGCCAGGCTCAAAGTGTCATCAAGGGCTTTGACAGGATGCCATGTTGGCTGATCTCCTCTCCTCACCCAGCAGACAGCCTTTGACACCAAGGAAACGTGGCTTCTCTACCCCTAATGACCACATGGCTGAAGGTGATGAAGCAAGAGGGGAAGATAGAGAAAGGGAAGAGTTTTCTTCCTTATCCATCAAGTTAGAAATATTCCTCATTTATCATCACGCCCCTGCCCAAAATGCCACCCAGCTGAGCCTATATCCCTGCGAAAAACATCACACCGAGTGAGGGGAGGAGAAAAAAAAGAAAAACTGTCAGAGCCAGCAGCAGCCGATGGGCAAAATTAATATGCAAATGTATGCAAGAAATTAAAAAGCAGAATTACACAGGCAAATGAGGTAGCTACACTTGAATTGTTAGGATTATGAATAATTACTGCGAATTTCCTGCTCCTAATATAACTTGTTTTTTGATAAACAAAGACTTAATTATCGAGATGCGCTGGAGAATTTCCGCGGCACTCATTAATCTTGCAGAAAAAACAAGTCCCCGGTGGCCGGCGGTAATGAAGAGAGCGTGCCCTGAATCGGCACGAGGAGCAGAGCCACAGGGCGCCGGGCGAGCCGCCCTGCCACTGTCCCTCACCATACCCAGGAGGGTCATAACTGCTTCCGCTAACCATCAAAGGGACTTATTTATGCTGGCATCACAGCTATAAGTCCAATTTTATGAGGCCTGGAGCTGGTGGGGGGGGGGGGGGTGCACTGAAGGAGGGGTGGTCTGGAAATGCCACTTCTGTAACAGCAGTCTCTCTCCTCCTTCCATGTTTCTCCTACTGTTTCCTTTCTACTGATACAGATATGCAGCCTGGGGTGTTTCTGCAAAATGCTGCCCTCTGCAGGGGGTCTTTGGGACACACAGGACCGGTCCTGTCCTCTGTGTATGTCCTTCAAACCTGTGAAATGCAGTTTAAGCCTAACACCATTGAGGTAAGAGAAGATTGGCTGGTGCTCACCTCTTTAAAGGGGCCAGTTCCCAGGGTTTGAAGGGGGGGGCAGGAAGGACCCAGCTGTTCAAAAATTACAGAAACCGTTTTAAGGTGAAACTTTTTTTCAGACACACATCTTAATGTCGGTGTTTAACCTGTGTGGCTGCACCTTCAATTAAGCCATCACACCTGGCCGTATCTGCTGAAAGCTTAATCACAACAAAGTCCAAAAGCTTTAGTTAGGGGAACAAATAAACTGATAATCAGTTCTAAAGTAGAGGCTTAATTAATTAACTCTTCAGCAGCTGTTGCAAAGTCTAATTCTAACGAGAACAGTTAGTTAGGTAAATACTAACCAGGGAGCGTATTAATTGATTCTTTACATTTATTTTGTAATATGTAGAGATTCTAAGTGATTCCATTCCTGCTGGCTTTCACATGGACAGTAATCACATAAATAATGCATTAATTTACATACAAAAGAAATACATTGATCATCCTTACTTGCTAAAAACCACTGGGATAAACAGAAACAAGCTCACTTGTTTTAAGAATCCAGTTATTGGTTCAACATGAAGTCATCCGGACTTAATTGAATTAACACAACAGGGGAGGTTTATCCTTTGAAAGAAGTTGATGTGGTTTGGGCATCTGACAAGGAAAAGTGATGGGCGCCTCCCTAAGGAGGTCTTCTGGGCTATTTCCACTGGAAGGAGACCCAGTGCAGACCCAGAGTTTGCCTGAAAGGCCTCAATAGGGGCTTTTGGGTTTGTATACTGGCTCTGTTACTATTGTGACTTAATCTTGGTTAAGGGGAGATGGATAGATAGATGGATGGATGGATGGATGGATGGATGGATGGATGGATGGATGGGTTATTCTCGGTTTAACTGAAAAGAAATGACATAAAATGACTCATCTAACAAAATAAAAATTCTGTCACATTACACAACCAAAAAATCAAGTTGTATCCGTCCATATTAATTGTTCATTTTACAGGGTTTGATGGGTGTTGATGTCAATTTTTACTAGTCAGTGAGTTAAATGTTATTCACCAAATTTTTTAGAAGGCGGAGTTTTTTTAACTAGCCTTACCAGGCATAATTACTGCCTTGTAGAAAAAAAAGTAATGACCCAAAAATAACCTGTCCGTTAGCATGAAGCAGACTGAAGACCTCAAACAGCAACACATTATCCCCAATATAAAAGGAATCAAAAATGTTTAGGAAACAACTTCATTGAAATCTATCAGGCCGGATAGGGTTCTTATGGGGGAATTTCTTTCTTTTCAAGCCATTTCTAAGGTTTGGGATTCCAGCGAACCACCCACAACTGGAAAACACATGTAGCAAGTTTGTTTCATACATGTTCTAGGGTTAGGGTGGTAGTGTAATTTTCTGAGGCTACTTTGATGGTTTAGGACCTGTGAAACTTGTACTTGATTAAACCAAAAGTTTTGTTTTTTTATTTAGTTTCAGAAAATCCTAAAGAGGATTTGCCAGTTTTGAAGATTTTGAAAATGACCTTAAGTGTGTCAGTTAAGACATTTTTAATGAAAAAATCCAAGGAGCACACAAAACTCAGGAAAACCAGAATGATGGAGGTAGAATGACAGATGATTCAGCAGTGAGTAAATAAAAACATGAAGCTCCGATACGGTGGGGATGTGATTATTATTATTATTGTTATTATTATTAGAATCAAGTGGGTCTACTAAACATATTCTGAGAAATGCATCCCTAAACTTTTTGGAAAATCCTTCCAAAGGGGTTAAAACTGTCATAACTGCAATGGATGGGTTGTCTGTATACTAATCCCAACCGGTATGAAGGTATAGCAGTGAATACTTTTCATAGTACAGGGTATGTGCATATCATATAAATAAATTTGGTGCAAAACAAAAAATAAAAGTGTTCATGCTTTGTATTGCCAAAGTGTGGTCCGTTGAAGACATCGTGACGCTTGAAGTTGGGATCTACCAAGGTTTTATTCTGCCGATCTGAAGAGGTCTCTGAAGGGCACTTCAGCCACTCAGTAAACATTTTTCAGTGCACGGACAGTCAGACAATCTGCTTCAAAGTTTGCTGTATTCTAACAGCACATATTTGTTAAGATAATGGGAATTTGCAAACATAGCTGTATTAAAAGGCTGTATGTGAAAACACAGTAGCTGACATGATGACATAGACAGAAGCTCTTCACAGCCTGACGGCGGAAATGACAGGTATCACAGAGCCTACTTTGGGGCTGGTTAAAGAGTAGATTTCTGCAACACTGCGGGGTCAACTACAACATATCATTATCCCTGTTAAAAATGAGAATATGAAGAACAGAGAGGCTGACAACCTTCATTTTAAAACGTGGTGGTAGTGACATTCAGTGACAAGTGATGCTATTTTTTTTTTAGGTCAGTAATTAATTAGACAACGTGCTGCCATCGGCTGAAGATGCCTTTTTGAAAAGCAAAGGAAAAGAAGGGAGACGATGTGTCTCCTGATGAGGGCTGTACCTATGAGCTGACAGGCGGCTTAGATACCACCATACCCCCACTTTCACTGCCATGCTCCACTTTTATTCACATATGTGGAAAAAGAGAGAGGACGGCCTTTGTCAACATGAAACAAAGACACTAAGTGAGCAGAGTCATCCCACATATTGTGACTGAAGAACCTCATGGTAAAGAGTTTTAGTATTCAGGGGTGAAGAAAATGTCCCTTGTTTATCTGGAAGTGTTAAATTTAGCTTGTTGTTGAAATAGCTGGATTATTTTTAGCTCAGTATTAGGTGTGCTCACTATAACTTGAACTTTAACAGATAAAATCTAAACACTTTTTTTAAAGATATATTAGACGGACATTTTTAAATTGATTCAAATCTACCAGGAAGGGAGAAGGCCTTTGATACTTACCCTAATAGAAGTTAATGGTGTCTGTAGACAAAACAGAGTATGAGCAACTGATCCTCAAGATGTACCCCCCTACAAAGGAACGTATATATTTATTCATGTATTTTACTGAATAAATTATCATATTTCAGGTAAGATTAGGACCATACTATCTGTCTTTTCTTGATCCAAACTGAATGCTGCTTTAAAAAATCAATTCAGAAAGATTTTTGCCATTTTTACTTGTGGAGAAAGAAAATTCCTCAGACTGACAATAAGCTATAACTAACATTATCTGAACATTTTCTGTTTGTGTTGAAGCGTAATGAGTTTTTAGTTCTGTCTTTTATAAACAAAAAATAGAATTTTATCTTACACGTTTCATTATTCTCAAGTTTTCTAACAGGTTCTGAGTTAACATTTTAACTTTTAACAGACCATCTGCTTTTGTTGTTTATCTTCACCCCATCAAGATATATTGAAGCACTTTTCCATTTCTAGGTTGTGTTGTTTTCTGAGACAAACACAAAAAAATGATTTCAAACTACAAAAAGAAGAAACTAGAGGTCAGTCAATTATCTTAATAAGAGCTTTAATTTCTTCATTTTCTACTTTATGTTGTTGATTTGAATTGAAGAGGTTCCTAACTTCAGAGGAGAAGATGTTTGTTTCCATATGCAATAAATAAGCCAGTGTTTCCCCTGAGATCAGACACTTTTGTGTGTCCCTCTCTGATGAGGAGCTGGTTGCCATGTTAACTAATGAACTCCTCTTAGCGGATGTGCTGCGGTGGCCGCTGCACACTGATCTCAGAGCAGCCTGACCACCAACCTGTCAGTTTAGTGATTGTAAAGTGTCCACAAGAGGTGACTAGTCTCAGCCAGTGCCACGGTAGCCAGCAGAAATAACCGACCACTAAGAGCCAATTAAAAGGTTTACTGTGACCTGAGGGGACTGGACAGTGGTGTCTTGGCACAGCCGCATGCCCACCCCCCTCCCCCCTCTCTCTGGGGCCTTTATTAAAGACAAGATGCAGCCGATTGATCTCAGAAGACATGCTGGACTCACAAACGAGCAGCACATCAAAATGAACAATGGTTGCAAAATAGGACTTCACATGCGAAACCATTAAGAGCTCCAAAGTACACAGTGGCCTGTTCATGGACACAAGCAGGATGTAATTAAGCAGAGTGGGAATAACAGCAGCATGTCAGGTGGGCAACACGATTGCATCAGCAAGAAAGGTGCCGGAAGGAAAACGCAGAGTTGCATCATAACAGCAGTGATGATGAGGGCTGAGTGAGAGTGTTTTGGGAGGGAGTGGTGGGGGTTTGGGGTTACCTGCAAGCACTAACATGAATATGCACAGTAAGCATACAATACAATGAATGTGATGCAAGAACGTCCAATCAGATGGAAAACTGAGCACTGGTACTTACGGGAAGGTTTCATGGCAGAAACCTCCTCATTAAGAATCTCTCTGTATTTCCCAGAGGACCTGAGTGGATCACTATTTTAACCGGATCCTCCGGAGCTGCAATAACCAAATGATTTAATCAAGCATGAAAATAGTAATTTTTTATATCCCTTTTTATACCTTGTTACCAGGGTTCCTGCATAAACTGCAAATGTAGTTTATTCAGAATTTGATAAATCCATCCAAACTGGTACATAGCCTAATTATGATGTAAACTGAAAAAGTATACATGGCATTTAATTTGAAAATAAAACCAGAAGTATTAAGGTAACTGTTCAGTTCACTTTGATTTGATACTTTTTAATTAAAATTGAACCTATTGTCTTTAGTGGTCATCTACAGTAATTGGTAAATAGAGTCCCCCTCTCAAGGCTTCTGGAAACTTCACATGGGGCTGACACCACATGCAAACTCTGCATGAGGGATTGCTGCAAAGTAATCTATACAAAATGAGAATCTTTAGATATTTCTAGATAAACTGGAACATTTTACATTGTAAACTGGCTGCATGTTGTCCCTTTACGTGTTTCCACTCCTATTGATAGAGTCATATTGATACTGACAGTCTTGACTCTTAACATGCTTTTTGCCCTGCTGGGGAACATGTCCCTTCAAAGAGAAACCTGCAGCCATGCCTGAAGGAAGAATCAGCACTGTAGCACTCTGTCTGACCAGGTCCCTGGGACCTGTACCATAATGTGCCTTTAATTGGGAGCTGGGAAACGTGATGGGAGGCCAGGTTTCACAGCACATGTTCCGGGGTTATTTCTTAATGTGTAATAAATGGGATTTATGGCCCCTTGCTTAGATAAGTTGGGCTGCTAGTTGCAAAGGGAACAATATAGGGCAATAGTTGTGATATTTAATGCCGAATCACAGGACTTTTGACACTGTGGCGACTTTCCTCCATAGCACTATACTGACAGAAGAAAGATTTTGGTGTTGCTAACCAGTTTATATCCAATTTACTATGAAAGACCTAAAAACATCTTGTTGCAGCTTATCCTTAAATAGGTTTGGAGTTTACAGATATGACACTACAAAAAATTGTAATTTGTAATGATGCAAATACATTACGAGCACTAACACTGTGTTTGTTTATAAACCTGCATTAAAAATTAATGTTCAAACACTCTCATTCATGAAACATGAAACAAGCATCACCAACTGACAAAAACCACAGTGTTTCTCTGTGTGCAGCTCAAGAGTCAGTAGAGTCCCTGAGGATCATCCCTCAGACACTCCAGGAAACATTCGACCTTTTTAAATATTAACACTTCTTCTTCTTTATTACATTCACTGGGCTCTTGTCATCTGGTGACAAATAAATAAATAACAACAAGTGAGGTGCTAACAGGCGCTCACATCTCTACAGTACTCTCAAGCTGCAGCGGGCACGAACAAGAAGCTTTGAGGGAATTGTCATTACATCCTCTCTTACCTGTTTAAGGGGGCAGTGTCTTTCAGACTGCGTAAATCAGGTTTATCTGATCATAACATTTTGCCCTACATGTATTTTTATCTTTGTCTTTCAACAAGGGAAACCATCTGTTTGTTGTTGGCACCATAATTAGCAGAGCGAGACTTCTCATGCAGAGTCAAGATGATGATCCGTAAATTTTGTACAGCCACATTTAAACAGCTTGTCTGAACATGGAAACCAAGCTTGGTTTTTTTACCACCTCCCATGAACTCAGGTTATTAACAAAAGTTATGGACTCCAAACTAAGTTTGCTTTACCTAAAATCATTAGAACTCGCCACCTTCATTTATCTGTTAGAATTTTGTGGTTTTATTTTACATGTCACTTCAGTAACTCTAAATTCAGTCAAATTTTCCTTCTGGGCTTATTAAAATGAAAGAAAAGAGAGGCTATGTTTTCAGTACTGTACAACTTTCAGCAGTTATTTGTCATAGATTGCCAATCTCTCAAATCAGTGTGGAAGACACATTTCGTCCCATGATTGCTTTGGTTCATTGAAGTTTGTAGACACTTTTTTTGCAGGAATCTTGAGGTCCCACCACAGTCTTTCAATAATGGTGTTCTCTGAACTCTAACTTGGTTTTGACTTCACTTTTTAGACTTTTTAGCAATCAGACTCTAGAATGCCTCATTGATAACTTCATGGTGTCCTGTTGCTGGCTCTGTAAAAAGGCCATGCATGTTTATGTGACTTTTTTCACTTGTAATCTCTTACTGTGGTAGGTTCGTGGGGTCAAATAGAGTTTGGTATGATGCTTTGACCTCCTACCACTGCTAGCATGCTTCAGAGCCAGCTCAAATGTATTATTTTCAGGCTCTTTTTTAGATGTCAAATAGCTGTATTGCATTGTCTTGGCATGTTTACTGTATTTTTTGTTTAGCATTTTTACATATGCATGTATTTAATCAGTAAAACAACACAGAACAACTGTCAACTTAAGTCATCAGCCCTTCACCACCATCCTAAGTAGTTTGTATGATGGAGGGTGTTTGGTTGTGGTCAACAGATTTAAAGATGATAATGTAGATGTTGAATAGTCAAACACTGTTAATTAAATCCTGTAAAAAATACTACTAGATTTTAAGATTTTTTAAAGGATTTTTAAGATTTGTTTTAAGATGTGTTTTTCATTTTCAGTTTTAGAGAGAAGATGATTTTTAGGCCAATATTAACCCTTGATTCAGTTACATAAGGAACCTATACGATGCAGCTAATTATAATGGAGCATTTATAATGCACACATCTGGGACACTAACTACAGACGAATGGCATCATCCTCTTGTCTAGCAATACATACTTTTGTCTCTGTCTGTGTCTCTATGTTTGTAAAGTGCTGTGGTGAAAGACAAATTTAAGACCTGTTCTGACACCAGAGAAATATCGTAGTTTGCAGATTTGTCTTTGGGAATAAACAATAAATTAATTCATGTCTTGCAACATTGATCCATGTATGCAATTTAAAAATGACTTATTGTGGTGCTATCCTTTATATGAGGAGGCCTTTAGAAGAAGATTGGAGTATTTATTTGGTATTATATCTGCACAATATGAGCTCATTACACCATGACCCTCAACAATGAGGAGATTATTCAAATATGGAGCCCATAATTGCTGAAATATCAAACTTATCTTTTCAACTCAAAACCAATTGATGTGAGTTTAGGAGTGGATGTGCAGGGGTTGGGTATGTTTATGTGCTATTAAAGGTACAGATGCATATGTGTGTACAGCTTGTATGTGAGTCCTTTTTCCCTCTAGAGTCCCTTCACTTTGTTCTTAATGAAGTCCCATGGAAAGCTTGGTGAAGAAGAAGTGTAAATGTGTATGTGAGTTTGAGGATGTGTGTTTTGCCCTTGTTTTTCTCCCTTGTCTCCTTTTGAGCCATGGCCTTAATTGGGGGCCCGAGCGTCCAATTAACGGCGAGCCAGTGGGCCCGTTTGGTATGGAGAACATGCGGAGGCCACATATTATGTTTTCATCCCAACCTGTCCTGCCAGCCCATCCTCCCACAACCTCCTCATCCACCCATAGGAGCTCCTCTAAGGCTGTGAGACTGGAGGAGTTAACAGGCTTGTGCATGGCATATCGTCCACTTCACACCTCCCTCCTGGAGAGAGGTGAGTTTCCGCTCCAACCTGCGTCCTTTGTAAGCCATTCTGCATGTAGGTCACAAATGAGAATAAGGCAGTGGGTGGAGGAGGAGGACAGGCAGGGGACAGGGAAGCAAATGTTGGGGAGTCCCTTGATCCCTACTTCATTAAAACCAAATAAAAACAGGGGGTCATTTATCTCTTTCCCTGCAAAGCCATAAACACAAATAGGTTCTCTGTTTTCCCACCACCCCTCCTTCAGCCTGTGGGTATACATCACAGCAGATAAAGCTGGTCTATGATGATAGCTTGTATTCAGTTGGAATGTCAGTGAAATTTCAGATTGCTGATATGACTGGAGGGATGTGGAGCTCGATTTTGTTTCCAGTTTAATGTGCATCTCTGACTGAGACAACATTAAATCACTAATTCTGGACTAAATACTTAATGCTGCTACTTTCAAACTGTATTCTGATTTGTTGGGATGTGTTAATGTGTAAACTGCTCATGATGGCAATGTTGAGAAGGAAGGATGCATTGTAACCCAGATTTAATCATTGACACAGTAATATTGCTTCTCCACCTGCAAACAGATGTGATGACAGGACTCATATTTGAGCAACTGTATGACTTTCCCAAGTATCATTTGTGGGACTAACCTTGAAAGCTTAATCTATTTACAGTCTGGATGGAAATAGCTTTCATTCCAGATTTACCCTTTATGCTGATGAAATTCTGCTTCTCGACATTTTTCCATCATGACAAATTAGAGTCACAGAAGGCACAGAATCTGTTTTATATATATATATATATATATATATATATTTCAAGGTCTCATTTTGTTGCAACTTGATTTCAATTAACATATTTATTTACCTTCAAAAACAACTAACAACTAAACAACTCAGTGTGCAATTTTTATCTTCCTTAATCGTCCTACATATTTTAAATGTACCCTGATTTTACTGGTTCAGTTGTCTTCTCAGTATGTCATGTTTTGGAGAGGTCTGCTAATAAGACATTCCATTTATTTAGTATTGAAAAAAATGCCCTCTTCTAATCATACAAGCTAGTTGTGGTATAAAAAAACACATGCATACAAGCAAAAAGTGGGAAAAAAATGCTCACTTCTTTACTTCTTACCCATTAAACCAGTAGTGTCAAAAGTCAGTCCTCAAGGGGCGGTTTCCTGCATGTTTTAGGGGAAGTTTAGACAACAACGTTGCCATTTTTGTTTGAATTTGTGGGTAAAAACGATACTGTGCAGAGCGATCTGATCTCATCGAAATCGATGTAGTACATATGCCCCGCCTTTAGATGGCAGTGTGTCCATGTATGCAGTGGTCTATGGTTTACCCCGGTTTCCTCCTCATTACCCGGAGAAGAGTTGAAGAATGATGAAGTGCGCAAGTCCAATATGCCTTGAGCAGCTGGCAGTGACGCCATCGTTTTCAAAAGTCTGCAGCTTTGTGTTTGCATGGTAATGAATCGTCCAGCGTTGTCAGAATTCTACACTCTGGAACCTGTTTTTGAAAGGTTGCATTTTCGCTTTATCTATGCAAAATTTACATTGGTCATTATGCAACCTCCACTAAACCTCTAAATTGGAAGGGTAAGACCATTTTCCATTTCCAAACACCAAGCTGTCATATAAACCATAATCCTCAGAAGGAGGCTTTTTTGTCTGTTCACATTCAATAGAAAAAGCAACTACTATTGTTCCAAACTTCTATTTTTTTTCTCTGTCTAGTTGCATAAACATAAACAGCAAATATGAACAGTATAACCAGGATCAATTCAAAACCTCACTGACTGCATGCTGATTATGCAGGAATTAATTTATTGACATGCTACCCGAAAGAATGCTGAATTTGTACTAAAGGGGCCAAAGTGTGGCAAGACAACATAGCTAGGACTAGGACCAATATACTACCACCCAGGGCTTGGCATTGTGGCCAAAAGTTTATATCCTGATAAAGCTCAGTTTATATTCTGATAATGATATACTTCACAATATAGCAATTTTTCTCTTAATTTATTTCATGAGTAGTTTATAAAAATGTACAACTTGGAAATGCAGTTTTAGATGATAGATGACAATAACACCACCCACACTCATCGTGTAGTTATCTCCTTCCATCTGCGGGAGCTATGGATATCAGTGATGTTTTTAGGAGAGCAGCTAAACTGTACACTCTGCCTTTGAATTAAACACATTATTTGAAAAGAATCCAAATTTAGCCGCGATACCTGTCGATATGTTTTCCCCCCTTGAGATGTATTCCGACTCCACCCACACGCGAGGTGGCTGCTGCTCGTAAATGTTAAACAGATAGATCACGTTAGGTTTAGGCACAGTTTCCGAATAGCAGGATTAGGAAATTAGTCAAGTTATGGTTATCGATGCTTTTTGGATATAAGAAGACCGACGCATATCAGACAACAGTTGTTTATAAATTTTACCAGCTCCCAGTCCGACAAACGGACTCAAACACACATTTATGTTATCAGCTACTCAAGAACCATGACAAGAGTCAATGAGGAAAAGCAGCAACCCTTGTCTGAAATGTGTTGGTTACCATCTTCCTCCCTGTTTTTTTAATGTATTGCAGCATGCACAGGAATGCCATAAGGTGCATCTTGACGTAATTTACTGCCGTAAAACCCTACTGTGGACTAACCGATAGAGATTTATATAAAACGATAGACGTTTTCTATCGTCCTGACGACAGCCCTACTACCACCAGTAGCCTCTTTCCACTAGGTGTGGTTTTCTGTGGCTATAGCCTATCTGGTTCAAGGTTTGTACTATGTTAAGCAATTGTATTATAAATACCTTGATTGTAACAAATTGCTGGTGCTTCTATTTTACCAAAAGCTTCTCTGCCAATTCTCCCGACACCTCCTGCATCAATAAGGCATCGATGCAGGAGGTGTAAACACTGAATATTTTCTCTTTTTTCTCTGTAAACCTGAGAGATACTTTTCTTTGAAAATCTCAACAGATCAGTAGTTTCTCAAATAATCCGAGCGGCAAATCTAGTACCATTGCATGTTCACAGTCCCTTAAATTCCCCTTCATCCTCAATTTGATGCTAGGTTTGAACTTCAGGAACTTATTTTCAACATATTTATGTTTCAAATTGCTGCTATGAATGCCTGATTGGCTATTTGTGGTAAGAAGTCATTGAGAAGGTGTATTTGATAAAGTGAATAGTATATATTACAAATATATTATATCCTTTTTAGCACTGTAAATAAAAGTGAATTATCAATGTGAAGAAGATAAAGTAACAAGTTTTTTACTGGGTTTATCCAACTATGGTCCCCAAACTCTGTTTCAGTTAGCCACTGTGGAATACTGTTGTTGATTTCCTGGAAAACCATTCTACTGTGGCGCTCCATCAGTGAAGTGTTGGCATTGAGTCCAGTAGACGGATCCAAACTGAACAAACCTCTGAAATGTAACTGTCATTGTTTCAGCTTTCAGATCAGAAACAGATCCCTATGTAGCTGTTAGGCTGTAGCTAGTTTCTGCCATCTGTACACTTTTAGAGAAGTGGTAGTAATACAACCTAATAGTCCAGATTATCTGTTTTTTGACAAAAAAAAAAACGGTTTAATTAATCAAAGTTTACAAAATCTTCTGTTTATTGTGTCTATAATTAAGAGAAACAAACTGTCTTAATGTTGAGGTGATTCGACAAAGGCACCTACACAAAAAAATCTCTTCCTGCAGCTTTTCAAACTGAAAATCCCCCAGGTCACTCTAAAAGAACTCATTATTCTCAGCCTGTTTAGAGTAGCAAGTGAACTGCATGAACTTGAAACCTCTGCCAGATTATCTTCTGATGGTACACCAGGAGATAAAAAGGGAAATTTCCTGTGGGAACTGGTCAAATAGTCTTAAATAGTTCCAGTTAACACCTTTATTTCTAACAGTGTTCCATTTCCAAAACTACATTTGGATGAGCCGTTTGAGTCTAATTAGTGAGGATGGCGTGCTCTCTTCCGCTGCGGCCTCACGCTGTGATTTTGGCTGATGAGGCGGCTGGATTTTTTATGGGAGCTATTATTCCAATCCATCTTCCTCCTTATCTGCTGTCTGGACCAGCAGAGGAGCATGGGTTAGCTGGAGAGAGGCCCGCTGTTTCCCGTCCTCGTAGAGTCCGTTGTCGAACTCCAACACTTATTAAATGGACTGATGAGTGACAGAGCTGCACTCTTAACTCAGTTAAGGGGAAGCCTCTCCTATAACTCACACAGAAAAAGCTTTGAAAAGCAGCATACATTAAATTTAGGGTTTGATCTATTTAATGATCTGACTCTTTACAGATCTCCACCCATAAATGAATTGTTATGTAAATAATGAATACCACCGTTATTTGTAGCTCTCCCAGGTGTCTTGATTTTCAGAAGTAAGGTAATGGTCCAATATATGCCTACAAGAGCACACCATGCTACGTCCAAACATCATAAATTAAAGACATAGACACACGTGTGTTACTGCACTCTGTAGGGAATATATTTGCTTGCATGCAGTTATATAAATGACTGTGACATTTAAAAAGAAATTGATGTCAATTTTGAATTTCTGTACTTTGACTGTATTTTTCCTTTACAAGTCAGCCATTCAAGTGTTTTCCTGCATGTTTGTGTTGCCCTGCAATGGACTGGTTACCTGTCCAAGGTGTACCCCACCTCTCACCTGATGTCCTCTGGAGATTGGCACAAGTCTTGCTGCAATCTTGCAAGCATAAAAGGATACAAAGGATAAATGTATAAATTGAAATGGCCTATAGCTACAGTAACTAAGTCCCTTCTTAGTTACTCTTGCCAACTCGAATAACCTGTTGCGGCTAACTGCATATTTACAAGGAGAGCAATTATTGAAAACCACAAAAACCATTCCTCAAGAGGCTCTTGAAAACTTTGGGTGGTAACAACAGTTAATATATTTGAAGAAACTTTACAAAACTTTACAAAGCATTGTGCCATGGATGGAGTAAGCCTCCTGCGGCAAATAACATTAAAACACCATTTTACACCATTTATTCTTGCAAAAAGAAGCAAAAAGAACATTATGCCATCAGCACACAGGCTCCTCCCACTTTCTAGATCTTTTTATTTTTATTTTTTATTTTTCACTTTCTTGATCTTATCCTCTGCCTGCTGGCGGAAGAACTTGGCCTTGATGATCACAGGCTGCCTGGGTAGCTTCCCTTTGCCCAGAACTTTGTAGTAACCAGTGCGCACAGCTTCGATGATGGGTGCAGGGACGTCAGGCTTCTTGGCGTAGTTCAGCCCGGTCTGCTAACTCACCAGCGTCCACAGCTTGTTCAGGTTGATGGTGGGGCAATAGAATGTGTTCCTTTTCAGATGGTAATGTCTCATACCCACCTTCTCAAAGTAGCCAGGGTGGTATTTCTCGAAGTTGATTCTGTGGTGATGCATGCCAACAGCATTACGACGACTTCAAGGATGCTTCCTGCGCTTCTCAACATGACCATGTACGTGGCTCACATTTCCTTGGAGCTTCCTGGTTTTGGAAGTACATTAATAAACATTACAGACATAACTGATGGTCAAGTTCAGAGAAAAGATATGCCCTACTGTTAATGTTAGGCCGAGGCTGCGGCTTTCCCTGGAGGAAGTCTCTCTCATCAGAGACCTGTCAATCAAAAGGACACACCCCTTATTATTCATAATTTCAAGCTTTAATTACATCTAAATGGAATAGTTATAAAGAAAAAGAATTAACTTGCTCAGAGTTGTCATGGTGGTAAACTTGACCCATTAAACCTAAAATGTTTTTGAACCGAGCTATCAATGGGAATTTGCTGTTTTCCGGAGGCAGCCCCTAATGGATGACGGTGGAACTGCGAATTTTGTCACTTCCTCTTTGGCTTCAAGTCTGACCGGCGGAGTTTGCCCCTTGCTTAAAACATAATTAATGCCCAGTAAATCACAAAAGTGGTAGGGGTCCTTAATGCTGGGGCAGAGCAGGACTAATTGTGTGTTCAGACCAGAAAAGTCCTTTAGTCTGGTTGTTTGGTCTGGACTAAAGGCAAACTATTTTTTTTCCTTTGCTGCGGTTAGTATTCAGATTGTTCATTTTTGCAAGTGGACTATATTTTGTAAATACATCCACGTGTGCGACGATCTGTGCTGCTAATGGACAACAATGACGTGGGCAGAACTAGCAAAGACCTGGAAAAGGAGGTAAACAGCTGTGAAATCATATCGCTATCAGAGCTGCAGGAATGGATGTGTGGACGAAGAGATGTTTCGGCGTTCCAGACCCGGACAAGCTGGGAAGTGAGCGAGCACCAGGCCGAGCTATGGAGCTGAGCCTCGGATGACACCCTGTAGCAGAACTGTAGCAGAACAGCTGGAGGAGTTAGAGCTGGGCCTAATAGCCGGCAGCGAGACCTGCGGCGGAAGTCGGAGAGACGGAGCAGGCGGACTGGATCTGAGTTTTCAAGATGTGTCGTGACGTGGTTTGTTGAATTGATGTGCGGTTACGATCATAGGCAAGATTGGGACAATGACTGAGCGATGAGAGGTAAGTGCAGGAATCTTCAGACTGAAGCTAACGTCCTGTTCTGTTTATCTATTGCTCAGCTGTTTATTCTGACAAAACTGTCCTGTCAGTGTCATGATCTCCCTTCAATTGCGTGTCAGAGACGCTCATGCAATTCAAGATTCTCGATGCTCTGTTTGAAAATTTAGAACAGCAAAACAGAAGGAAACAATGTTTTCTGCACGCTCAGACCCCAATATGTTGGCAGCAGCATAATTAAACAGAAGACGGAAGATCAGGAATTAACAACATTCACTACAGCATACAGGATTTTGATTTGTGGCGCTGTGAGTCAAACGTTTGGGTTAAATAATATGAATAATTTGACAGAAAGGCGCATGTATTGTAGAGTTGGTGCGGATCAAGACTGCTTGTATTCAGACCTGAAGCGAAGTGAACCTCTGTCCGTTTGGTCCGTTTCTCTGATCCACAGCAGGATTCGTTTGTGTGTATTCACACCTTGTCCAGACCAGCGTTCCAAACGAACTCTGGTCCGTTTAAAGTGGACTAAACAGTTTAGGTCTGAATTCACCCTTAGAATAGAATAGAATAGAATAGAATAATCCTTTAATAGTCCCACCAGGGGAAATTCGGTCGTAAACAGCAGCCAAAGAAACAACAAATATACAACATATGTAACAGAACAGAAAAATATATACAAAAAAGCAACCCTTAGTGACATAACTTAACTGGAGGGCATTTATCTGCTCCCTTAAAACTCATCACATAGAACCAAGTGTTGGGCAGCTGATGGGTGTTTTGGGTTCTGTTACTGTTTTTTTCTTGTTTAGTTGACATTGAAATCTGGATATGAATAATTTTTGGGCAAGTATATAAGTGAATCAAGTTCTTTAGAGTGTGTGAACAGCGTTTATTTCAATTATAGCTGATGGAATGTTTTCAGACCTTCATGACAGAACAATGTTGTTATTTAGAAAAATATCATCACTGTCAAAAGCTCCCCAAATCCATTTGATCACAATCCCCTTCAGAAGCATCTGTTTTCTGCTCTGGTCTTTATCCATCGCCACCGAGCGCTCTCTTCTCATTGTGATGGATGGACAGATGAAGGAGGGAGGAGTAGGAGGCTCAGGTTTCCCTTCCCCACCTTCTTTTTTCCACCTCACCCTTGTGCCCCCTCTCAGCCTTGCCTTGCCCCCTCTTCGCCCTCTCCCACATTATGTCCTTGTCCTCTCGGCGCAGCGCAGGAATGGCAGTGCTGCGAATGAGGGGAGCGGAGGATGTGACTGGCCCCCTTCCATCTGTCGTGACTCCAGGATCAAATAATAGGATTGTGTGTGAGAATAGCAGATAATTGCAGTCTGTATTCTGCTCCCTAAGTGTATGATATTAACCCCATGCTCTACGCTCGCCCTGCAGTCACAGGCAGATGGCCGTGTGTTTTGATATCCGAACCGGAGAGAGGGAGGTCAAGGGTCAAGTTGGAGTTCAAATCCAAAAGAGCAATGTCTCTCTACCTCCTTCTTCTCCCACGCTGCAGAAAATATGGATATCATTCAAAATAAGGACATTCCATGAGACCTGTGCTCTGGCTGACCCCTGGGAGCCTGATGGAAGCGACTAGCAGGTAGACATTTTAGACACACTAACCCACTCATACACACACTGAGTAGCATGTGCAGGTTTCAGGTTGGAGGCAGACTGAGCTGTGCAGAGTCAGAGGTCACAAAAGGGTCATTTGAGTAGATTTCCATGTTTGAAATCCCATTTTGACTGTGAGAACAGCATGAAATAGATGAGTGAAAGTCACAGAGATGGAAAACTGAAACATTCCAGTCAAAAGGGTCAAAATGATCTGGATGTAAACTGATGTAAATTTTGAAATGATAAAAGGAACATAATCAGCGGTGTTGGGAAAGAAGCATTTGATTCTTTATTGAAAAATCTATTGACCTCTAATTTCATGGTAGTTTAATTTTGACTTGAAAATCGGAAGTGAGGGGAAGCAAAATGTAACCCAGATAGAGAAGCATTTGCGTAGTAACACTTTGTATTTTTGTAGTTGGTCCAAAGGTTTAAACTCACCACAGGTGAGATTTTGACCTACTCTTATCTACAGAAATTCGAGATTGGGGAAGAGCGTTTAACAAGATTCCACGGATCAAGAATGCAGAAAGCATTGGATTATTGCAATGAAATGCCCTAGCGATCAGCTAACATTAACCTGTAGGACCCAGCGAGCAAAGGCTTACGCTTATATGGCGACCACTTATCAGGTACATAAATCAACGTTTCTGCAACTTTACATAGTGTTTATTTTACATTACATAATAAGATTCTTAGCCGACTTCCTACAGTCATTTTGTCTTGATGCCCACATAGCAACAAGTAAACATCTTGTAAAACTGTGCCTAACCATAATAATCTTTGTGATGTCTGCATGCTGCTGTTTACATGTTTTGTGATCAGAGCGAGGAACAGACTAAGGTGTAGTTTATTTTTTTGAAGCAATGATTGACTGATGGTCTGATACTGACAAACGTAAAAAGCACCCGAACATAACCTAGCTATCCATTGCTCATAATAGCTAAAGTGAGGACAAGTTTCCACTTACTGTCCCGGTGCGCAGTCCTTTGCAGGAAGATTCCAGATCTGGATCTCGATAAAAAACTACGATTGTGTCCGTTTATATCCCTCCAGGCTTTTATATGTTGTAAGCGATGCTCCAAAGTAGGAAGAAGGAACATTTATCAGGAAATTGTATGTCAGCTCCAGTAAAAGGTCCACTCCCACAGCTTCTGAAGTTCTAAAATTGATTCCAGGGGAATGGTAAAGGTCGGAGATGTTTAACTTTTTAATTTTCCGGTATATACAAGAACATGGTAAATCAACTCAGACAGAGTATAATCTCGGTCAGCAACATTCCTTTTGATTACATTTGTGCCTGCCAGCATCGGACCTATACTCTGAGAGTAACCTGACGTCCGGAGCTTTATTCAAGATTCAGATCTACTATTTTATCCCTGATGTATCCCTGATGTCCTTTGGGCGTTTCTTGGTGTTGCCAATAGTGATTTAGATATGGCAACTGAGGAAACAAATTCTCTGGGCTCGATAACATAATGAGCTATGGTCAGGAGTATCTGTCATTGGTTTTCCGAGTGGAAAGATCTAAGAATGTCTAACAATAATCCAATAAAACTTAAATAAAGCGATTAAATGGTACTTTTTGCAAGACAGACTTAACAAACATCTGTATGTGGGCCCCATATGTATTGTCGTCAGACTTGGTACTTAGCAGGCCTCGACTCACAATGGAGGTTTCGTGTGGGAATCACATGGGATTAGAGCTCAACTAGTTAGTTGGTGTAGACTAGGTCTAAAATAGATTTGAAAAAGTCTGTTCAGTCTGCTTAGCTCATCTAGTGCCCATATGGGTATCACCTCTTACCCAGAGTTGCTTTCCATCAAGCCTACATAGCATACAAGTAATTAATTTGGGGTAATTGTGTAACATGCAGTAATCCCATTTGTGGCCTCCTTGTCAGCCAATTTTCTACCCATAGGGCCATATATGTAAATGTTGACCGGGGATTTTCTAGTTCTATGCTTCCTGCTCAAGCAATCCAAAAAATATATTTTTTGAGGCCACAAACACTTTTGAATGTCAAAAAATCCCTCACTGAATACTCTGATGCTTTTTTCCAATAAATAAATCATAAATATCAGTCCTGCATCTCCAACTTAGATCATGATATGCATGAATCTTTGGGAGGAAATATTGAGGTTAAAACATTCATTAGGCGTATTCCCCAAATCCACCCCTTCCATGTCCGAGCACGCTCACACACAGAGCTGTGTCTGTGCAGAAGTGGATCCATGGAGCTGATTTTCAGTGTTGCATCCAACCCAGGAGAGCTGCTTTACAGGCTGAGAAAGCATCTCGCTCATTTAATTACTGTCGATCAGGAGCATCTGAGTGGAGAAACCAGCTGAAGTGGGAAGTGGGATGAAATGGGTGTCCAGGGTTTGGAGCTTAGAGCTGATGGATCCTCAAAGAGATATGAAAGTTTGCTGTCTTCAACTTGTTTATCAGTCAGCCTGTAAGTTTTTGTCAAATATCCACTGGTTTAAAAAAATTAGGTTAAAATTCTGATTAATGTCGGCCTCATACGTTATAGTGCATGTGATTATAATAATTAGGTCAGAATGTGATTCTTATTGTAATTCTTTTACATAAATACAGCCTTGTATGAGGGTTACAAATAGATTTTAGTTATTTCCTCCTGATCCGCTCAAACAAGTGCAAATATGGCAAACACTGATTTATATTTTCAACATTAAATAAATTAATAAAAACATGTAAAAATAAAAATAAAGCTTTGGGAAACATGTAAAAAGTAAAACGAAGATATTAATGATGTTTCCCATTTCCCATAAATTCTTCAATTTTCTTCTAAACAACAAATACCAGCAAAGTTCTAATTATGCTGTTTAAAGCTGAGACCAAGCAGACCTTAAGGAAATGTTGCTGCTGAGTAAGAGTATATATGGCCACGACAACAAACATGTCAACTATATTATGAGAATACATCTGAAATTCAGTGAAGATAAAGAACTGGAGTGTATGAGGTCCTTTTCAGGATGATAATGTCTCTGTCCACTGTGCTAAGAACATTCCAGTTGTTTTCTGGATCAACTCAGTGACATGGCATCAAACAGTGATGATTTAGAAACTGGGAAAACATTGCTTCAAACAAGCTTCATCCTGCAGAGTTGACCTGTGATCTGCTTTAAAAGACTGTTGGGACCTGAGGGAACAGAAACACTGTCTTTGATCAGTGAATTCCTCAAAACATTCAAATTCAAAATCAAGTTGCTGTTCATAATTTCATATTTTGTCCGCTTCTACTGGATATTTATTTTCTTCACAATAAAGCAACCGACTGTCCATCCACATTAGTCTGGTCCTTAGTAGATTTATGGACTTGAAAAACTAGTAATAACCATTGAACGTTTTCATATTTCATTGTAAAATGTCAGAAAAAAATTGGAATGCATTTGTCTTCTGCCTCTTGCCCCTAAATAAAATCCAGTGTGACCAGTTTCCTTCAGAAAATAAATCCACATATTTCCACCATGTAGAGATCCAATGCTTCGGGGACTTATTGATGCTTTAGAATGGCCTTGATTTAAATCTTACCGAGGTTCTGGCAGGACTTGAAAGTGGAAGTTCAAAGATATTTTCTATCCAGGTTGAACTTGAGCTGTTTTGAAATGAATGGGCAACATTTTAGGTACGCAAAGCTGGTCTTCCGCATAACGTTTTGGCCCAGCAACCACAACAATACATTGTTTTGGTTATCAATAACTACTGATAGGTGCCAAGAGCAAATAATGTTAAATTGGTATTTTTAATCAAAATAGTTAGTATTTGCCAAACGAAACTATTTTTGCACAATGCAGCCCAAAATTCTCCCTGCTGTAACTGTAACTAAGAAAAGCTGTAACTATTAAATCAAGGGGTTAAACCAATTGGTTAAACTCACAAACATGTAACTATAGTTTTTTTATATATTACAAATTATATAATTTTCCTTGCAATTAAGTTTCTATTTGTTGTTATACAAATATTGAGGAAGTTTAAAGTGTGTTAAAATTATTTATTATGCATGGAACGCATAATAGAAAAGCATAATGCAGATTCTTCTGGTTTGTAATTCAAGTGAAAAGCTAGACTATTTTATGATAAAAGAAATAATAAATTAGGTGAAAACTGGACAAAATCGATTCTGGGAAGGTGTAGCTGCTGAATGGGGAAATGTGTGTCAATTATAGATGTGAGACAGGTATAGAAAGATGAGGATATTCTAAATACACAGAAACCGACAGAACCAGAAAGTCTTTTTAAAAAAGGTTGTAGAGACAGGATTTTCAGCTTTTGGGAACATACAAAGGAAAAACTACCTGTTTCCAAGTTTGCCATGCCGGACTTTACTAATCAGTCTGGATGGACTTTTCAATGTTAAGCTAATAAATCCTCTCCATCTCCAAATGCAAAAATATTACCAAAAATACATTTAAATTTTTTTATATTTTTTTTATCAGCATTTAAAATTGTAGTAAACCTGTGAAAGGGGTATGATGGTATATGAAAGGGTATAGAATAAAAGTCCAGATAATTTCTCCAACTGACCACCGCTCTCATGTCCTTGAACCCAAACACTTTCACCACAACATTGTTTTCTGTCCCCACTGTGGGACTTTGCCCGGGGCTTCCCACCGGCCCTCAGTGTAGTTTGAACGAGCATGACCTCCCCACGGACCCCCGACAAGCTCCATCACCCCAGACATAGAGGGCTCCGCCTGGGGCCAGCCCACCAGCCGGACCCTGTTGCCTCTTCCAGACATCCAGAGGAAAGAGGCGTGCTCCCCCAGGACAGAGCCACCCCCACCCACCACCCCCAACTACACACACACTGTCTGTGGGACTGACAGAGGATGAAAGGCTTCTGTAGATGGGAACATAGACAGAGATTAAAGTGACATTTCATTGGTTTTCCTTTGATGGTGACAAAACTGAAGTGTTTGAAAGATTTGTGAGAACAAATTGGGACAGACATATTTCTTCTTAGTGAGTTCATGGCTGCAGAAATGAAATAATCTCATGACCTGAAAAACCTTTATATTTATTTATTTATTGAGCAGTAATGTTAATTTAAAAATGCAGCTGTGCGGTCCGACAGCATGCCTGATTAGCCACTAATAGATGTTTCCTGGCCTGAGGTCTAAGCTGCTTAATAAATTTGTCCACATAAGTTTATTTCCTGCTAATGGCTCAGTCAGCATGGTGTCCATTACCAACTGTGATCCAATTTAACAGGGCCAAACCAGAGTTGAGGACTTTCATGACTGCCAGTGTCTAAATGAAGTTGATCCATGATCATTCTGCGGCGGCCAAACTGGTTCTGGCCTGGGTGTTTGCAGGGCAGAAATGAGGTGTCCTCCTCAGAATGGAAGATTTTAAACAGTTTGGTCTCATATAACCACTGGATAATCACTGTGAGTTAGCAAAAGCTGCATTGGTGAGTCAGAAAAATAGTCGTAGCTGTTGTTGCTTGAAATACATCATAAAGACTGTAGATGACAAGGTTTAAAATTCTTTAAAGTGTTCTGAAACTCTGAAACTTTTCACAGATAACAATAATGAATCAGATTGGTAAGGGTCTTCGTCCTACAGGAAGGTTAACCGTTGCTGTCTTTATGTTTTTCAGCAATTACATTTTTTTATATCCGGATTACAATGCATTCAGTCCTGTTCATATTTCAGTTGACTGTGTCCGCAACAAAGTTAGTCAAAAAACAAAAACCATATGATTTTTTTCTTGCCATTGAGAATATTTCTGTGGGAGTGCCCAATTTACGGCAGTTCTTTTAACAGATTTTTCTAGCTATATATATATATATATATATATATACATATATGGTCTACAGTGGATTGTATACAGAGCTCTGTGAGATGTTTAAAGCTTGATATATTGTTTTATATCTTATTTCTGCTCCTCCACTTTTTTTCTGAGCTGCATGATGTGTCCATTAGTCACCCATCTATCATTATGTACTGTATGCAAGGGAATAGATTTGATTTTGAGATTGGTGGGGACACAAAAGCTCTTGAAAGTTTAAGTTTTTTGCATTAGCAGATTTTATAGGTTAAAGTAACTAATGAAAGACAAACAGGCAAATTCGAAAAGCTCTAATCTTTACCCTTTAGTGCAGGGCTGTAGTGAAACTGTGCATCATGTCAATTAGCTGTTGAGCTGGAATGTTATTTGTGTCAGGTTGGTTGGGCTTGTCCAGAATATCCTCCTGATTACTGCCACTTTCCCTGCTGCTCTCCCCAGGTGGATTGGATTCCTTAGGAATCAACCACAATATAAATTTGAAAACCATAAAGCAACTACTCTAAAGAAATATACATGAAGAGGCCTCTTAGATTTAAGGCACTGATTTTAAAGCTAAATAGTGAGATTTTTTTATTCGGATCATCATCACACTAAAAATTTTTTAACTGCTGTTATATTATATGTGTGAAGGCTTGTTTTATTCTAATGTTTAAAATGTTTTTATCATGTAAAGCAGTTTCTTTTTCAGTTTGCATGAAAAGTTCTTTATAAAGACTATAACTATAACTAACACATCCAGCATTATTTAACCTCACCTGTGAAATTGCAGCCTTTTTTTTCAGCTTCTCCTTCTCTTCAACTCCCTCCAGTTTCTCTAATTTCATCCAGTCCAGGTTCTCCTTTTCTACCTCCTAAAGCCTCTCTCTCCTCATCTGCTTCTCGTCCTCTACCTCCTCTGGTCTCTCTTTCTCCATTTCCTCCAGCCTCTCTGTTGTCTATCACCTTACAAAAATATGTTGATGCATGACAGATTAGGGATAGAACGATCATAGAGTTTGATGGTAAAGTTATTACCTGAGAAAAAAGGCCTTTACTTTCACACTAATTATGTGTAAATTATTCCCCTCAATAAAGAGTTAGAGAGAAAAGGCAAATGTGAACCGAGAACCTACCTCAACAAACAACAAATACATTACATTTAAAACAATGTCACCAAAAAGTTAACTGTACTTATTAATACAATATGTATTAAATATATTCCAGTATAGAGTATGTGTAAATACCTAAATCAGATTACCTGTGTGTGTGTGTGTGTGGTGGTGGTGGTGGTGGTGGGGGGGGGGTCGTGTTTTAATATATTTGTGGGGACCAAAAATAGGAAGTTTACTATCCTCGTGGGGACCGACAGCTGTTGTGGGACCAAAATCCCGGGCCCCACAAATCTGAAGGCATTTTTGAGGCTCAAAATGAGGTTTTAGTGTCAGGGTTATGGTTACGTCATGGTTAGGGTAAGGGTTAGGCTGAGGGTTAGCCATTCATTTTTGATGGTTAGGGTTAGGGTAAGGGGCTACGGAAAGCATTATGTCAATGATAAGTCTCCGAAAAGATAGTAAAACACAATAGTGTGTGTGTGTCAGTGCTGAATAGCGGGTGTAAAGAGCCACAGACTTACCGCCCAGGACCAGCGACACGTGAAGATCAGCGCTACAGAGATACAAATGCCCCTAGAACACAGGAGCCGCAGGAAGACCACAGTGGTGTTATTTTTATTTTTATTTTTTATCATTGTGGCAACATATCCATGAGCTAGTAGGTCTACTAGTTTATTTTCAAGCAGAACCAGTTAGATTGACCTCATACCTAGACTAAGACCCTCACATCACTGGAAGCTCATGTCCCACCAGCTATCCTACTACACTACTGGTAGAACCAATATGTTGGCAGCACAAGGCTGCGATGAACACATCTAGACTTTCAATGCCCCACTAACAATTGCTCAGCCATTCTCCTTTGGACCTTTGAATGCAATGCAAGAAGCACTAGCACTCATCTTTGTTAAGCTTGCTGGACAAGCAAACAGGGTTCAGCACAAATAACACTTTTTGCTGCTGAAAATCTGCATGAAAGCCCGCAGGCATCCTGCAGTGGATATTCTGAAGAAAGATGTTGAGCCACCATATGAAGAATCAGCAGCAGAGAAAAGGCTCCCGATATTCAAAGTTCCTATTTCACCGCTGCTTCTTCACCCTGGAAAAATAAATAAATCTGAAATTAAATGTATGTGTATATTTTATCATGTCAGCTATCTCCTGGTGAAAATTGCAGGTAGCTGAGTGTTTAACATTCTCTTGTCAAGCGTCCTCCCGCTGGGACAATAAATGCCTGTCCAGTTTTGCTCACAGCGGCGGCTGCAGATTACAAACAGCAGGAGCACGCTGGAGTCTGAACACAAAACCGATAAGGATGCCCGTCTCTGTGCTGCTGTTGCTTTGGCTGGCTTCTCCTCTGCACCAGCAACCCGCTGCTTTCTAATATTTACACACAACTCGAAAGGCAAATGTAGCGTTACTTCTGCCACACGCTGCACCCACACCTGGAACCTGCGTGCACATTTCTCTGTGTTGCTTTGACAAAGAAATAGAAGGAAAATGAGAACTAAAATTATAGAGCAAACAGTGAAATTTCATAGCATCTTTTTCATTCAGGAGTTTGCAGGGAAGGAGGTGTGGATGATTGCCACTGCTGGAAAGTTTTTTTGAGGGTTGGAAAGTGGCTGAAATTAAATGTGTGTGTGTGTTACCTGGCTTAGGAGCGGGAGGAGGGTGAAATGCAGATTTATTGTTGAAGCTGTGACAATTGGAGAGCCGGAGAATACAGCGATACGAGGCAGGAGGCCACTGACACAGCACATTATTCACATGTGCAAGACAAAGAACCGCACACAATTTACGTTAAAGCTCAATGAAAAGAAAAATGACTTCTCTGGAACTTTTTATATCTAATTCCAAGTCCTAACAGGCACCATGAATGTTAAAAATACAAGTGTCTTGGCTTGTCTCAGCGAGTTTAATATGTTGAAATATGATTTACTCAGTGAGTGTGTCAGTTTGGTTTCTCAACCAAGAGTAACTTAAAACGGCCTTGAGCTCACATCTGAAACCTGTATTTTGACTTTTTCATGGAAACAAAAACCATTGGAAGAATGATATTTTATTAAACTGTTTTCTGATGTTTGCAACCCATTTCATCAGTCCTGAAATGTATTAAGTTTTCTGCCCAACTCTATTTTCTCACCACAGTCAATCAGAATACGTCATGGACTATTCACCTGGCCATTTCGATTCCATGATTTAATTTTTTCCCCCAGTCATTCCATAGATTCAGTGTTTAGGATCATGTTTGATTAAAGCTTAAGCTGTCAGTTGGCCGCAAATTTACTCTGCTATACATTGGCCCAGGTCCTGTGGCTGCAAAGCAAGCTCAAATCATCAACCCACCACCATGCTTGACATGAACTGTTTGTACTTAGATACAGTGTTCGATTTTCTACAAGTATGTTGCTGTTAAGGTTGAACATCCATATTTAGTCTGATCTATTGTCCAAGAACATGTATTTATTTATTTACTTTTGATTAATGCATTGTAGGGAAAATGTAGGACTTTCAATCATGGGAACAATAGCAGTAATAATATATATTTTTCACATATAAATAACACAACCCTCCTTTCTGTAGATTATAGAGGTTTAATAGTTGTTAAATGGCCCTACAGCCCTTACTAGATTAATAGGGCATTTCTCCATCTCAGTCTTATTCATATTTAATAGATATTTACAGAACTACAAGAAAAACAAACAAGGGTAAAATTAAGTTTTACCAGGATAAAATCTTCATAAAACTGTATCAATAGATTATCAGAAAAGTTAAGATTGCCCAATGATAGAAAATGTATAGTTAGGAAGAATTATGACAAAAAACAAAACAAACAAACCCTGATTAAACCAGAATGGAAATCAGAATAATGAATATAACCATGACTAAAAATAAAATTTGATAAAACCAGGATAAAGTAAGTTGGAAAAAAGGCAGAAAATGGATGAATCCAGAATAAAATGGTAAATGTCATTCACCCTTGAGGTACTGGTGATGGACAAGCTACGCTGTAGCCACAGCTGCCCTGGAGTGCACTGTCAGAAAGGAGGGTGATGGGCACTGGTGCCACCGGGCCCTCTTACCTCTACCAGTAGGCAAGAGGTGAAGTGTTTTGCCCAAGGACACAATGACCAAGACAGCCAGAGCGGGAACTTGAACTGGCAACCCTCTACTAAAAGATGAACCCATAACCCCTGAGCCATGGTCACCCAAAATAAATAAAAGGCTAAATAAAATAAAAAAAATCTAAATAAATAAAAAAAAGCTGTAATAAAGCCACCCTTTAAAAAAATTCAGATTTTTTTTTAAAAATAAAAAATAAAATACATAAAACCAAAATAAAGACTAGGACAAAAACACACACACTGAAAAAAAACCACCAGGATAAAATCAGTCTAAAATGCTTAAATTCTTGCTAAACTAACCAGAATACATCAAAATAAAAGACCTTCTTGGGATTGCGTTAATTCTCTGGGTGAAAGGTGAACACGCTACTGATCAGTTCATCAATGCAGCTGATAATCAGCTCCTGACTGTTACGTCTGGAGAGATGAGATTAAATCAACTTTTAAATTGTTTGCAGCAAACATTCCCACAGTTCTTTGTCTTTGGGTTTTGGACCCCCACCACCACAAAAAACACTGACATTTGTCACAAACAGAAACCCACTGGTTATCGAGTTTTGGCCTGGGGAGGGTAGGTTTCCATATCATGAGAGCTGCGGTTAGTCGACTGCTGCGAAGCTTTCACACTCCACCGACTCGCCAATCGTAGAGGACGCTCAGGTAAGGCCCTCACAATGAATTAGCCTAGGCCCCTTCTTCCTCTTTTCCATCCCCATCCCCCACCCTGCAACATCCATTTACCGTCATTATGTACTGCTGCCCCCTGCTGCGGGCCCATGGCTGTGACGCCCCTGAGGTCAAAGTGTGGGAGGGGGTTGGAGAGGCTCTTTACTCCTGAGGTGGCTGCAACAATCAATAGCTAGCCACCAGCCACTGCTGCACCCCCCGAGGGCCTTCAAGCCACCAACATTAGTAGAGATGTCTTCCTCTGTGGGGAGGTAAACTGTTGGGAGTTAATGAGAGAGGTGGGGGCTTGAGGACAGGAGATACAAGGGGGGGAAATGGACAGCTTGTCAGCAACATCTCAAGTGTGAAATGTTAACATGCTCTGATGGAGACAGAACTCTGACTATCTGACATCTTTCTGCCAAATCTTTTCATCTTCCAAATAGGAAGATGAAAAGTATCTGCATCACCATCTCCTAGGTAACAAGTTTAGATGAAATGCGCTGTGGTCTGGGGCCGGTGTAAATCTTTATAAAACTATTGACCGTGGAACTGGGCCGTAAAATTTGTCATGTACAAACTGTAAAATTTCTTAGTGAAAATACTAGTTAGCTAAAATATATGTAAATGTTCTAAGTGGCACGTCTTAAACCTCAGAATCAACATAAAGATCATCGATCTCCTTTAGAGCTTGAGCAAAACTTTAGGAAAATCAAATATATCCATCAGTTCATGCATGAAATATTTCCCTTCAATAATCCGATATCAACTTTTAATCATCAGCGCTGCTGGACAAACCACTTTTTTTAAGATTTTTGTCTGAAATATGGCTTTTATAGCAACGCTGCACATGAATATTGTTGAGCTAAACAAAGCACAATAAAAATGCTTTTAATGTGCAGAAAATCTCCCAAACATCACAGAAGCTGCGACAAAGACGATAGAAGATATATGAATCTTACGAAGATCGACTGATACAGAAATTAAGAAATATCTGATAGATTAGTGTCACAGAGGCTGAAATGATCAAGAATATAAATTTTATGTCCTCTTTATTTCAAAAGCTAGGAATCACACAGATACGGCACACACAAACATTTCCCAAAACATAAAAAAAATTCTGTGGTTAAGAAGCAGTAGAAATGGAAGGAGTGAGGAGGAGGAGGACCAAAGAAACCGCTGGACATTTAGGAGCTGACTTTCTTTCTTCCTCTGGACCGCTGGCCAAGTCCAGGCGACGTCTGGGTGGCCATCTCCACCAGTTTGGATTTCTGGACGCCTCGCTTCCCTGTGCTGAGAAGCTTTCGAGGTCTGGGAGCAGCTCTGGGACTTTTCTTCACGCCATTGACCTCTGCGGGGGGGGAATAAAAAGTACACACACAAAAAAAAAAAAAATCAGCCAAACATATCCATGATACACATTAAAAAGCCTTAAACAATAAATAGGTCTTGTAGGAAACCAACCTTTTTTCTTTGAGACTTTAGGTTTCTTGACAGGACTTCCATCAGCATCACTCTCCTCTGGTTTGTCTGCTGCTTTCTTCCTCTTGGTTGTCTTCTGAAGTAAAATAAAAAAGAAAAACATGAGCACAGATATTAAAATCATCTATCAGGTGATTTAGATCAACAGGGTTCTGATACAACTCAGTATGATCTCAGAGGAGAAATCTTTTCTTCATCTTTCCATACATCTTTTTTTTTTCTCAAAGGTTGTTTTTTTTATTGGTTTATAACGAAGTGGAATACAGTAGGGCACAAAAGTTTTCAGCAGCCATTGACTGTGCAAGTTTTCCCCATTTAAAAATATGAGAGGTCCGTAATTTTTATCATAGGTACACGTCAACTGTAAGAGACAGCAGCCCACCCACATGCTTCATAGTGGGTATGGTGTTGTTGGGATGGAACTTAGCAGTAAGAGTTAAGAGTTCTCTTTACGTCTCATTTAAGAACATGACATTCTCCAAATCCTCCTCTGGATCATCCAGATGGTTTCTGGCCAACTTTAGATGGGCTTAGACATGTACTGGCTTAAGCAGGGGGACCTTTTGAGCACTGCATTATTTTAATCTATGATGATGTAGTGACTAACAAATAGTGACCTTTGTTACTGGGGTCCCAGCTCTCTCCAATCATTGATCAGTTCCCCCTGTGTAATTCTGGGCTGTTTCCTCACCATTCTCAAGATCATTTGTACCCACACAGTTAGATCTTGCAAGTTGAGGGAGATTTTTAGTGATCCATTTTCCAGTAATTGCTCCAACAGTTGAGCTCTCCTCACCAAGCTGCTTTCCTTTTGTAGATTGGCTCATCCCAGTCTTGTGCAGGTGTACAATCTTGTCTCTGGTGTTCTTAGATAGCTGTTTTGTCTTGGCCATGGCGGTGGTTGGAGTCTGACTATATGAAGGTGTGGACAAGTGTTTTTATATAGATAATTAACGAGTAGTGGATAGAAGAGATTCTTAAAGTGGTAATAGAACTGTTAAGGCCAGAATTCTTGCCTTTCTGGAGGTACTAAATACTTATTTCCTTCACTATTATACAAACAAAGTATAATTTTTTTAAATCATACAATGTGATATCTTGGAATTTTTGGTTTAGATTATGTCTCTAACAGCTGATATGTACCTATGATACAAATTACATGCCTCTCACCTTTTTAAATCAGGGACAACTTGGACAGTCCCAGTAACAAAATTTTTTTGCCCCACTGTATGTATGGTATCAGTATGTAATATAAGGTTTTATTGCACTGCCAAAAATCTCTATTTCTTTTTTTAGATCACTTCAATATCAGTAACATCTACCGCTCCAGTCTCAATTCATAGGGCGACAATGAAACCCGGATTTTACAGAAATCTTAACATGACTCTGATGCCTCTACCTGCAGGTAGGGGGGCTCTCTGCAGAGATCGCGAACCAGTTGTGTGCTGAAAGAAGAACTGGTGACAGTCTCAGACAGAGGCCATGATCTATGGAAGACGACCACCTCCTCCTGCAGGCCTGCTTTCCTCCATCACTCCTCCTCACTTTTTCTATTTCTGCATTTTGATCCCTAATGATGGGCACGCAGCGCCCGCTGAGGTGAACAGATTGGCAGGATAATTACATACAATAACCAGCGCAGAGACCTGGCAACCTTTTGGCTGGAAACAGTGGTCCCTGGTGGTATCTTCCATATGCACAAAGAGCGAGCATGGCACAGAAAACAAAGAAGAGAGAACAATGGCAACAGCAAAAAAAAAAGGTTAAAAAATAATTTATAGTGAGTTTTATGTGACTCCAAGGAAGAGGTTTAAAATGCAAGCGGCTCTATGACTAATGATGAGCTGAAATCCGATTGTCTCAGAATGTGTGAGTGTGCTGACCTTGGCAGGGGGTGTTGCCACTCCATTGACAGGTGTAAACTCCAGCTGGCCATCATCTTTCGCCTGGATGCTCTTCAGCCCGTTCTGCAGGATGGATCGCAGCTTCTCGTACGGAGGTTTATCTTTGTAGCCCAGGGACTTCACCTCCTCCATGAACCTCTGGATCTCAGCTAGAACATGATCAAAAACATTTGTGTCATGGTTTATTCTGTTCGGAGAAATGTTACTTTAATAACGCACAGAATCCGATAGCTGAGTTCAGGAAAGCACAGAGAGGAAGGTTAAACATCTCTGCTTTCTAGTCTAAGAGACAACTCATTAAAAAGCAACCAGTTCAACCAATTCTGCATCTTTGTGTAAACTGTTTAAATCCCAAATGATTTTGTATTTTAGCACCTTTTAAAATTGGAACAAAGAGTAAAACTTCAGTTTTCTTTTCACACCTGTTTTTTCTTGAGGGGAGAAACACTGGGATAGAAACTCTGAGATGTTTTCCTCACTCCTGTGAAGGAAAATCATTTAGAACAATTTAAAACATTTTGAGAAACCCAAGTAATTTCAGCTGCAGCCTGGATTTTGCCCTCATTCCGACCTGATCTTGGAGTCCCTGACGTACAGAGGGTCCTGCAGCCGGTCCTCCCAAGGGAGCCGACCGCAAAGCCACTGGAGCATGCAGTAACTGAGGATCTGCAGGTCGCTACGCCTGCAAGGAGCTGCAGCCAAATAAAAACAGCTTCAATCACACCAGGAACAACTGAAAGGAATACAATAAGTCCAGCCTGATATAATAAGGGAATGTTTAAATCCACTTATTTACTTTGTTTCCCCCCATCAGGAGATCAATATTAATCTAATTCCAGAGAATTGTCCTACTTTAATGCAGGCTTGGACATATCATCCCCTCACTCACTACATCAATGATCCATAAAAGTAATAACACTGTGCAACCCATTTTATATTTTCTTAACACTTCTGAGCACAAGATATAGTAGCGATTCCTTACCAAGACTGGCTGAAAATTAAAACAGCAATAATTTCATTTTACAGGGTAAATAAAGGCAAATCTAAAAACATTTGATCAACCAGATCTGTAATTTGGACCTACATGCTCCTTTGTGGGCGTCGATGCTTGTGAACTCTATGGTCCCGTCATGACACTTCTTCGGATCTTCTTTGTACTCCTTGAGGACGCCCTCAGGTGCGTACCTGTAGGCCAGCCCGTAATCAACCAAATAAACCTGCAAATCAGCACAGAGGATGATTTACACAACTTATCGACGCCTTTGACTCAGGAGTGTCGTAACATGGCAAGAAGCTGAAGGTGAATCAGGGTGATGTACATTTTCCTCCAGTTTGAACAGAAACAGTGAAATTAAAACAGTAAAAATAGAGACAGGAATACTTTCTGCTGAATCTAAAGATTTTCCAATATGTCACAGCACAACATCAATCAGGCAAAAAGTGATAGTGAAGAAGCTCAATGATTAGAGAAATACAGTAGTAGAAGAGTTGTAGTCAGAAACTCTCCACATTCTAACCCCACTAAAATTATCCTGTGATCAGTTCTCAAAAAGCAAGTGGAGAATCAGAAACCAAGAAACTGTAATGAACTTCGAGGACTTAGATGACTGAAATAGGTCCATATCAGTCTGTTAGAAAGCAGGAACAACAAATGACTCTCTTGGTCAGAGATCTAAGTAAATTACCACACATATCTGAAACTTTGAGTCAGTTTGGGTTTTAATAAAGAAACAGCGTAAAAACCCTGCAGCTCAGAAAGGGGAGCTTTAAGAGCATTAAAAAAAATATCTAAAAACAGCCACTCTACATGATGCTGAAATCCCGCAGGGCTGATTTTTAAATTGTCATTTATAAATAGCTCTTTAATAACAACACCACTGATACATTATTAATCTCCAAATTAAATATTTGCCCCTGCCCCCACCTTATTTGCTGGAAAAAGCTCAAAGCTGCTTCCTTTTAATCTCTCACACACACACATGCTCTGCAGGCTTTAATTGAGTCTAATGAAGCAGTCTGAGTGTGTAACAATAAAGACAAAAAACAACAACACACAATCATCTCTGCGGTCACAGAAAACACGCAGTTTCTCAAGAACAAACAGCCTTTTAGAGCTGGAGCCCAGAGCATGCTGGTTTTAGCGGTGCTGACCTGGTTGGGATCGCTGTGGCTCAACAGCAGGTTTGACGCTTTGATGTCAGCGTGAACGTACTCGTGCTCATGGATGAACTCAAGAGTGTCCAGCTAAACGGAGAAACAGAGAGGACAGAGCGATCACTGGTGATAGATAACGTGAACGGAAAATGTTGAAACTGCAGGAGACTACAGAGCGTGATTAGACAGTTATCGATAACTTCGGCTTCAGCACAGGATTTGCAGTGTCATGAACTCGTTCACCATATTAACATCTGCCTAAAAAGTAGCCTGTTTGGGATGCACAGTTTTAAGAGTCACTGAAAACCTCTTAAAGAATGTTGTGTAGTGCAGGGCACAAAGATTTTGGCCCTCATAAAAAATTTACAGATTGACACCTACATGTTTTACAATGTAAATGAAGCCGCATGCACAATGACTACATTATGCGGTCTAACGTGATTTTTCCCCCCCTCTAATTTACAAATACTTTTTTTGGCACTAGTGCCATTTTTTAACAGGAAAGACAGTGAAGAAAGAAGGGGAAAACATGCAGCAAATGGACCAAGACTAGAAATTGAGCCAAGCACAACCGTAGAGGATTGTATCGCTTTGGCACATGGTGATTTTAGTGTTTTAAATTAGGAGTTTTCTTCACAAGCACACTCCAGTGTTTAGGGCTGGGTAAAAAATATTGATTCATCAATGCATTGCAATTATTTATTTCTCAATTCAATATTGATTCGTGAAATCCTATGAATCGATTCAGTCCACCGGCAGCGCTGTAGGCAACACTCTAGTGAGAGGGTTCAGCGTTTTACAGCACATGTACAATATTGTACAGTTTGTTTTGCTAAATAAACCATGACAGGAAACATGCTGGGGTCATTTATTTCTTAAACACTGGTACTACTGCACACATTATTAAAAAATATAATCAAATACTTAATTACTTGTGTATTTATTTATTAATGAATCGATATTAAACCCAATAAATCAACATCAAATTGAATCGAAATCGAAATTGCACGCTGACTGGGTTTACCAGAGGTCTTTAAATTCTTCCCAGGGTACTGGTTGGTTAGGTCTCTAACCTATAGCTCACAAACAATTTTCCTGATGTTATCCTCCTTTCTGAATAATCTCCATTTCTATCTGAACTGTATGAGCTCAGTTTCAAGATGGAGATTTTGTTACCAGCACATTTTCCTGAGTGGCCTTGATGTTCGCATTGATGAAGACACAGTGTCTTCACTCTACAGCAACTTTCAGCTGCTGCTTTGTGGCTTTTTTTCACCTTTCAGACTTTTTCAGACCCGACATTATTACTGTGAGCTATAAGCAACAACACAATTGAGAAAAAAATATTATAAACATGATTTTACTTAACCTTTAAAATTTGGTTAGTGATTCGTTTTCATTAGATCTTTGAATTTGAGAAAAAAACTATGTGGAAGTAAGTCCAAGGAGGTTTATCAATTCATATTGGAAAAGAAATCATGTGAAGAGCTGATGTAACACTCAACTTTATTCTCAGGAATAAAAATTTCGACAAAAACAAAAGTCATCAGGCTCATTCTCATTGCATCCGCAGGCTTTGAAGAAATACCTCAGATGTTTAACATTTATTCAGAGTTCAGTAGAAACTGCAACAAGAAAATGAAAGCTTTGAGGTGACTGATGACCTACCAGTCGAAGACCGAGCTGCAGGACCAGTTTCCTGGGGAATCTCTTCCCACATTCCTCAAACTTCTTCTGCAGGTCAGGGCCGAGCCTGTCGATCACCATGAACCGATACCTGCAAGGAAAACGGAAACACGGATAACATTACGGATAACTTAACAGAAACATCATTCCTTCTTTTTTTATACTTTTTATTTAGAAAAGTTGTTATACATACAAGTGCATACATACATATATACATATGCACATGTCAGTATTGAAAATTCTATGTATTTAAGAATGCATCATTCCTTCTTTTGTAACACAGACGAATGATAGAGGAAACGGTAGATATGATATAATATCTCTAGATAGTAAAATTGATCTTCTGTGTTTACATTTTTGTTTTACAAACTTCAATTATGACACTATCAAATAATCTCTGCTCAACTGTTGTGTTTAGATTTAATTTTAATACATATACATAAACCCTCGATCAAGCTGCGTTTTAATGAGCGTCCTTCCTCATCCAACATGATATAAGTTAAATATTTTCAGTTATTTAAGAAAGAAAGAACGTGGGTTTCAAGCTCAAAAAGTATTGAAGGCAGATAACTGTCATGTTTTCAAATAAAATTAAATTAAAAAAAGCTCTTCAGCTCACCTTTTGCCCCCCTTGTCATGCAGACCTGAGCCCCAGTACCTGGGAACTCCCACATGCTTCAGCTTACGAGCCTTCAACCAGCTCTGAACTACAAAACAAGAAGAAACATTTAAATCAGAGATGGTCTGGCTGCATGAACTTCCAGAGAAAACTATGGTTCACAAGAGTAAGAGAGCCACAACATTACAATAATGTGTGAGTGTGTTAGTGAGGGGTATTTGTCCAGCGTGGCCAGGAGCTAATCTGCTGCTGGGACAAATATTTACCAACAACGTGAGAGTCTTGCATGAATAAAAGATGAGCCTTCGCTTTCTTAGTAATATAGCAGTTAATTGTCAGGGGAGATTGACATTTGGATTGTTATTATATAAAATGCAGAGCTGTGGCCCGGGGGACAGGAGAGCTCCACCCTCCCTTCCCTCAGAGGAGCCCTCTGCAGCAACACAGTGGTTTTAATTAAGAAAGTTGCCTTTGTTTTATTTGTTTGGCCTTCTGCAGACATGCTCTGTGTTTTGATCACAGGGCTAGCTCTGGTAGCTTAAGGACGACAATGACGATGGAACTTACTGAGATCAGGCTTGGCAGCTCTCATGTAAAACTTCAGTTCAGAAAAGAGCGGTCCATTTTCACTCGGCTCCTGGAAAACAACAACAACCACCGTAGTTAGTTCACATAAACAAAAAAAAAACAATTATAGAAAAGCACTCTTAGAGGACAGACTTCCGTCGACTCCCGCAACCTACTCCCTAATGCTGTGGTCTAACTTTTTTAGATTCTTTCATCATGAAAACATACCTATGACAGCTGGATTCAAACTGATATCATTATTACTTCAGTAGTTATTCACAATAATCACTTTTTCAGATTTGTTTTGTTCCTGGTCCCATTGAAGACATTTCCTTAAAATGTAATCAAAAGCCAGCAATGAGTTTTTGAGCTATGTTGCTAACAGACAGAAAAAACCTGGTGAAATCATAACTTCCATGGCAGAAGTAAAAATCAATGCAGTCCAAATTTATTAAAATTTTACTGATAAGATCTTTAATCTTCAGCCATAGGAATGTTCCTGTAGGAGTCAAACGGACCAACAGTTTGTGTTGTGTAAACGTAGTAATTTTGTGTCTTAAAGGGCAGCAGGATTTAGATAATAGATTTGGGAGCAATGAGACTCCAAATTAATTATCAAAGGGTTTTATTAATGGAGAATTTAACAATGGAATAAGGTCTGGAAAAAGATATGTTTATTACTCATCCAGTCCTGCAAAACTCAAATGAATTCCAAACTTTCCCAGATAAGGAAACTAGTAATAACATGTAAATTTTTCCTTTATTTCTGCTCTCTTCAGTGTAAAAATAATTACAAATGCTGCTTAAAGCTCCAGCTCTATTCGCCTTCCATTTAACAAGACAATAAGACACTAGAAATTAAAAATTTTCATTGGCACAAATACTGTTTAGGGGTCACAAATAAATGGAAGAACTGCAAGTGACACCGCGTTGATGCAGCAGTATGCCTGACATAAAATAAAAGATATTTTCATTTTGATTCTCATTTTAATTCTCAGTTCAGATATGGGGATGGGGGCTGACTGTTGGCTGTGTTTGTGTATTTGCAAGGATCTAAAAGTCTGAAATTCTTAAAAGACTTAGTCATGATTTTGCCATCCAACTGACTGGACTGCAAAAACATGCATAAGTAAGGTTCTTAATGTGCTTAATATTGCACACATTTTTTCGTCTTTTAAAAAAATGTATAAATCACAAACTTTACATATAAATTCCCTTATACAATTTTCAGACCCCAGGCTTTATAAATAAGACCTCTGGGTTTTACGCTCTTAGCTACAGCAAACTCCACCAGTTGTGGCTGGAGATTCTGCAGTTTTTGAAATCATTATATAAAAAACACTTAACTTGAATCTGTGATAATGTGCAACATCAGCTGAGTGCAACACAGAATACAAACCAAGCACTGCTGGTTGTATTTTAACCAAATGGGAAATACTAGGCCTAAAGCCCTAAAATTCTAGGGCTGCCAGAAACGATTATTTTGATAATCGACTAATTGTCTATTATTTTACCGATTAGTCAAATAATCGGATCACCCATAAATGTATCTTATCGCAGTAACTGCTTAAATATATACATCATTAGCTTCCAGCTGGAAGTGTTTTCTCTGAGTATTATGTGCTATCTAAAATACTGACAGTTAAAATTATCGCTTAGTCTACATTTAGGAACTAATTATAAGAAAACATTAATGTTACAGCAGACACACGACGTGTTGAGGGAAATCAAATCAGTCACTATTGTTAATGTTACTGATATCAATACAAGTAATTAATAAAATTATCCATTTAATAGATAAACTCTCACTTTGTTTAGGCTTTTCAGTTTTTCTGTCCATGAGACCAACGTGGTATGGGAATGCTCCTGAATCGATTCTTGTAGAAATCGAAATGAATCGATTCACAAGTTTAAAAAAATCGATTCTATTTTTTAGAATAGTTTGCTTTTTTTAAACTGAAATAGGAAAGAAAAGTCCAGATGGCTATTTTAAGTTTTGTGTCTGAAAGGGTTAATACAGTTTTCCATGGTGAAATGTTACTTACACAGTGTTAAGTCATTGAATATCAGGCATATAATTAAACAGCTTAAAAAAAACGTTTATTAGCACTGACCCATATCAACATCGAACTGGATCAGATTGAATCGGATCGAATTGGATCAGAACGTGATAATCAATTCTAATCTAATCCATTAAATGCAAGGCAGCTATTTCTCAGGGAGAATCTAGATCCATCAGCTATAGATTTCACTCTGGTGCTTACAGTAATGAGCTCGACAGAGTAGTTTTACTTTTAATCCCTTCTGCACAAGTTTAAATACTCTTCTGGAATCATTCCAGATAACTAAAATACGAATTACCACTCAAGATTTTTTATCTGCAACATCTAAGTGCACAAAGATTAATCCAAACAGAAAGCAAAACAATCCAATGATGTCTCTGTTTTTTTTTTCATTTTGGAGGAAGTTCCTCACAAGGTGTTCATGCCATAAAAACATGCTGCGTGACATCTAAACAATGCAACCGTAATCAGCCTCACCACTTTGATGACATAGCGAGCATCTGGTCCAACAGGTCTCTCAGAGTTCTCTTCAGCTGGTGGAAAAATAGAACAAACATAAGAAGTTCATAACACTCTCATTAAACCTACATACGAGATGCACTGAAATATATCCCTATTCCCAATCGTGTTTTAAATCAAACAAGCTCAGACAAGCCTGTGTATGCTGAAGGATCCGTACCCAGGTATAGGAGACCGAAGCCCCCCATGCCGATTGGAGCTCCCAGCTTCCAGGACTTCTTCCCTGTATCTGTCAGGACTTCCCCCGGTGGGAATTCCTCTGCCAGCTTCCGCTTAGCTGGAGCTCTTCCTTTCCCAGCTGCCTTGGCTTTAGGAGGCATCTTAAACAGATGGTTAGAGCTGTAAGAGATAATTCCTGCTTTAAAGAATGCCGCTCCCATTGCAAGGTTTACAGACTACAGCCTTCTACTGGATAGTTTTCTTTTAAAAGCTTAGAAAAGTTAGAATTTGTGTGCTGTGACTGGCCAACTCCGCCCAGCCTCTAGCATCACCTCAGCTGAAACTCAACAGCTTTGTTCATAGAAAAACTAGCACCTGCCCATGAAAATACCTCTTAAAAATAACCCTGTGCATCATTGATGATTTAGAAACCATGACTTACACATTCGGAAAAAGCATGAGAGATGACAGTTAGACAGTTGCTTCCCCCGTCATCAATAAGGGAGTTTGGAAATACTAAAACTGACACCGTTCAAGCAGTTTAGTGGCAGCTTAAAGTCCCTAGATTCAAAGACAAGAATCGTAAAGCTACATTTAGGATTCCCTCAATAAGGACACACTGGAACATCATTAATAATACATATTGTACTTGTGTCATCCTTCCAAGTGGCAGTGGTAGGCTCCAGTTGATCATATTGTATGTGAACCTGTGAGACAGAATCCCTTCAAAGGCCTGCAGAAACATATTGGCAATAAATATTATTCTTTCAGATTTTTAATTTGATACATAGCTAAATGTGTTGCGTATGTACATCCTGCTCTCGCACAACTGAACAAACTCCATCTTGGTGCAGACAAACTGGCAAGAAAAAAAAATATTGTTTTAATCAGGAGTTGAATGAATTTTGTTTTAAGGACTTTTATAATTTCAGAGCTGAGTGCGTAAAAATTAGGTCAAAAAAAGAGACACAAAACAGCAAAAATCACGGAGCTCCTGTCCTCCTGTTCATTTTGATGTTGCTTGTTATAAAACGCCTTCAAATTCCCACAATGCCGATTTAAGCTGCAAATACAACCAGTACGTTCAGTTGAACCCATTACTATTTCTGACCCTGTTCTTAAACTGTGTTGGTATCTAAATATTGTCCAGTAACATTAATCAACTATTATTATTCAAAGATGTAACGTTTAGATCAGATTCCATCTGTTCAGGATTATCAAGCGCTAATAAAACAGCATTGATAACTTAGATTAGGATTTTAAGGGCTCTTGTTTGAAGGGATGTTATAATATGTCAATATTGACAATCATAGTGGGTCTCCAGAATTGAAGCCAACAAGAAAATTCGAGGCGGATCTCACACGCATATTGAGTAATTTTGTTGATCTCACTCATCATTTGAGAAAACATTTATATATCTGAGCCTAAACACCTTCATTATGTTTACATCGTTAACAAGATCGCATTGGGAGGCTGCCGACCTCGATGGTGAATCTAAACGTGACATCCGGGTGAAGCCGAGGCTGATGTGCCGTTACAAATAGAGTAAAAACCAAACGAAGCCCATCCGCTGCACGGATCTCTCCAATGGGGGAACAAACGATGCTCATAACCGGATTAAAACAGTGACATCAGGACGTAAATTAAGACAGTTCAGATAAATTTAGGAGTGAAACCCAAACATTAAACACACTTAAGGTTATCGTTTGCTCTGTAAGTTGCGATCAGTATCGGTTAGTAGTGTAGATGAACGTCCGTGTGAACACGTAAACGTCTTCAACGCCACCTGTGAGCCGCAAGAAAAGCTAATAAAACCGAAACGAACACCGGTTAGCCCCAAGCTAGCTGCGCAGACTAACAACAGCCGCTCTGTTCAAAAAGAACACCAGATTTATACATGTGTTACGCAGTGAAACAACCCATCATGAGAATTAAAATAGCAATACACACCGTTAATGTGTTGCTTAAAGATTACTTTAGTTTAAAACTGTCCGATAACCGACCACCAACAAAACTAGCGCTCAGGAAGTAGCGTCACGGCGCTCTGCTATTCTATTGGTCGAATGCGAGGCGTAATGGTCAGAGCGTAAAGATGCGTTTAAGAACCAAAAACAACTCGGAAGCTCTGCGTTTGGACTCATATGCACATCAGAAAGAACCCACGAAGCTGGAAAATGTTATATGTATGCACATAGCTACTCGTTACAATCTACTGTCAATTGGAATAATGGCTTTATACTGCATAGAAACAAATCCTCACTCTACAACGATTGCCTGGAAATTGGCTGGAAATAATTGCTATTGTGCATTACTTGGAAGTACAATGTTTTTGGTTTTTTGTTTTTATTCAAAACTTGAAGGGATGTACAATGTTGATCCCTCTGAAGTTGACTTCACCAGGTTACAAAATGTAGTACCAAAACTTATTTTTCAGTCTCTAAAAATATTAAAATAGCAACATAAAAACCCACATATAGCCATCCTCTCGCATTTCTTGTCATTAAATGGAATTATTGACAAGAGATGCAATAACCATACATTTAGAATCTCTCTAAATTAACGCTTATTTCCTGGTAGAACGAATAGGAATACTAATTTACAAATTTGGTAAAAAATAGAAGCTAAGACTTATTTACCTATAACTTCCTATACAACCAGCAAAATGCAGCTTACCTTCCAAAGAGTTTTTAAGAATTTTATTAAACAAGCACAACAATAACTACTCATTATATAAAAATAATATAGAAACAAAAGACCCCATGTTTTTATGAATGTTACAAAATGCAAATGTTTTGGAAAAATGTAGAGAGATAACAAATAGATTTTTTTATTTTTCTGAGAATCTTTCATTATAGACATGATACATTTTGGAGTTTTACAAACAACAAAATAAATTAACCCTGCTATAATTTAATTCTTTGTTTAGCCAAATGCTTTATCCTTAAACAAAGAGTGCTAAGATCTCCTCTCTTCAATGTATTCTTAACTGAATTCTGTTTATATTTCAAATCCTTTACATACCTTGATGTATGTAATAAAACACCTTTATAACATTTAATTGAATTTTCTGCAAACATACCTTAATCCTATCCGTAAAATAATTTATCCTGGCTGTAAATTACGTAACTCTTATTTTTCCCTTTATTTTCTTGTGACTATGTAATTTCTGGGAATTTGGTCTGTTGAATCTACGCTTAAAGTTCTACAGTTGTCAAGTTGCCATATTTTTTAGTATATGTGTTATTAAATAAAGCTTGGTAAAACATAAAGAACCCAAGAAGATTAGTTCAAAGTTTAAATGAACAAATGAGAATTTGTTGAAATCTAAAAAAAATAATCAAATGATCTACTGAATAAAACCTATGATAAACAACTTTTTTTTTGTCTTCCCTTTATAAAGTATGAAAACGTATTTTCTGTTTTTTGGTTTTGTTTTTTTTTTTACGTCTTTTTACGTTTTTTTTTATTTGCATAAAACTTTGACAATAAAACTGTAGTCTAAAAAAGCTAAAGGGCAAAATATGAAGCATTAAAAAAAAAATTGGTTGACTAACTGATTTTGAGGAAAGGAAGAATATAAGAAAAATTAACTAAATATAGATTTTACAGATTTTGTATTTATTTGCTACATATACATATAGCATGTTTCCTTTTACCTGGAATTTTAAAAATTAGTAACCAATGGCTTGCTTACAGTAAGTGTCATTTACAAGTCTGGTAGTAGGGCAGAGTATTTGGGCCAATTTTTGCCAGCGAAAGACCAGATGCCTTGCAGTCAATGAGTCAACCATGAACTTCTCTGTAAACCAACGTATTCAAGAGTCAAGTGTCAACTGTGAAAACCTCTGACTGGCAAATCATGCTTGGTCAAAACCATGTTCATAATCAGGACAGCTACATAAATGAAAACAGGGACTAATATGATGTGTTTTGATAATATGATTCGTTTTAGGGACTAAGGAAGACTACAATGATTCTGATGCATTGGGCTAATTGCTGAACTTGCTATTGATCCCTGTCCAAAGTGTTTAATTTAGGTAAACTAATTTAATCTCCTTCATTATCTGATGAAGCTAAAAATAAAATGCAGAACACAAATATGTCGCTGAACCAGTAAATTACATTAGTAGTAAATACCTTTATAGCATGCCACTTTAAGATCAGAGGAGCTGTTGTTTCAGTAATTCCTTTTGCATTATCAAAAGACATCAGTATGTATGATGTTTTCCTCTAAATAACATAGAAATAAAAATTCCCTTCACCTTCCCTGCCCATCTCTTGAATGTTGTTGTGAATGCTGAATTTAAATAGCAATGTAAATGTTGAAAGTCTTGTGTGTTTTGAATGTGTCATTTGATACAAACATATTGAGTATCACCTGCAACCTGGAACACAACTCATGAATAAGATATTGGTTCTTCAGAGCATTGTCTTTCCAGGTGCCACATAGCAGGGTGAACAGCTGAAAGCCAGCCCCTGTTTGTTCCTGTTCCTCCTTTAAATCAGGAAAACTTCATTCTCCTTTCCCATTTCTTGCTCTTGCACCTTGACTGAGCAAAACTGACTTTTTTTAACGATTGTGCTGTGATGACGCGTTGCAGTGATAGTGGTGAGGACAGCACAGAGAAACCAGACAGGAACCAGAAGAAGAGGAAAAAAAGAGGAAAACATGTGTCATTCCCTCCTGATGAACAGATTGTTTCCAGCTTTTCAGAGCATGCAGACAGAGAAGGTGAGCTGCTGTATAACTACACATTTAGTGTAATTACAGTTGCAGGAGGCTTGAACAGATAATTACTTTTTACAATTAAAGGAGGATATCCAGTATATTAAGGAGATAACCAGGAACTATGGCAATAGTTCTGTGCAGTTACCCTGGTCAGAGAGGGAGTAGTAGTCCTCAGATAGGACAAACGGGGCTGATCAGATGTGCTGTATAATATATCCATATATGTGGATTCCTCTGAGAGAAAAGATTTGGTTTTGTAAGATTAAATAATAGGTGTATCGGGTGTTAATTATGATTGCATGTGTATAGCAGTGAGATATGAAGTTGTTCAAGTAAAAGAAGAAAGCAATGCATACTTGAAAAAATCCAACAATGGGGCTCAAGTGTTTAACCCTGTGGAACCCCAGTGGAAAAGAGAAACGATGCAGGCGTTGGTCCTTGTTTCAACAGATTCAAATGAAAAGTAGCTTGGTTTGGTTGAACCATAGGCAACATTTAATTACCTACAGCCACCCGAAGAGTCACTTGTGGATTTTATAATCGCAAACAATGATGTTTCATTTAGCTGGCATTTTGTACTGGTATTTTTTGGAAGAAGCTGTATGATAAATGTTTCTTTTCAGCTCACTTATATTAGATACCTTTCTCTAGAAATATCACATCAATGAAATTCTCTCTCTACTGTTATTCATTGTAGATAACATATGTATCACCCTAATGGATGTAATTGCTGCTTATAAGCAGAGCTGCAGTAAACACCAGGTCCAACCTAGAGAAAAGATCCTGCAACAACTCCAGGTATGCTGACTAAAAGTCTTTGTGTGAATGTTTGTATCAGTCAAGCTGTGAGTATTCAAAATTAACCCCAAATGTATAGACAAAAAAGTAATTCCATCCTTACTGCTTCCATAAGATTTAAGAGTTGGTGTACCAACTTTCAGGCACTGCTGGTTAAATGTATTGATTAACTGATCACCACTGAGGTGAGGATTCCTTTCAAAAAATTTACTGTTATGGAGCATACATGTTATTTACAGCATGCACAGATTGAAATACATCTCACACCAACTGTCAAGCACAGTGGTGGAAGGCTAATGTCAGCTTTAAATTTAGCAGCGAAAACCGAATATCATTATTGCAATGATTCCAAACATAGAAGCCTAACTACCACATAATGGCTCAGGAAGAAGAAGAAAAAAGGTTTTACAATGGCCAATGGGCTGCACAGTGGGGCAGTGGTTGTAACAAGAAGGTTGTGGGTTCGTATCCTGACCCATGTTCTCCCCGTGCATGCGTACGGGTACGGGTACTCCGGCTTCCTCCCACATTCCAAAAACATGACTGTTAGGTTAATCGATCACTCTAAATATTCCTTAGATTCAAGGCTGTTTGTCCTGTCTGTTTCTATGTGGCCCTGTGATGGACTGGTGACCTGTCAAGGGTGTACCCCGCCTCTCGCCCGTTGACAGCTGGAGATAGGCACCAGTCCCCCCCGTGACACCTTGAGGAATAAGCGTTTCAGAAAATGGATGGATGTTGCTCAACATAAACAAAGGAATTAAAACCTTGTCACCTTGTAAATGTGTCAAAGCTCCAGAAGCTTATATGTCTTCCACAACATGATCTAATTGACATACGATGATATGACAGTAGCTATGAATTCCGAACACCCTTCACCATGCAGTGGTTTTTGATGCTCATTGTCAGAGACAAAAGCTGCAGAGTGAAATATTGGTTTAACAGGAATGTGTATTTCCTTCTAAGCAACATCAGCAACTCTGCTCATAAAATAAGTGCTACATGCAATGACATTACAGTGCTCCAGAAAAGATCAATATGAACACTACATGGCACAAGTCGAGCCTTTCAGAGCCAACTGCAGGCTGCAGATTTAATTAAAACTGAGGTGATTTCAGGACTCGCAGAGGTAGAGAAATAATACATTTTGAAGGGAAGAGTGTGGTTCTATGTGGTTGTATAATGTAAATGATTTGATTCTTGCAGCCTCTTGCAGGTTAGCTTTATTTATTTATAACCCCTGTTGTGATGTGTATCATTACAGCGTTCAGAACTTTTGTTTGGCCTTAACAATACAAAAGGCAAATTCTAAACCTGCAATTAGCCTGCCTACAAAATAATTTTGGCATATAGTGTGTACTTTGCTAACATAGATCAATAATACAGCTTGGATTTTACATCATACAGAAATAAAAGTCTGGTTCTTTAAATTACACCAAAAGCATTCACGCAATAACCAGAAGAATTAGTTCAAGCCTGGTTTTATCCATCCATCCATTATCTATTCTGCTTATTCTTGAAGGGATCCCTTATCATGTTGCCAATCTCCAGCGGTCATTGGGTCAGGTTGTCAGTCCGTCACAGGGCCATGCAAAAAACAACGTTCCCTCAAAGCTGTGAAAACAGCAAAGAGAGACTACACTGAAATACTATAAGCTCTCAACAAATCATCTAAAAACTATGTGTTATGACTTAAGTTTATGTGGGTTCTTGAGAGTGAAGTGCAAAGCATGTTGGAGGGAGTACAATGGTTTGGGATTGGGCTGTTTTCTGCCAAAACCTCAGTAGCTGCAGTGGTGTAGTGGATCTGTGACTGTGTGCCATGAAATTTTCTGAACGGAGTGCTGTGGGAGTATGAAGCAGCTTAAATAGTTGGTACCTGACAAGTATTTTAAATGTATTTAGACCCAATAATATTCAGTGTCCTACAGACTAGTAACATGTTTTATTTCAATATGTGGCCATTTACAAAAAAAGCCATTTAGGAGCGTTTGCTACATATTTGAGCGTTTGTTAGGTCATATTATGTTGTATTAAGTCTAGTTGAGGCCTAATCTCTAACCTCTTTTTTGTGGTATGAATTGTTGGAGGACATTTTGACAACTCCACGATGCGCTTACTCTGACACAGTTAAGTGTAAAAACTTGTGTGGTACTAGATGGCATAGTACATCCTAATCTAAGCTAAATTGAAGTTATAGATGTTGAATAAAACTGGCCCTAGAATAGAGCTTTGAGGAACCAAGAAGAAGGAGTTGAAGCTCTTGATTTACTGATGAATTAATCCATTTGAATGGATCAACTATCATTGTAGGTTCAAACAGCTGAAATACGCTTCTTCTTTAAGATATCCAAGTTCACCCCAATAGATAAATTGTAAAGCTCTAAATATCTAGCCAGACCTCAGAGTACAGCTTTTGCTCCTCCATATGAGAAGAAATCAGCTAATGTGGTTCATATGATCAGGATGCCCCTTTGAATGATTTGTGCTGCAACATGTTTCTTACAGGAAAAGCTGGAGATGATCCAGAAGTCACTTAAGGGAATATGAATCTGTTTTGGTTTGAACACCTTGGGATCCACGATGAGAAGCTGGAGAGTGTTACCACACAGAGGGATATCTGAGTTTACCTGATAAAACTTTCACCACAGATAAGCAGATGATGATGGACGGCTAGAGTTCTCTTTAGGACTCTGATTGCTTTATGAAAAAGTGAAGTTATTAAGTCCCTGAGCTATAGCAATATTTCTGTAGAAATGTTTAAACTAACTTTACCATGTTTTTTCATTATTTTGTGACAAACAATAATAATTCCCTAAATTCCTGCAGCATCAGTCTCCATATCATCTTCATCATTTGAAGTCTGTTGATTTATACCAGACAAAGATTTTATTAATTTCAAAATGTGGGATCCGAAATGCCACGGCTTCCAGTTTCCATAGCATGCTGAAGATTTTTATACTTGTGTAAACTCAGTTTCACTCTCTCTCTTTAATAATATTCTTTTTTAGCATCTTACACATATGCTTGCTCTCTTTTTTCCCTCCAGTTACTTGAAACACAGTTAGCCATTTATTATTAATTTTATGTACATATTCACTTTATTTGAACCTACCATGTTAAATCACTGCTCTCCACCTCTCCCCTCCTGCATAAATTTTACTGGAGATCAAGGGGAATTAATAGTGGAAAATTAGAAGTGTAGCCGTGCTTACATTAGGCATACAGAGGCCGAGGTGCTAATGAACCCTGCTGCATTGAAAACAAATGTAGGTGGTCTTCCTTAAATAGTAAAATATGTATGATTAAGCATTCTTTAAGAGGGGAGATATTTAGACCTAAAAAAGGCTGTATGTGAATGAATCTGTAATAAGACGATGCAAATCGAAAAGAAGAACGCCTAAAGAGCAAATTTATTAAATTAGGTCTTTTAAGGCTTGCAGCGATCCCCCTGAGGATCAGCGCTGAAGACTATTTAAAGCTTTTTAAGAGCCCACGAGGCCCTCTCCACTTCTTTGAAATGCTGTAAGTGGATAAAACTGTGCTGCTGCTGGTGACATCTTTAGAAGAGTGGTAAACAATATTAGGTTAGAGCCAGCGGGGGTGGAGGCCACCCCGCTTTGAGTCTGATTTCACTGTGTGAACTCGAGTGCCAGTCTCTGTGATTAAAAAAGTAATTAGGCCGATCAAACTGGCTATAAATGGTGGCTTCTGAATGAGAAAGGAGCTTAACCGAGGAATGTTTTAAACACTTCAGGAGCTGCTTCAGTTATAACAGCAAAAGGTCAGAGTTTTCTGCAATAACTCTTGATCACTTCTGAAAAAAGGAACTTCTCTAAACCCTCTCCTAGAATAGAGTGCAGATTAGCATGGTTTCCCAATTTGCATTTTAGTAATACAGTATATCTTATCAGTATAATGGATACTCCATGTAAATAATACACACTCAATTTAAATGATGAAACCCAAGATACTGAAAAGTTAAAGAAGAATAATGAAGATGTGGCTTCCTTGAAATACACAATAATCTGTCTGTCCATCTTACACCACTAGGGTCAGCTCCAAAGGCATTGTAAGGCCATCCAAGAAAAACAGTCCCTCCATCAAATCATGGGTCCTCCTCTGGGATCCCTCCTGGTGGGATGTGCCCACAACAAGTCCTCCAGGAAGACATCCTAACCAGATGTCTGAGCCACCTCAAGCGGCTCTTCTTTTTATGGAGGAGCTCCACCCTGAAGGGTACTTGTGACTAGACTTCATCAACAAGTCGATCACTTGCACTTGGATTCGGACTTGCACCATCAGGACTTGAACTTGAACTTGGACTCGGAATCCGAAATGACAAATTGCTATTGTTGGAATTAGCCTGTAGCCAATGCTAATGTAAGCTTTTTATATTAGATCAGATTACTGGACAAATTTAATAACTTCTCAAAACCTTTGTAAGTGCTGAGGTGAAATGTTTATTATTATTTTTTTTACATTTATTTGAAGCATATTTAATTGTTTTGTACATGCAAGTGCTTTAGATTGGCAGTAACATGGTTGCACTGCATTTTTAAAAACAAAGTAAACCATGTATGGCTGCCTTTGTTTTAGTCTTAAAATCTGCACCCTGCTCTTTTACTTTTGACTTGTTCTCAGGTGATAATGACTTGACTTGCACTTGACAAGTATGAAGTCAGGACTTGACTTGGACAAATCCTATGGGACTTGGACTTGCACTTGGAATCGAAGACTTAGAACATGAGCGTTACTTGGACTCGAGAGATGGTGACTGATAACATTCACTCTTGTGGCCTAAAGCTCCATAAGCAGTGTTTTTTTTTCCTTCAGTGCCCTTTTCTAGAACTTTGTGAAATACTGCGGTGGAAATACAAAATTTATGACTCAGCCATACCTTTAATGCCAAAAAAACAACAACTAAACAAATGGTGTTCTGTAAGCAAAAGACAGAAAGGTAAAAAAATCTATCGACATGTTCTTTCCAAAAAGTATAATTGAAAATCAGGAGGAAGAAGAAATCGTGGGTGATGGTGTACCAATTAACCTGTTGCGTTAGCTGCTCAACACAACCTGAGGCTAGCTGTAGAAGCTGCAGTTCAGACTAGGTTTATCCAGTCTGGGACACAGTTAAAGGAAAATACTTGTACTGTTTTTAACTATGGAGCTGCTGTTTTTCATAATCAGGTAGTCAGACATCTAGCTGCATCCTGTAATTGGGTTTTTGGGGACAAGTGTATTCAAACCCAATGATCTCCTTTGCTGTTATCTCTCAAGAGGAGAAAAAGTATCTCCAGAATGGATCATATATTCAGCAACCACAACTAATATGTTTTGCTTTCCTTGCATGTTCTGTGGTATGTATGAAAACATGTTTAGTAGTGGTTACTCTTATTGGAAACATGCTGAACATGTGTGTGAGCATGAGAAAAGTTCAGATCTTTATATCATTGTGCTAGCATTACCTCAGAGATAATCAGCCACTGGAAATGGGATTAAAAAGCCGAACTACATCTGGAGGTGGAGGAGGGAGGAGCTGCTCAGGCGGGTTGTCATTCAGTGTTTTTTTTTTGTTTTTTGTTTTTTGACAGGGGCTTGCTTTTCTGTGGTGAGGATGAATTACTTGGATCACCACCCAGTGTTAACTTTCTTAGCATTTTGGAACTGATCTCTCAGGAGATTTTCTGTGATCACATGAAAAGGTAGACAGAAAGGATGGGGCAGGATATCATAGGAGAACACAGTCAAAAGGAGGAATGCACTGATCTAAACGTTTGCTGCAATACCAATATTCCAACTTAATATTGCTGTTACGGTTGATAACCAATATTTACAATGTTATATATATCACACAAGTCTCTAACAAAAATGGAAATGAACAGTGTTTTTTTATATCGGCCCAGTTTTACTTACTGGACCGATAGCAATGTTGTTACCAATATATTGTGCATTACTAGACAAAAGTCCTGTTTTTATGGTTTTAGTCATGAGAAACAGGAGAGAAGGAAAAAAAATAAGGGGCCCCTAAACACTTTGTGCCCAGGGGCCTCTGCTATCATAACCCGCCCATGGTAGTGACAGTGTTTGATGTCAAACAGTGCATCGTTTTGAGAATTTTCCCCATCCTCTATAAAAGAATACATTCTCGAAATGGTTCTCCAAAAAAAAGAAGAGCAGAAAACAGGGAACTTTTATCTTAGTTTTACCTCACACTGAGACCCGTTTTCCGTTATTGCTGCATAAAAGTAGTCAGTAAAGCCTCTGTGGTGTGCATTTTGCACTGGATTAAAAGCACTCTCAGCTTCATTACTTATCACAGTTATTATAATTCCTCAAAGGTAGTCACCTATCTGGAATAAAAGCTTGGGAAAAAGAGTTTTCCAATATGGAACAGATGGAGGATTTGAAGACTTTGTTTGTGTTTTTAGTTTTGTTTGTGCCAAAACAATTCAAATCAGCAATATCTGCTCTTAAAATTTGCTCAGAGAGCTCTTACACCAAGAATTGGACATCTTGTTGTTTTGGCACTGGACACTTAACGCTCACTCTGCCTCTAGGGCTGCTTTGTGCGTGTTGTATGGGAACGCCCAGGGATTCATTACTTTTGGCTGAAAGATATTAGAGGCCTTAGAGATCTGATACAAGTTAAAATACCAGACAGCCCTTTGGTCAATCTTTTGAACATTTAATAAACTGTTCTGTTGCTGTCACACTGTTTTCTATGTTATTTTGGCATATCGAGAAATACTCTAATTTTGGTTTATAGAACAATGGATGGTAAAATTATTAAGATCAGGATGGGATGGAAGGGTGTTTTTGGAATAGGAAGATTTGTCCCCAAATAATTATTGACAAAGATCATTTTTGAAGGAAGGCACACCCAATGAAAATTCATGAAGCATTTACAGTGTCTTGTCTTGAAAGTTTTTATATTCTTCTTTTTGGCACAAAACCTTTTGTTTACAGATGTTGAGAAAGAGGTGAAGACATGAAGCTATGCACGGCAGGGCAAGACAAGACATGTTTATTTGTATCACACGTTTTCAGCAAAAAGGCACTTCAAAGTGCTTTGCATAACTGATGTCAGTATAGAATGGGCATTGAACCCTGGACGGCTGGTTTTGTAAATTGGGTACCAGCATTTGACACATTGCCTTAAGGTACTCTGTTAGTATTTTATGTAGCAAACCATAATGAAGTCGTGCATCATTTTGAGCGTAATGAAAACACATGCATGGATTTTATACATTTGATGTTCCAGCTTCGTACACCTAGAGCAAGCGTGCCCAAGTTTGGTACTAGACAACTATGGTCCCTTAACTTTCAGATTCATCCCTTCTCCAACACACCTGAATCAAATAAATGGCTTGTTATAAGACCAAGGGGAATTCAGTCGTTTGATTCAGGAGGCTTATAAAGGGATACATAGAAAAATTATAGAATAGTTTATCTTAGGGACTGGACTTGGCCATTCCCTGATCTATAATTACATTGTTGTCCATTCTTCTTTATATCTGGGAACATCCATCTTCAAATTTTCCCACAGACTCTTATTAGAAGTTAGGGCTGGACTTTAACTGGGCATTCCATCGTAGCTGTATATTTAGGGTTACTGTCCAGCTGAAAGGTGAAAATCTATACCCCTGTCATGGCTTTTACGTCACATAAAATCCGAATAAAACCAAAATATATATATTTTGGTTTTATTCCAAAATATATATATTTTGGTTTTATTCTGATATATATACATATATATATATATTAGGGGTGGAGCCAAACCAGAATACGGTATTCGGAAAGGCACGTACAAATACTTAATTCGAACAAATATTTGAAGAAATATTTGTATTTGGGAGCAAGAAAAACTTTATATCAAAAAGCTGTGTTTCCTCATAAGACTGCGGTGCATGGACTGCATGAGGGAGTGACACGAGTCGGGGATGGGAGTGGAAAGGATGTGGCTGACCCAGCTGCTTGGACAAAGCAACAGAGAAGGAATGAAGAAGCGAAAAAACTTAACTGCATGACTATTTTTGTTGACTTTATTTTTGAAACTTAATTGGAGGAATTTTATAACTTTCAGGAAACAGATTGATTGATCGGGACATTATTCCATTATGCTGCATTATTATTAATGTCTGCAGTTGGGTGCTCACATGTTCGCTATGTTTACAATGCTTTATTTGTTGGGTAATTTTGACAATAGGCTGTTGACAGGTAATGTTAATGCTCAGAAAAATAGGTTAAAAAAAGGCTTCCGTCATTTGTTAAGTCAGCGGAAACTCCCCACATTGATTTAGGGAACCAAATAGAAAAGAGTGTCTGCTGCTGAGCCATAGTCATCCATCTGCCAAAAGAAACTTGCTCAAGTTTTGCGTGGAGTGCATTTTACAGCCAGTGCTGCAGATGAAACCAAAGTGATATGTATGTGTAAAAGTCAAATCAGTGGAAGCAGAGATATCAAAGATCTGTCAACATTTGCTATGCATAATCACATGCCCCTGCCCCACAGACACACACACACGCACAACCACTAAACCTCCAAAATCATCCTTACAGCCATCTTCTGCCCATTTTCATCGACCAATATTGCATATACATAATTATTATAATGCATAATTAATATAATGTGAATTAGAAGTGTAATACGTAAAAATATGTTTTTATGACTGTTTTGAATTTTACTCAAATACAAATAAACAAGTTTGTAATGCTACCTATATTAAGACCATCTATCGACTTCCATTGATTTTAGTAACTGGATTTACGCTCAACCCAGACACCTTTCCTAACCCTAACAATTACTGATCTATACCTAACCCACCCCGACAAATACAAATACCGGCTGGTTTACACACCCCTAATACAAACATATATATATATATATATAGATATATATGAATGAGGTTTTCCATTATCTGGAGATAAACTGGAAGCCTGACTCTGATTTATTTATTTTTATAATTTTTTTGAGCATGTTTCCTGAGAAGTATCTTCCAGCCCTCAGTTACAAATGGATTCAAGATTAGGAAGCTTTAAGTATGAGTTTGTATTCTTTCCATGATGTTTGGAGAGTAAGCTTAGAATTAGTTGCATGTTGGCAAATCTTCTAATGAACAGCTTAGTGGTTGTTTCCCTTGCAGATTATTCAGTTGAGTGGACTGAGGAGGAATCAATTACCACAACTTAACTTTCATTATTTATCCCACTGCCAACGCTTAAAGAAAAAAATGGAAAACAAACCCACCAAACTATATGAAAAGATGTCTGCCTTAAATTCAGGGTCAAATTCAATTCCCCAAAATTGCATTTTCCTGGGATAAATCCCTCTGAGGATGGAAGACGGGAGATATGGGGGAAGGAAAATAACGACAATCCCTCCAGAAATGAAAAGACAAGAGAAAATCTGTTTTTACAGACCACCGCTGTTTTCTCAGCTCTGTTGATTAGCATTAATGTTGCGCCACGGAAGTCTACTCACACACAAACACACACAGAAAGCTTCCCCCACACCCCCTTCTGCCTGTGTGATTCCAAAGGCTGGAGTTTTTTCCTTTTAAATTAAATGCATGCTGATTGTTATTGCGGCACCCCTCCCTCGTGTGGAATAGTCGAGGTAAATGTCACTAAGTAAGTGCTGCACTATTTTCCTGGCTGGTTGTTAGCAGCAAAATAAAAGCCCGGAGAGGTGGAGGGAGGAGGAGGTGGAGGAGAGTTCCCGTATCCGTGTTATCAGGAAGCAGCAGGAGGACCGGACATATGTCGCTCCTCTCATTACAGGCCGAGGCAGCGATAACGGGGCACTTAGTGGCACATTTGAAAAGGCGATCATGGCTAAAGGAGAAGCAGGGAGTTCAGGTCGGAATGAGCATCACCACAGGGCACATAGTTTCACAACCATGCTTTATTTAAAACACACAACCTCCACAGCCGTTCCAGCATCACACAATTTCCCTAAACGCCATCTGGGAAGCAGCGTGCCAAACTAGAGGAGGAAAAAAAAGGATAAAACCTCGTCTATGTGTAAAAGACTCTACTTTACATGCTCTGCGCCTAATTGAATTGGGAACAGTTGCAGTTAAAGTAAAAGGCATGTGTGATGCACTATTGGTGGGGCACTATTAGGGCGAATTGAATTTCTATGCCTGACTGAGTGGAATATGAGAGCTTTTGTAAGTGGGATAATATTACAGGCCTGGACTCAGTGAGTGGAGAGGCTTTGGCACCACAATGACCACATTTTAACAAAAACACATCTGTCAGCTCATGTAAATGATCTGCTAATCACCTGGTTGCAGATTTAAATTCAGCAAATGGAGATGGATTTTATCGTCAGCTGTCAGAGTTTTCAGATTTTTATTCCAGCCAAGTGTAAATCCTTTCAGAAATAGAAGAGGGATCTTTTACTCTCATCTTGACGTCACATACACAAACACATACACAAATGTTGTAGGTAGAAAAAATTAAGACAAAGAGCAAATAACAGAAATACGTTTTTTCTGAATGCATTAGCTGGCCCAAGTGGCCGGGGAGAGGGAAGTCTGGGTCTCTTTGCTTAGGCTACTGCCCCCGCGACCCGATCCCGGATAAGTGGAAGCTGATGGATGGATGGATGGGCATTAGCATGAAATCTGCACATTGGAAGTACTCTATCTGTTTCTCCATCACCCATGTTTGTTCAAATCAAGGCAAATTTAGAAAACCTCATTTGAGTTGGAAGGCACTGCTGCACGTCAAACAGAATGTTTTTTACCGGCCACTGTGCCACAATGCCATATCTGTCCTGGGGGTACTTACATGACCTCGTCACATTCTGCAGAATTCCCTTTCCTACCCACCGTCAGTTTCAGGCTTGTCGTGTAGAAGAAAAAATGTGACTGTTTTGAATATAGTTAATTAGTTTCATAACAAAAAATTTTCAACTACAGAGTATCGAAGGTGTGATCTGGCAATCTTTGTACATTCCTCGGACGTGCAGTTAGAAGAAATCATGCACACTTGATTTTTTTTTTAAAATGGAAAACAAAAGGGGCATATTTTTTGGATGTATCTGAGGAATCCAGTTTGTGTTGCCCTTAACACACCTTAATGCCTAAAGGAGCCCTTTGCAGGTTAAATATTTTCTATACTAAATATAAAAAAACTGTACAATCATTACTAATTGAAACATTTCTTTAGGGTTTTTTAAATTTCACACTGCATACCGGGACAAATTTCCATTAAAAAGTTTCATGATTTTGCCCTGTGATGTAAGAGGGGCAGTCATATATGCTATGTGCTGTCTCAGCTCAATTGATGGTCATCAGGTCAAGCGGATGTGCAATTGAAAGTCAGTGTTCACTAGTTTTGGATTGTGTCCATTTTTCTTGATTGTAAAATATTGTATTAGTAGGGGATTTATAAACACCAGCCTATCGGGACATCAGGTCCACAAATTTCGAAATATATATATATAAAACTATCTTTCGTGCCTGAGTCTGTTTTGTGCAGCTGAAAAGACTGGACTCTTCTCCTTTGGCTATGAAAAATGCTGCAATTAGTGCAGCTTTCTTCAGACCGGAGGATAACCATCCCAGCGATGTGATGAAGTTTAACATGGGATAACCAAATAAAGATCAGGACCATCTCATAAAAGGTGCAGTGCCTTCAGTGCATACAGCTTCCTTGGGGCCGTTGTGAGCAACTGCATCTGGGCCTGTAGCAGGCAGGCGACATGATTCCTGATCTATCGTAGGCTCAGGTCTACACAGACCGAATCAGTGCATTGTAAGTCCTGTTTTCTAACATCAACTTATTACCGGCTTTGTTGAAAGAATGATATCTTCACTTAAAATAAATGTGATATATGGGTTGTAAAAGAAACAGTAAAGCTAGCTTGCAGCACCCAGGCTAATAACGTTAGCTTCGCTTAGCAATGTTTTGTTTTGACAATTAAGCCTTAACCTGTTCCTCCCTCAATATCCTCTCTCTGCTCTCTGGGGCATGCAGCATGCTCATACCTGTATGTTTTGTAGTTCATCATATGTGGAGTCTTAAACGTTTAAAGTTTCTTCTGTGTCAAAGTCAGCATAAAGGCAGTTTCCTTCCATCTTCCAGCAATCAGCACAGGAGAGCTTGGGTGCAATTTGGACATGTGTGCACTGCTCTTCAGATGGAAACGCTGTCTCGGCAAGGACTACATCGCTAGCGTTTAAATTGCTTAGTGCAAAGACCCTGAGTGTGCTGTGGAGAGTGTGGGGGGTATTACTTTGATCATTTTGGTTAAAGCCAGAAAAAAGAATGGAAGCTATACACATTAGCCAAAGAACCATAACCATTACACTTTTATTTTGAAATGCTGGCATTTTTATACAGTGTCAAAGTGTTGGCTGCACCCCAATGTGAAATGTTGCTGTCACCTCTCGGTGGACGTTTTGTAAATGATAAAAACAGAGATAGAATTCTGAAGCTTCATCAATCTATAATGTTGAATCCTCTTTAGGTTTAAACCAGAAGTAAAGAATGAGTTACATAAGACACTAATTAGAATTTGCAACAGCATTGATATGCGTTGTGAACTTAAATATTAGACTTTCTAACGGAAAAAAAACTAAAGTATGACAAATGACAAGGTTATTGGTAGAATTCACCCCCATGAACAACCATCCATTTTTTTTATAGCAATAAAAACACATTGTAAATATTAATGATAGCAACTCAGAAGAATTGCCAATATAGTTTTTTTTTTCTTTGAACTATTTTTGGTTGGTTCCAGGAGAGCACTATTAAATTTCTAAAGATTTGACAATATTTGAAATACAGTTATTGCATGCTGTTTAGAGTTACAATTACACTACTAAGTGAACCTTCTGTATGGAACAAGCCTATTTTATAATTTCAATTCAATTCGGTTTATTTATTTAGCACTAATTTATAACAAAGGTAATTTTAAGGTACTTTACAAGAAAAGTAATTTTAATTCACTTTTACATACATTCCAGTCACTAAAAACATTTTTCAATTTAAGGTATCCCAGCAGATTGCACCGAGTCACTGACTTGCAGTGTTTACTCCTCGCACAAGTAGCGACCGTAAAAATATCACCTGCATTGTAGTGTTGATTTAACAGCAATTCCTCAACCTGAGCAAGCATGTAGTGACAGTGAAGAGGAAAAACTCCACTTTAACAAGATGAAACCTTCAGCAGAACCTCGCTCAGTACGAGTGGCCATCTGCCACGACCAATATAATGGATAAAGGTTTATCTTAGAGTGCTTTATGTGTTTGTTAGAGTCTGACTGCATGCACAGACACCTTTGATGATGAATGACAAATTTACCAAATACCCCCACTTTTGTTATTGCAATAAATATCAGACAACCATTTCAAGTCCTTATTTCTAAAGAACAGCTATTTTTATTTTCCAAGTTTGTATCCAGTTTAGGTTCAAAAACTATCTGATCCTACTATCAGACATGGCAACAAAGATTTTTTTTTTTAATTTTGTTGAACATTAAATAAATCAAAATATAATGTGGCAATGAAAATGTAGCCATTTCTTTTCTGTTTTTGTGGAAAGTTTTAAGTCAATATTTCAAAATGTTGTTTGTCTGGCGTTTTAAAAATTCATGCTCAAGCTTCAAATTTACCTGAGACAGAAGCATCTCTCTGAATGATCCCAGATTTACAATTTTTAAGGAAGCTGTTTTCATGTATTTTTGTCAAATCCAGACCAGACCTGATGTTTGAATAATTTCTTTTTCCTGATCAGAAACTTTCCATCCCTGCTGCGCTTTCTTTTCTTTTCTTCATCAAATATGGTGAACGCTGAAGCGTTGTGTCTGATTTCATCGGAGAGTGTGAAAGAAGTTAATCTGAAATTCAGCTCGAACATCTCATACACACACACGCACACACAGCTCCACTCGAGTGTCTGCCTCATCCTCGGATGTGTACATTATTCCTGACATCAGCCATTTAAGGGGATAGTATCTTTGACACAAAGTGGCTTTAATTAAGTCAGTAAACGCATACTATCACACATGAGAAAAACACGGTGGACGAACAAAGCCAGAGACAGGAGGAAACACTCGGAAAGTCAATTACAATTTTATGTTTGCTTTTAGATCTCTCTCTTTTTTTAATGATAAATGAAGTTACTAATTTTGTCTGAGCTCTTTCTAGACACTGCAGCTTTAATTGCTAATTGTTAACAGCAAATGAATACATTTGCATATTAATTAGGTCCCAATTTACATTTTTAATTTGCCGCCTTCAAAGAGCGCGAGATAAAAGGTTGTGTTGTTTTAAATTATTTATCCTTCAATGCAGAAAAGATGCAGAAAGGAAAAGTGTGGGCCTGATTTTTAACCCCGAAGAGCTCTGTCATACACTAAAACATATAAATATATATCCGCTTTTTATGGTGACTGTCAGTAAATTAAAGAAACAACAACAACAACAAAAATAAAACTGGTTAGCTCAAAGATTTTTTAGCACAAAGCCGTCTGGAGAGGCAGAGGCACCAGAGAGGATTTCTGTGGCAGCAGAGTTTGGAATTCAGAATCTTTTTTCCGCTTTGTGAAGAAATGTGTGTGAACGCCTTTTTATCACTCCATTTTGTCCTTTCTTCCTCCTGACACATCAATTGGTTTGGCAGTCGTTTTATACGTCTGTGAAGAGGGAACGAACGAACAAGTTCAGAAATTCATTAAGATGAGAAACAAGAGGCGCCATGCTCGTTGTGGGAAGAAGGATTTTTCACTTTGTGTCAGAGGAAGTTCACGTTTTTGTCCGTTGGAGTTGTCATCAACAAAACATTTCCCCAAGCTGGAAACCAGCGCATGGTGACTTAAAAAAATGGATTAACTAATGCAATAGAAAATTGTTAAAATGTGGACAGTTTGCATAGGTATGGCAATGTTCCTTTTAAAGAGCCTCAAGTTAGAATCCTTGAGCTAAATAAGGTGTTAATAGAACAAAGTAAGAAAAATACAATACATATTATTACCTCAAGTGTGAATTTCACCTCTAGTGTTCCTTGATCACAAAATTTTAAAGTTTTATATTTTGCTATAGGTAAGAGAGCTTCCCTTAGAAGCAACTTATCTCAAATAGATTCTTTACAGCAGATCTTACATGTGATCGAAGCAGTTGGGGGTAAAGGCAGTGGCCTAGAGCGCCACCCACAGGAGTATTGTATTGATTGATTTCTTTTTTAGTCATTGCAAATATTTCAAAAGTCCAACTAATATTTTCATATCAGGGAAAGAATATAAAAATACACATGTTTTGGCACATCAACAAAAGATCGAAATAAAATAATTAAGATGTTTGCATATTTATTTTTTTTTGTGATCTGATTAGCTGAATAATTCATTATTGTGTGAATAGTATTTCAGATTTATTGATTTTGTACAAGAAAAATGCTTCAGTGGCACAAATATATTTAATTCAGAATTAAGTATACTAAATACACTGTGTGAAAATATATGCAAATGTAGTAGTTTTTACACATAGAAATTTGTTTGAATTTGCTTTTGTTTCAGACTAGTCAGACTTATTGATGTATTTTTTTTCTTCAAAAAATACAACTTAAACTCTTTTATGGCACTTCTATGTTATAATGCACATAGGAACCACACCAACATGCTCTGTCTGGTTAAAGTCGAAAGAAGACGACGGCAGTGGGAGAGACTGATTCTTCCAGTCTGCTCGAAGAGGCTTCTACATACATTAAACCAGCCTCCAATTTGTCTCAAAAACAAGCAAATAAATAAATAAGAGAATAGACCTTGTTTTAAACAACAATGCCCATTGTTATTAAATGTGGTTTGTAAATTAAATAAATAAATAATCCTAAACACCCTCCCACCCATTTGTGATATTATTATTATTATTATTATTATTATTATTATTATTATTATTATTATTATTATTATTATTATATAATAACAAATATATGTTAAAAATAGATAGACATTAGATTTCTTATAATAATTATCCCGATTTATTGTTTAAACAATAACTGTAATGACATTAGTTTGCTAATAAATTAATAAAAATACATGACACAATAAAAGGATAACTAGGCTTTCCCACCCCATTTTTTTTTTCCCCATCATGTCGGAACCATATCCCCTCCCCAGAATTGCTTTCCTCCTACTTTGATCTCTCATTGTTTACAAACATCATAGCAGCAATGGAGGATAGAAAGGGATTCTTTAAAACTTTATTTTAAAGAATTTAAATTAAGAAAATCATTCTAAATAAAAGCACCTTGTAAATTCTGTCAATCCTGCCTCACGAACCCTGCTTGTTATATTTTTTCTCAGTAATTTCACCAATTGTCACATTGGAAACACATGCACTCTGCTCATGAGAGGGTGTGCATGTTCATCTTGAAGGATCATTTCATGCTAAACTCAGGCACGTCACCCAATTACACACACAGACGGAACAGTTTATGTCCTGTTGATCTGTCTAATTTCCACTGGAGAACATTGCTGCTGTCGTCCTTTTGTCCCCCAAGTCCTTTTATGCTGGTGGCATCCCTAAAAAAGTAGGACTTGTAGTCAGGAATTTACAGAAAACATGTAGCCAAGAATCCAGTGATGTATCCAAAAGGGAAAAGCTGTCAAGAATCTAGGGCTTAAAGAGGTAACAGGGCCACTTCACAGTTTTTATCAGGGCTGTCAAAGAAAAAGGACTGATTTTAATTCATATATATATATATATATATATATATACTACTAGTGTGAGTTAAAAAACAATTAGTGCAATTTACACACTAATGGGGCCCCCTGGTGGAGCCATACTGCAGCTTCCACACACTGGTCTAGAGACTTTTTAAAGCTAAAACAAGAGCTATAGTCAAATATTTCCCTAAAGCTACATTTCTGCAGTCAGTCCTTATTTAATGCTTCACCTTTATTTCCATTAGCAAGCTTATATCCATAATAATCTAGATCCAGTTGTAACATACACATACACTACATGATCTTACAAGCTCTTATTTATGTAAAACAGGCCTTTTTAAAGCTCTCAGTTGCACTGCTTTGCTTGTCAGTAAATAAAGAAAAAAGAAGGCAGCGTGTTTTCTCACCACCGCACAAATCTGCCACCTCCGGTGATTGATGCAGTCAAATTAGATGTATGTGGAACACTGGCTCCAGCAAATGAACACATCAACTGATGACCAGCTGTTTCTAATTATTATACACTAGTTAATTAGGACGCCGTGTCACCAGCATCGACGGCGGCAGTAAACTGTGTGAAATTCATAATTCATGCTCCGGCGTCCAATGCGCCTCCCTGATCAAACCGCCACGGTGGATGGAAAAGGCCGTACAGAAAGAGAGCACGGAGGGTTTCTGTGTGTGAGTGTGTGTGTGTATGATGGTGTGTGTTCACAGCTCTTCCTCACACCTCTCCCCATCTCTCTCAGCAGGGTGTGTGTGGAGGAGGCAGCGTTGAATGTCTGGATCTCAAAGGTAAGATGAGCGCTTCCTTCTATCTTCATTAAATATGACTTTATATGTCACATTCACAACAGACCCACTGCTTTTAAAAAACATTTATCATGTTTGAACAAGAATGTAAATGTAAAAGATAAATAAATAGGTAAAGTATGATAGACAAGTTTTTTTTTTTTCATCACAAAAGCCCTATATGCCGTTATAACTACATGATTTCTTTACTTTTATGGCTTATGGTTGAATTATGACAGTAAATTTACCAGTAAGGCTCCTAGTGGAGGTAAGAACAGAATGGTGCCAATGCTGCACTCTGTAGGCTCTAATTATTCTCATGTTTGTCACAGTTTGTGATTTCTGTGACTGGTTTTATGTGTGTCTTGGGTTGGATGTTTACGATCTGTTTTGTCTTTTGTGGTTTATAAAGTTGGTGAAGTTTGATTCATTCCAGATCATATCAGGATGCACTTATTTGTTAACCTACTTCACTGGGGTTCCAAGTATGGCAAGTCGGGCTAAAAGATTTTACTTCAAAAGACTGTCGGTCACCTTAGCGTAAGGCTATTGTGTACAATTTTGCTTTGAATTCTTGAAGGCCAATCCAATCCTGTGTCAAAAGAAATACTCTGACCACAATGATAAAGCATCATGCTCTCACTATATAAGATTTGTTCACACTCCACGCCTTATTTGTAATCTGAAACCCAGTTCTAACAATCTCTTGAGGATCAAAACCTACAAAGGTGATCCAAAGTTTGAGTTGAATTTTGATGTTTCGGTAATATCTTCATCCACAAGTTAAAAACCTGAAACAATGATAATTTTAAATTATATTACTGTATTAATATGATATTAACATACATTAATATAGATTAATATGTACATAATGAAGTTTGTTTGACAAAACACATTAAACTACTTATTGTTCTTTTGGCATAACATATATATATATATATATATATCAGTCAGTTCAATTCAGTGTATGTAGATAAATCAACAATTTTGAATACATGTGGTCTCCTAGCACTTTACAAGAAAAGGGAAAGGTTCATTTAGTCAATTATACAGACAGATTCTCAGTCAAGCACATCAACCACTCTTATCCTAGTACGCTAATCAAACTGTACTGTCAAGTTCTGTTTATTATTCAAATTCGTTAAAAATGTTCTGTCTAAGGAAATTCAGCAGATTACATTGAGTCATTGACTTACAGCTTTCACTCCTATACAAACGTGTTGCAGACAAACGTGTTGCAGCAATGGACAGTTGCTTGTATTGTGTGATTCACTTTGTTGCAATCCATCTATACGTTGCCTGCATGCAGTGACCGTAGAGCAACCTGTCCCTGCACCTGGGAGACGAACCCCCTGCCCACTAGGATGGGGACAAGCAGACCACTTAAGCCCCCACCATGGCAAGAGCAGTCCACCAGCCCAGGTCCCAGACCAGACAGCCTGATATACCTCCCGGACCCCAACCCTGATGGTCGAAGGAACAGGGCGTGGAAAGACCCCTAGCCTCTCTCCTTCCGCTCGAATGTGGTGTTATTGCATGTTGTTCTAACGTGCACTTAAAACAGAGGGGTTGGACATGAGAATACTGCCAGACACCCCCATGTTCCACCCCAGGCCCTCAGTGTCTAGATGCAGTTAAGCAGTGAGCACCTGCACCAGAGGCGAGGCTTATTGAAGGGCTTCACCTCTTGAGCCAAAAAGCATGCCCACCGTGAGGTCCCTACACGTGTGTATGTAATGAAAATATTTTAAGTGAGAGTGTCTAAGTTGTACAGTAAAATTGGGACCCAGGCCATCACTGAATAGCGAAGACGGAAACCTCTCCCTGCACCCCAGGGACGTGCCCATGCCCCAACACCCTACGTGAGTGGTACAATGATGGAGCAGGTGGACAGAGGCGTCCGATGATTGGGAGGAGAAGACTAGGGTGACAGAATGCCATGCCCAGGGAGCCAGCTCCCCTACTGACTCCAGTAGGCAGAATCCACCAGTGGTTGAGGCCTTGGCATGTCCAATTCAGGGTCCACAGCAGCGGCACAACCAAGCCCCATGGGGCCCAAGGCCGTCCCCCTATCCCAAGGGGAGACCTAAATCCAACCCGAAACACAGGACACTAGACACCAAGACTGAGTTCAGATTGAGTTGATTTCATTTCTGCAGATCTAGGGCTGAACTATTAGTTTGAGTTGTTATGATATTTGTAATATACTTTTCAACCCTTTTCCTACAACTCAGCCCAAGGTTTAAGTGTTTTTACCTTCATCTGTGAGGCTTTGTTACAAAAGAAAAGAGCCATTACCCGCAAAAGGACAAACATGGAACAGAGGTAAACCTTCCGAGGAGTGATTGGTAAAACAAAACTACTCCAAGGCAAAATAACTACCGATACAGGATGTCACAAACACAAAACAACATCTATACCTAAAAGTAGACCTCAGTTGCCTCCGTTATGGTCAAGGTTCATGATGCAGCAATAAGAGAAAGACTGGCCCCAAAAAGCATCCGTGGGAGAGGTCCGAGTAAAAAGCTCTGCTCACCAAATCTTATATTTGCAGAAAGCTATCTATAAGGGCTGCTGGGACAAGGTTCTTTTGTTTTGTTTTTGAGGATATGCGTCCTGTTTAACTAGCTGTTAGGGAAGATTATCATGAAAAAAACAAAACTTCATTTGGCACACATTTGCTTGGATAGCATTTTGTAATAGTGTTTTTTTCTTTTGTTTTTTTTCTCAACTCATATTTTGTCTATTATTAAAATGTGTTTGATGACCGAAAATGGGCAAAAACAGAACAACTGTAAAAATGCTTTTTTACAGAACTGTGGACCTCACAAACAGCTTATTTCTCTCTTTATGTTGTTTTCTTTTGAAAATGTAACACCATTTATTGCTTGTTATACTACATCAGCAAAAAAACAAACAACAGCCGGGTGAAGTGAAGCCAAGATGGGCGTCTCTTTTGTCACGCACTGATAACATCTGACTTCCAAAAGTCTCAACGTTTATATCTTGAAAAATGTTTCCAGATGATTCTTCTTCTTTGACACAGCCTCTGTCATCGTACAGTTATGTGATTATTGTTAAAATGGAAGGGGAGACCGAGTATTCTGGAAATAATTATGATAGTAATAATTATCCCCCTGTCTTGTCTGAGGAGATAAGAATTAACCAAGAAGAAACAGTGAGGGGGAGTTCAGGGACTTTGAAGTCACAGAGATTTTTCTGATCAGTCACAGTTTGATTTGGACAGGAACATTGGATAAAGGCTGAGTAATGTAAGTAGTGAGATTACAAAGGTACCAACTAAATATTCCCTCTAAAATGACATAATAATCAATTTAAAATTACTGTTAAACTTTCTCTTTGAAGATTATGAGTGATGCTAGTGTCCAACGCTTAACAAACCAAGCTATTGCTCATTTTGAATAAGAACAGAAAGGTCCAAACACAAGTCCTACAGAACACCAAGAGGTGCAACCATCTTCACATTTTCAAAACATATGAAAACTCCAGCCTCCACAGAGTGTCTACAAATCTCAAAATGCTGGAGACACCTTGTTCCAGTCTCGGGACAACCTGTAGAGGAAATGAAGCTGTGTGGGGTATAAAGTTAACCCACTGTTGTTACGGTGACCTTTAACAAAAAGCACTGCAGTGGGGATATGCCGAATTGGGGTACCCTACCAAAAGTTTACAAGTTTGTAACTCGGCAACAGTTTCAGAGGATAAATTGTTTTTGTACTGTAAACTGGTGCAAAATCTACATTGAAATGCCCCAGCCAGGATTTCATCCCAGGCTGTGCCTTCTTGGTTTGAGGCAACAGTTAGCAGTAAAGTTTTAAATGTTTGAGGAACCACTAAGGTATCTGTTTCTCTTGTATTTGTTTTCCCATTGTATTTTTAGAACTTTTCTTTATGTCCAGAGATACAGAGTTTTAAGATTATAGAAGAACACACTGGTTTGAAGTTAGTTACAGTGTATCTGAATCTTTGTATGTGAAAACTTTATGTAAGGAAGAAACAGCTAGAAATATATCGTTACAGTATCAGTTCAAACATGGTACTTGTGGATTTCATCTGCTGTTCATTTTTCATTCAGTTATTTTTTTCAGTGGTAAAAAACATGAAAATATTTATCTCTTGGAAGAAGTTAAGTTGGTGTGTACAGGTACTTTTATTGATTACTGCAGTCTGCAGGCAGACAGTAATCAATGCACACTCGAGTATTCACATCTTGGAAGTCCAATCATGAAAAACCGGAGCTATCATCATTATTTTCACTCTGTGTTTCTGATTAAGTTTCAGAAGTTTATTAAAAGAAAAAAAACACACAGGTAAACTCTGCCTATGAAGGAAGTTGTTTTGTCTTGATTTTATGTATTTTTTTATGTCAAAATACTCATTTCGCAAAAAAGATAAAGCACGTTCAGAGCTGTGCAATTTTGCCTGTTAGCAAACAGCCTCCCAATTATCTTGGCTTTGATTGCTTGCCTCCATCAAGGTGAGCGATTAGACCACCGCTCCTGTGAAGCTCTGGAAGTCGTCCTGAAATCGCTGCACTTTGATTTCATCAATCTGCAGGCGGCACAACTGGAGGAAAATGTGAGTTTTATGAGCAAAACTTATTTTCCCCCATCTTCGTCTTCCAGTTCCAATACAGTTTCATATTCAGGCCTTCCCTTGTATCAGATTAGAAGCTGTTTCTTTCTTTTTTTTCTTCCCAAAGAAACTTCATAACATTCCTGTCAAATTTAAGGCCTTGCTTTCCTCATTTTTCACCTCCCTATGTTTTTCTGTTCCAGGGAGCATCATCCTTGCTGGATATGATTTTGTACTATGAATCCACAACATATCTTGACATTTCTGACAACGGCAGTATGGGAACATCATCTTGGAGGGCCCTCGCTCATTTGATAAAGCAGGTTGGCTGACGCAGTGGAACAGTAATCTTTTCATGTAGGTTTTCTCACAGGGATAATGTTCATCCAGAAAAAGTGAGTTTGCAGCACATTAAGTGGAGAGAAGATGCACGGTCGGACAAACAGGGTGAGAGGTTATTGCTCCGCAGACACAAGTAGCTGCATACTGGCTGAAGATTAAAAAGCAGCATCACAGGTTATATCAGTGGATCTTACTTATAACAACAGGTTACCTCCAGTCAGATCCCAGTTCAGTCCGCTTCAGTAAGGAAGAAGGAAAGCATATTTCTTTATTTTGCTGTACACTGACAACAAAAATTGGCATTAACAGAAGAATATGAGTCAAGAGCTTTATTACATCTACTTATCCATCTAATAAACACAGAGGATAGCTCCAGCCTTTTTTCAGCTGAGTTGCCTATATGCCTTATTGTCTGGGAACCCGTCAGGTTTCTTCAGGTTTGTGATTAGTGTCTTAGTGTCACTGGAGATAGATATAAATAAATACTGGATGACAAAGTGAACACAAAAAAACCCCAAGAAGATCAGGATGAATTTAACCTACTGTCCTAGTAAACCTTGTGGTCTGAAGGAATAAATCTTTTGGCAACATGTTAAAACTATTTAAGGGTTACCTCCAAACTTTGTTGTCCTTGGATGAAGTGCTTGACGCAGCTTTTACAAATCTATTTTTAGTCAGTCATTTATATAAAAAAGGTTTTCCTCCTTTAACTAAAATGAAGCTTTTTATATCATTTTGCTACATACATACATGTATGTAATAGAAGCACATGAAAAATGTATCAATCAGGTGTGTTTTATGAAACAAGAAAATTACTTGTTCTATTTGTTTAGGAGCGTAGATCTGCTTCTGTGTTAATCAATCTGTAACGTTAATTTTACAATAATGATGAGGTGAAAACGTGAACATAAATCAGGATACATTTTTTTCATAAACATGTTTGACCTGATGTATTGAATTAACATAATTCTACCATTCCTTCACTATGTTTCTGTTTGATCATTTTGGTTTCAGAGTGTGTGTCTGTCAAGACTGGATGCCTGTAACGTGTCTCTGGTTGACTATCCGGTCCAGTCCCTATCTAAAGCTCTGCTGACCAGCCGACTCAGAGTGCTCCACCTGAGCAATGCTCACCTCAGTGGCATGTCGCTGTTCACACTAGGTATGAAACACAAGTAAACAAAGTAATTCCAAAGCATTTAAAAAACTTGTGAAGTTGACTAAATTTCTGCAAAAAACAGCTGAATATAGCATGATAGGACTAGATAAAAGAATCATTAAAGTGACACATTGTAATGACAGAACATGAAAGAATGAAGGGCTAGTGTCAATAGGGAAGCATCTTTAGGACAACCTGATTAACAATAGGATGTTGCTAAAGCTGATTTCCTACAAGCACAGTAAATGGGATATCAGTGCTTGTTTTGTTAAAAAAAATATTTTCCTGAACTGAAACCCCTGAATGGTTCAATTATTATTTAGATCTAACTTTGTCTGGGTAAAAAAAAAAAAAGATTTCTCAATGTCAGTATTCATTAAACACAAATGAACCCAACATTGAAAAGTTGTGTCCACCCTGCATTATCCAGCAGGCTGTATAACCACCTGAAACAGAAAAAAACTCTCAGTAGTCCTTTACTGAGTTTGTCAATCCCTCACTTTGATGCAGAAACATTTTGGCTTACTCCTTTGTGTAGCGTTGCTTCAGTAGACAAAGCTTCAATTGTCAGATAAATGGCCTCACACTTTACTCTGGGTTACTTTGATAAACAGAGGAGTTCATGGTCAGCTCAGTGTCTGTAAGGTATCAGGTATTGCTGCTTTAAAACAAACCTACATCATCAGTCTTTTAAGATTGCACATCCAAATTTGAGGTTGAAATTGTTGTGACCTTCACTTGCAGGAAGACAGCTGTCTTCATATTTTTCAGCTGTGAATAAACTTTTTTATTTTTAAAATGAAGGATTTTATATAGGTTGGACATTTCCGTGCAACTCTTCCCAGATGGATTAACAGTTGCTGAATAATCAGCAGCATTGGCCTAAATGTCTAGAGATCTTTCCCCTAAATGCTAACCCTGCCCTTGATAAACTTGTGCTTTTTCTGCTCTTTAATTAGCTCAGATGAAATGTTGTAGTCAAATGTTCTCCAATAGGTTGAACAATCTAGTTCAGAAAAAAAAAAAAAAAGATTTGGTTATGCTTCAGTAGTGTGCTTGTGTTCTCTGGTCAGCAGGACCAGATTTTGACCTGTGACCGTCTCTGCGGGTCTGGACCAGAATTAGAGGCCTAATCTCTTACTTGCCACTTTACGCACCACTGCACATGTCTATGAAGACTATGGGAGCCAGGATACAGAATCATACATACACACATGACTACACTTTTCACAAGCAAGCACAGAGGAGAACCATTTTAATGTTATGCAATGATGCACACGAAGTTGCTCACTTCAACACATCTTAAGGAAGACAGGAGAAAGACAGAGGCATGGATCAGCACTACATTGGACAATTTGTATACTGATAGCCTACAATTTGTCCTGAATGCGTAAAAAGTAATACTCCACACGTTGATGCCATACCATTGCTTTAGTCCATCTTGAAAGTTATTCTGCAAAAACAAGATTTGAGCACATTGGCAAAGTGTCCTGTACATTTAAATATGTAGAACCTTATCCTGTGACGGAATATGAAGATTTTGCACCTACTATATCAGAGAAAATCTGAGTTTATGCAGCCTTCTAATTCATGATACGCTTGTAAATAGATAACTGGACCTGGAACTGTGCAACATAGCAAATAGCTTCTCTCTGTGGTGATGCAGGTTGCCCACATTTAAATCAGACATTTTGCAACTGGATTTTGATACTTGCAGAGTATTGTTATTATTATTGCCAATTACTACTTGGTCTGCAGATAAAAGAAGGTTTTCTCTAAGCTCACAATGTCATTTACATTCTTAATTCAAAAACTGTTAATGCATCAGGACTGTAATATGAATTACTGTACGTGTTAATCCAATTTCACTGTCTTTCCATCCATCCATCTTCTACTCCTGACAGACTCCTTTCTTTTTATTATTTCTGGAGGGTTGTACTGTATATTTATTTGGTCTTTGGAAATGTTAAAGGCCCAGTGTGTAACAAATTCTGGTTTTTATTAAGAAAAATCAAGTACTGCTTTCATAAATACGTATTTTATCGAGGTCTAATCACAATCGCATTATCATCAAAGCATTCCGTGTCTTAGAATACGTTGTTTGTAGATGCAGAGAGTGCGCCGCCCTCATTTGAGGCTGCGATGTTGCATCGCCATCTTTGAATACGTTATCCGAAAGGGGTTAAACTTTTTTGCTTTACGCGTTTTAGCCAGTGACATCGGAGGGAGGGGGAGAGGTGAAGAGAAGAAACGAGCATAGAGGACCGTGGATCATAGTTTTCAATTTCAATGGAGGACTATGCGTACTCTTTGCCCCGTGAGAGGGAGGAAAACATAACACAGAAAACAAAAATAAATAACCAGAAGAAAACAAGAATCTACATCAGTGGAGCATTTACCAGATGGAGACTATTCATGAGGGACACAAACTTGAAGACGGACGCGGAGGTTGCAGGCTTTCTGTTGGACAGGTAAGTTAATTAAATGAAACAATTAAGTTTATATTAGCGTTATGTTTGACACAAGACAGGTGAGTCCAGCAAATACTTAAATATCTTCCGTTTAACTTGGACAATTTACTCCGCGGCTTCCGTAGTAGTAATGACGTGTTATAACAGCGAGAAGCCATAGAAAAGGCTGTTCAGTTGCTTGTATTCACTGAGCGCACCACTAGTTGGAGGTAATTCTTACACATGGGGCCTTTAATGCCAGCTTCCGGAAGTTTTTGTTTGACACACACATTAATTGAAATAGGAAATCATGGAATGATCAGGGTCAAAAAAAACAAAAAACTTTAGCCCAGTTTTTGCATAAGATACTGTTTTAATTACTCCGTAAGGCTTTATGTTCTTTTTTTCTCACAAGCATTGTTTTGAAATTACATAACAATAACCTATTTTAATTTAGCTTATGTTAAAGAATTCAAAACAACTCCAAATATTTCATGTTCGATTTACTGTGTTAAGTTCTCAAACATAAAAATGTTTATCAAAAATTACTCAAATTTAGGTTGTTTGTCTGAATTGTAAATTGAAAGTTTTCATGATCCGATCATCAAATTAGAGTGTTCAGTTTGTGTTTATGACTTCTCATGTGGACATGGAAATCAAAGTCATGCTCAGAGCCTGTCGCCTCTACTCAGTTGGGAGCAGAACAGACCCAAATGGACTCAGTATGCTGCCCACTCTTCCCTCCTCGTTTTCAGTCGCTTCCTGAATCTCTTTGATATTTTCAACTCTCCCAAACTGCTTGCCTCCTCCTACTCACAACCCGCACTCTCCCCCATCGTTCATGCCTTTACCGAGCCCCCTGGCCAATCCCTCCACCTTCCTCCCCAGCGGGGGTCCCAGCTGAGGATCACTGCCTTCGATCACAGCGGATTGGGCGCTTGCAGTGGAGTCGGCCCGGATCAATCCCACCGATTTCACCATTTGCTCCCTGCTGGGTCTGATGACAATGTTGGCATTCCACATGCAGGCCTGTGGGTTTGATTAAATCTGTGGCATTGATCTAGGTGGAAAGACAGCAAGGGTCCAAAAACGAGGATACAAGGGATACATGGTACAGTACAGACAACACAAAGGATGCAAAAATACCCCAAAACGTAGTTGAATTCAGAATACAGTGATAAGGTCCTGAAAAGAGATGGTTAAGAGGCAATGCTAAAATCTGACAGGTGTTTTATTACCTCCTTTAAGAAGTCACATCTCCGCTTTCACCTTTTTTTTATAGATAGACGAGAGACCAGCCCCTTCTTCGCCATAAGAACCGCTTGAGGCGAGGAGTCCTGCTGTGAAATCATTTTCATGATCACGTTCACTAAGTCCCACTGCAGAGGCCTTGTGGCTGGTGTTCAGGACAAAGCAGATCAGCTGTAATACATATAAATTGAAAATACATTTCGGTTATCTTTGAGGGGAGGGGAAAACCTGTTGGTTTTGGTCCTTTCTCTTCCTTCAAACCATATTTTATGATTCTTTTAGCAGGCAGCGCAGAAATATATACAGTAACTAATTTGTAAGAGGCAGAGTAAGGTTTGATGGCATGATTCAACTCGTAAAAGGTGGGTGGTTGTCTCTGCCTCATTTGAAGAAGATCCAGTGTTCTAACTACCATCTACTGTCATGAAATATGGACCCTGGCTGAAAGATAGACATCCTAGATGCAAGCATCTTTGAATGAGCTTCCTCTGTGTTCTGCCCAACATTGTTCTCAGCAATCAGATGAGGAACAAAACGAATCCAGGTAATTCCTGCGTGCCTCCCACTTTAAGTTTCTGCTTTTCACTTTCCACTGAAAGGGGAACCCAGGAGAGACCCACATGGATGGATATAAAGATGGATAAAGCGGCTTTTTTTCAGTATATTCTCCTCCTGTTTGTATGTTTTCAGATTCAGTGTTTTATACTAGTATTAACACGAACATTGTCAAAATTTGACCAGAATGAGTCTGTATTGCAGACTCAATTCTTCGGCTTAGTGCTTCTGTCATTTTTACACCTCTTTCTCATCCCGCTGCCTGCAGTTCACGCCTTGAAGACAAACAAAGCTTTAATGGAGCTCCATCTCTCCAACAACCAGTTGAACGGCTACCAGGATGCCATGCAGCTAGGAGATCTGCTGCAATACAACAACACTTTGCAGACACTGGAGCTCAGTAACAATATGTTAGCAGATGCTGGTAAGTTTATAATTTTCACAACAGAGCAAAAGAAAATTGGCCTTTCTAATGGTTGAAACCTCGAAAGAGTTTTTGTGAAAGGCCAGCTACCAAAGCCCCCAAAACAAGCCTGGAGAGCTACTGAATAAGAACACAGGAAATACGGGAAATTCATATCAGGAGGGTCACATGGAAAAACGATAAGAAAAACTGAGGGCAGATCTGGGAGTTTTAACACTTTCAGGAAGTGCTAAGACGTCCAGTTCAGAAGGGGTGGGGCCCTAAGATCTCTATTCTGATTACATTGATCATTTTCAGACAGCACTAAAGTTGAACTCTTCCTAAAACAACGTTAACAAACAGTGATGGTTTTTCAGGGTTGGAGGAGCTGTGTGATGGTCTATCCCGGCAAACAAAAGGTCTAAAGGTCTTAATCATCAAGAACAACCATATCACTGAGAGAGGCATGAACCACTTGGCCAAGACTCTGGTGAGGATGACTGACTTCAGACAGGTTTTCTCTAGAACATTTGCTATACTATGTCAGTGCACCTTTAAAAGTGCTACTCAGAAATCAGAGAGAACACTGCAATCTTGAATGTTTTTTGTAATATCACAGATCAATAAAAGTTGGGTTAGTAAAAGTATGAAGGAAAATATATAAGCTTGTACCATCTAGGAAGAAATTATGTGTTTGAAATGCATGCATCCTATCAATATTATTTGATCTCTACTCTGTGGTTCTGTTTTTATCCTTTGAAAGAGTCTACTAAAATTTAATTGCCAATCTTTTTCAACAGAAAAATATAAATAAATAAGAATCATGAGAAATATTATTTTGTACCTTTTTACCAGAAGACTGTTGTATTAAGTTTGTTCACTAGATGACAGTAACTGTTATATGGAAAACATTTAATGCGTTAAGACCAACTCAAACAAATACTTTGGCAACCATGGCTCCAGAGGTTGGAATTTGTCACCAGAGGGTTGCTGGTTCAAGCCCCAGCTCTGTGTACCTTGGTTGTGTTGTCTTTGTGCAAGAAGCTTCACTCACCGTGTCTACCGGTGTTGGTCAGATGATCCGGTAGCGGCAGTTTTCTGCTTCTGCTACAATGTAGCTTGCCATTACCTGTGTGAATGACTGAATGTAGTGTGAAGCACTTTGTAACCCTGGACCAGATAATGCACTATACAAGTACAGGTCATTTACTTTTTCCTTTAGATTGGGACGCTTTAGTTCTTTGCTTTATAATAGGGCTCTATAGTAGTTAGGTTTTAGATTAATTAATATTTTTCTTAAATGTTTGTTTTGTTTTAGGGAAAACAATATTTAATCTGCTTGCTGAGGAGATTTTTTAATCCAGAGAACCACATTTTCTGTTTGCCTACTTAAGCTCTTTGAATAGGCTTCGTCTGTCCTGGTTGGCAGCATAAACTGCTCCTTCTTGTCTTGTGAGAGACTATTGAGGAAGTCAGAAGGGTAGAAATTACAACTGAGCCATATGATCAGCAGTTTGATGAAACAATGGATGTGACCTTCCACTTCTAGGAGAATGCCATAATGACCATAATTAGACCCTTAACAGCTCATGTGGATTATGATGAAGGAGGATGAGGAGGGTGGTTTTTAACCCATCTGCTATGTTTTAAAACTTGTTAATGATGTCCAGATTTCCTTTGTTCTCCTAATATTTGGGGTGATTGTGTTACACAGAGCTTTTGTTGTTTTGCAGTTTAAAGTCAGCATGTCATGTGTGAAAACATACTGTGTTTTTGGGTTTTTCACACTCCCCGCTTCCCCTTAAACTTCTCACTCTAACCCCCGCGGGGTTTACGTTTGACAGCTTTCAACCACGCAGTCGCCTCTTTAATTGTCTGCCATTATCCCTCGTGCATAACCATCCGGGATGCTCTCCCTGCTCCTCGCCATGAGTCGGATGTGGAGGCTCTTCTGTGTGCCTCAGTTTGGTGAGGAAAAAGGACTGAGAGAAGGGGGGTGTCTGGAGCGTGTTTGTTGTCACTGTGGTGCAAATTAACTCCAAAGAAGATGCTCTCAAGGTCTGTCAGTCGCCTGCCTGCTTGTTTCCACCCCCGTGCTCCGTCTCTTTTCAGAGCAATGACCAGAGGAGGGTGGCGAGGCGACGGGATGCAGCCAGGAGTGGGCGTTGCGTTCCTCTTCAGGCGACGTTGGCCCCTCGTGCACCAAACACCCCCAGCTTCATGCACCAGCTGATCAACCTTCAATGCTAATGTGACTCTGGAGAGAGAAAACAGAAGTTCTGAGTGTTTTACATGAGAGGGAATGTTTTTAAAAGGGATAATATTCACAGATGAATGCTGGAAATCCAAACTTTTCAGCCAATCCCAACTGACATACTCTTTACACTGACACAGACAGCTATTAGGCAAGGCAAAGCAACTTGATTTGAATGGCAGATCAACAGAACAACAATAAATGCTTTATAATACAACAATACAGACACAAAAAACATATGGCATATTCAAAACACGACATTCCAGCTATTATCAATTGCTTTGTCAAAGGCAGCTCTAAACAGATGGTTTTTAGCTTTGATTTGATGGAGCTAAGTGTTTCAGCAGCATTGAAGTCATCTGGAATTTTGTTTCAAATAAGGAGAGCATAGAAACTGAAAGCTGCTTCTCCAATTTATGTTCCAATTCTGGGGACGATTAGTAAACTAGAGTCTGTGTTGTCCGGGGGGTTGGTATGTCTTGAACATATTTTCATAATTTCAACTATTTTGACGTTTTTTCTCTGAGCTACTGGAAGCCAGTGTAAGGACTTTACGACTGTGGTGATGTGCTCCACTTTCCTTGTTCTAGTGAGGACGTGAGCAGCAGCATTCTAGATCAGCTGCAGCTGTCTGATGGACTTTTTAGGTAGACATGTGAGGATGCTGTTGCAGAAATCAATCTGAATAAAGATAAATGTATCAATGCGTTTTTCAAGGTCTCATTTCGACATTAGTCCTCTAATCCCTAGATATATGATATGTGATATAGGTATAATAAATATCATTTAAGAGATCATTTAAGCACCATAGGTCATGTTTCTGCAGCCAGGTCTGAAAGTCCTGGAGGTCCTGGATTTAGGGGAGAATCACCTGGGGAATGGGGGCATCCAGGTGATCAGGGAGCCACTGATGGTGAACAGTTCAGTTCTACATCTCGGCCTTGCCCATACCAACATCACCTGTGAAGGTACAGCAACACTGGCATTGGTCATAACTTCTACTCATGTACACGCTCTTAGACTAACACATATTCCCAGCATTTTGTGGATGTTTCCTGTCCTACTGCTGCTGGCAGCATCTGAAGGTGCTGCATCTGTCCCTCCACGTAAAAGGTGCTGTGGCATTGGCTGAGTTCCTTGCTGAGAGTCATCTCATTCAGAGGCTGGACCTCCATCAGAACCAAGTGAAGCTCGGAGGCTTGATGGCTCTCAGTCTGGCCCTGAAAATTAATTGCTCTCTGTCTTATCTGGATGTGGACCCCATACCTCAACAAGAGCTGGTAGGTACTCTATATCCATGTGGTCTGACTCATGATTTCTCTTTTCAGTTGACTGACTTAGATTCTGAGCTATTGGGTATGTCAGTTATTTCAGTCAGGAAGTTCCTAGTGGTCCAGTTAACCATTCTCTCCAAAAGTGGATCCTAATTTTATTTCAGCATTTCAGTACTAAACTGAGTTTGAATGTTTGTTAATCTGTGCTCTACCTCTTATCTGAGAAGAGGTTCAGGGAATAACAGCTTCAACCTACATTGTTATACTCCTACACATAATACACACTACGAGGTACTGCAACTCCTTTAGTCTGAATGGTAACTCATTTCCATCATTAAAAATGGAAAGCCATTCTCTTCTGGCCTAGATGCCTAGCTTCAGACTTGGAGTTATTACTCCTTAGACCAGATGCTTCACAGAAAAGCTCCCTTTCCCTAACTAATTTATGGACATGGAGACTGGTTTGGGAAAACAGTCAAGCATCTTTAAAAATCGATACAAGGATAAAAAGTTTGAAACTTAATCCATCCAGTGTGATTATTAGTCTCCTCTCCTGTGCCCTGTTCCCTTAAAGATTGTGAAATGTCGGGCTTACAAAGTGCTCTGGTTCACACTGAAGCTAATGATAAAGTTCAGAAAGACAAACAAAGATAAAAAAAAGTGTTTTTTATTTTTTTTTTGCTATTTAATTGTTTGTCTTCATAAGGTATATTGTGAATTTATAGTGCTCATACAGCAATAAAAGCACAAAAGCCAGTCACTGAGTTTGAGGAAAGTTGTGAATACCAGTCTCTGTTTTTCAGCTCTCCAGTAGTTTAGGGTGCTTTTTAGTTTTAAGATTTGTCTCTACAAAGTTTGTGATGTTATGCATGTTCTGTCTCCACCTTTCCATGGCTGCAGAGGCCTGAGGAAAACGATGCAATAACTTTAAAACATGCCCTGCTGGATTCACTAAATAATTACCCACACTTGCCATCTGTTTGTCATGATTTTATCTCTGCTAACTTATTTGCATATTAAAGCATTAATTAAAATCTCGAAGTAAGGGGATGCTTACTTTAAAATTAACTCTGAAGGCAATCCGTGCACAGCTTCCAGAGTAGTTTTATTTTTGTTTGCAGAGGTTTACTGTTTGTCTGCGTGTTGTTTACACGATTAAGTCAGATTTTTATGAAACACCTCCTCTGGCTAAAGTCAGGCGAAAAGATGTGCCAGATTCTGGAGGATGTTTCTGTGAATGTGTGTCATTAAAGCTGGGATTTCTTCATCTTATTCCTAAGTTTCTTTCTTTCCCTAAAGCTGCTGAGAGATATGATTAGCATTCCCGCCGTTGTTGGGAGCATGTGTGGCCGGGCATTTTAAGGGAGTTGTAATAAGGGAATTTTTTAAGCCGTGGCAGGTTCTGGAGCCACACAGATGGGATTTGTCTTGCCGTGGCCTATCCAGGTGGGAGGAGTGACGGTCGTATTAAAATCCAAATCTTTCCATCAGAAAGCAGCGGGTGGCCAGATCAAGTGTTCCCGCTCATTCAGATTCCCCAGGCCGCAGAGGAATACGTGGAAATTCGGGGAAAATAAGTGATGGAGGGGGTCATGGCACTTGCTGATGTGCGTTGTGTGTGTTCCACCATGTGTGTGTGGTTTCACAGGGGGAAGTGGGGGAGGGATTGGGGATTCGCATATTTAGGGAGCGAGAGAAGAAGGTAGAAGGAGGAGAGGAAATCTGGGTCCTCTCGTCTTTGTTTACAAGAGTCTGAGTTTTCACGTCTGTTGCCACACTGCTCCATTTGATCAGTGGCCTGTTTGCTGTTAATTATTAATTATTTACCCTTTTAAAATATTCATGCTCCCTGGCCCTGGTGAAAAGCAGCCTTTTCTGAGGGGCATCTTCTCTCTGTAGCCACTGCAAGGGGGAGCTGTGTATACATCCTTATCAGGGGAACCGGCTAATGAAGTGAAGTTCCTCTGCCCGACACGCTCTTAATCACACATTGGACAACAGGGCCTCAGTGCCTGTTTGATGCCTAAATATTTGGCTTTGGATTTGTCCAACATGAACGTCATGTTCGCAGATAAGGCAAGAGAGTGTCCTCTTTTGAATGTCACATGTCAGAGAGGTGAATGCTGTTTTCTGTGGGGTAATAATTGCAGCAAATTGTGTGTAGATTTTCAGTTACTCATTGGACTCAGTGTACATAAAAATAATCTGTCTTCCATGACAAAAAGTTTGCTTTGTGCATTTCCTTACATATCTCTAAATAATGAGAAACTTAGATAACCACCAACACAACCTCATCCCTTCTTGTAGCTACTTCATGCATTATGAATTAAGCAGCCACTTTTACCCAGTAGCTGGAGGATTTTGGTTCTCTCTATTTTCCAACATAGCTTTAATTCTGTAAGAGTTTGCCAACATTCTTTTCTTTTCAGCTCTCCAAAAGTGCCACAAAACATTTCCGTAAGATTAATGTCGGTGCTGGGCCATCGTAATTTATTGAGTTGTTTGTTTTAAGCCATTTGTGCTGGATTAGGGATCAGTGTTTTGTTGATAAACCAGTTTAGGGCTAAGTTTCACATTTGACTGTATAATACTTTGGCTTGCTGAGACGTCAACTCAACGACTACACAGAGCCCAGGTCACGTGGCTGCAAAACAAGCCCAAATCATCAGCCCTCCACCACTGTGCCTAACATTTTATATATAGCTGATATGTTTTCTCTAAAAATTGAATTATGCATTGTGGCCAAATATCCTTCCCATGGTCTGATTTGTCCAAAGGACATTGGTCCAGAAGTCCTCCAGTTTAATCAGATGCAACTTTGCAGACTTAAGTCAAACTGCTTTATTATTTCAGACAGACTAAACTCCTACTGCAGTCGTTCAAGACAAGCTATACCTGCTCAGTCTTTTTCCAGTTATCCTGCCAGAGTTTTAAACTTGACATGCTCAATTGCATTGTTTCATATCTCCTGTTGCAGCATTTCAGACATACAGTGTTATAGATAGAATCAGAATAGCTTGATGTGCCAAGGCAGGTTTGCTCTACAAAAAGCCTATCTAAACATGGTATTCTGACTGCTTTAAACATTCTTTTAAATAAGTGTTGCATCTGGAATGGAAGTAGACAGGTTGCCTTAAAAAAATGCTTGAACTGTATTTTTATGACCTTCAAGGTTTTGGGTTGATTGTTTTGGCAGATGAGTGTGAATGTATGTATGTGTGTGCTATTTTGTCATCTGGAATTGGAAACTATCACAATGGTGAGAGGAGTTGTAACCTCGAAGCACACAGTATCCAAGAGCAGCAAAGGGGCAGGTAGCCCTGGGACCTTCCATCCATTTTTTGAACCGCTTATTCCTCAAGGGGTCGCGGGGGGGCTGGTGCCTATCTCCAGCTGTCAACAGCCGAGAGGCGAGGTACACCCTGGACAGGTCGCTATTCCATCACTGTCCAGTCCTGGGACCTTGTCACAAGATAAATTCACAGGTTAGCGTTATACCAGATATGAAGGGAGGGCATCAGGAAAGCACTGGAACCACAGCACTCTGGGCAGAAAGAGATATATGGTACATTAAAACTAACCCCACTACCATTTCCCCCAGTGCAGGTCTAGTTCACAACCTGGCCAACTGAAGGAGGTAGACATTGTACTTAACAGAAGCTGGGACTCAGAAAGACCAAGGGGGGAGAACACCATGCCATCCAGCCCGATTGGTCAGCCCCACAAACACAAACAAGGAAGCGCACGCCCACTAGGACCAAGCTTAGCCCCCCCACACGCCTGTCAAGTCTTGAACATCCCCATGACATATAGGCCTTCACCCTCGAACCCATCATACTGAGACATGACCAAACTTCCCAGCAGAAATACTGTCACTTGTTTATTTTTTTAAGCATTTAAATTCTCAGAGCATTGTTTGACATTGGGGTGAATTATACATCATCTTCTGGAAAGATTGCTGCCTTAAATATTCCCCTCTTGTAAGTCATCACTTTTCCTTTTTTAAATAAATTCCATGGTTAAATAATGGCCATGTCCATTTCTGAACTTTGTTGACTGCATCATTTCTGTCCTGATCTGCATGATGTTTAAAAGCAGGGTTGTGTAGAAAAATTACTTTGAGGAGAATGTGGGAAACAGTAATCTGTTTAATGAAGCATGGATTCTTGTTTTAAGTGTGTCATGAAACAGAAGGGTCTCTGGGTATGTTTCTGGGCCTTGTCCCTTTCCCAGTAGGGTGGCTAGGTGACGGGACAGCCCGACCATGCATGTAGCTTATGTTATGATAACGTTGCTGCTCAGGGGAGTCAGCAGCAACCACGCAGAACAACTCTCACAGCAAAGCCTCAGAGGGCGGCAACAAAGTGGGCTCCAAGCAGATGGATGGATCTGAAATCAAACTGTTCCCAGATCTGCACTGAAACTACAGTAGACAACAAGGCTTTCATGACTCATCTACCTGGACGGAGTAACTTATTTTTTCATCAGATTAATCAATAAACATTAAGAACAACAGGAAGTGCACAGTTTAACAAAGCTTATTTATTTAAGCATCAAAAAGAAAGATATAATATGAGACTGATATAGTACACTCAACAAGTTCCTACCAGAAGTCTATTTTGGTTCTTGATAAACTAATAAAAAGAAAACCCTCCACTTTTTTAAAATTATATTGAATAATGTCAAATCTCAAGTATATTTATGTTACTTCTATAGTTCAGAATAGAACAAAATAATAATATTGTTTTCTGATCTGCATCTCCCACCATGTTTAAATTTAAATAGTACTTCTTTTGGATTCATCAGAAGGTAAACAGTTAACCCATTTTGTTCTTTTTTAGGTTTTATAGCCAATAACTAATACCTCTACACTTAGAAAATAAGGGTACACTCTTCGTTATGCTCCAGAGCAGTTAAAACCCATGGTGGTCATACTTAGATGAGATTAGTAAAAACTGTATCCTTCTTTTGCTCTTAAAATAGCAAGCCTGCCCATAGTTTTTTTAATGGTTGTATTTAGCTCTGAGTTATGTGAATTGGTACCATTGAGAGTTTTAACAAATAAGTTATATTACAAATATATTTTAAGGAAGTAAAAAAAAATTAACAGAAAAGCAGGTCCCTATGCAGAACCTTGTGGAACCTCACTTTATTATTATTTTATCATTTTCTTCAAGAATTAAACTGCTTTTTTCATATTTTTTTCACAATTTTTTAAAAGAAGCCATTAATAACACCTTACAGCAAGGTGCATGTTGTTTGTAAATTATATACTTTTATAGTAGAGATACAGTTTTTTTTTTCTTGACCACACATTTTTTTTAAAAACGAACATTTTCCTCCGCTCCTTAAAAAAATATAAATCTCCATCCACACATAACCAGATAAATGCGTTTTTCAGCACATTCATAGGCGTGGCAAACCTGTAGGGGGCAGTAGTTCTCCTAAATCCTATCCGCTCAGAGTAAGTTTCTATCCTCTATCTTCAGCGCGCAGCAGTCATACAGCTTGTAAAAGCAAACAAACAAAACGCGCTTTGACGATGGATGACACCAACACAGCTCTGAGGGCATGAATGCTGTTTTTGAGATTAAACACAGGTCGCACATGTGAGGTTTGAGCATTTTCTGTTGCAGATAGTGACGTTACGGTTCATAAAACTCAGTTTTCGGCCGTCCACACGAAGATACTGAAAACTGAGAAAACACAAATCTCCACTTTGGCCGGAGTTTTCGAAAATATTATTTTTTGGTACCGAAAATCTCCGGTTAAGTGTGAATGACAGGCCAAACCACAGAAAAATATCTCTGTTTTGTGAGATTCCCAGCTTTGTGTGGACAGGGCCTTAGCTAACTAAGCTGATCAGTTGGCTCATGTTTCTCATAAAAGTCTGATTACATTTAAAGTATATCTTTCAAGTACCTTAGGATATTATTAATGCTCTTCTACTTTTGTCCAATGTTTTAAAATAATATTTCGCCATGTATCACATGTGGACTTTGAACAAAGCTGATAATAGAATATTAGTTATTTATGACTTATTTAAAGATAACCAATATCAGCAGTTGTTAAAGAAAATGCACAGGAATAGACCTAAGGTAAAATAGGTTGATGGAGCTGTTATACTGTATAAAAGGAGACAGTGAAAAGTTGGTGTCCTATTCACTCAAATAGCCTTTGTGGCAAATTCTCCCAAATATCCCTCAAAATACTTTCGCGTTTTTATGGGAAACATGTTAGATTTTTTTCTAATTAAATGCAAATTTTTATCTTGGGTTTTAATTGTTCTAGGTTATTTAAGTTATCCCAAGTAGTTTGGCCTTAATGCCTTCCTTTGTATTAACACAATTTGTATTAGGAAAGAGGTAGGACCCTATTCATGATACAAGTAGAACTTTAAAACTTTAGGTTTCGCACAGATAAAACACATATAGCCAATAGTTTCCATAAACTCCACTGCTACCTATTCAACACACCTGATTTATCAATTTGATATTCATGTGGCTTTAACTGGACAATGTTAGTGAGGGCAAACATGCAAACTTATCCATGAAATCCAGCTTGTTTGGGCTGCATATCTGAGGGATAGCAGTGCAGCATTGTTTTGTGATGTTATCCAACATCTGGGATCATAGTCGATTTTTCCTCTTGATGCCTCTAAAAGGGACAAAGCTGGATGAGTCTCTCCAGCAGGCGACAGGGGTTTGGGGGTGGAATAGCTGAAGGGGTGGATGGGGGGTTTGGTGATCCCCTGTTTCTTTGCAAACACAACAACAACAACTGCAGCAGCACACTCGTCGCTGCGCTCCTGATGTATTTTCAGGCAAAACCAGGCATATTTGCCAGCTGTGTAATTTACTGCGGCTCTCATTTGCATATTAAAGCTTTAATTAGCCCCTCTGAGCGTGAGCGTGTCTGTGTGTGTGTTTGGGTGTGTTAGGTTGGGTACGGCATTGGGGGTATAATCACATCAATGTGCAGTCAAGAGAAGAGGGAGATGGGTTTGGATCAGGGCTTGGTTCAGGTCCTGGGGTAAGTCGAGCTACTTCCTGCTTCAGTTCTGATCGACCACCAAAGTAAGTGCCGTTTTCAAGCAGTTAAATATGCGACCTGTCTAGCCTCATAAACAACCTAAAGTTTAATATTTATGCCTCCAGTTGAGCAGGAGCTGACCTCTGTTTTACTTTATGAAATTGATGAAGTCAGCAGTTACTGTACTGGAGCTGCCACTATCAGCGGCACAGACATGAAAACAGTGAAATGTCTTGTTCAGTTAGTGTAATACAAATTAGATGTTGTTACAATGAAAATTTGGATTACTGGATTGAAACTATTTATTTCACTTTACATAAAATTAAGTGTGCATTCACACCACCCTGTTTAGTCCACTTGAAACAAACTCTCGTTCATTTTCCCGGAAAGTCTGGTTAGTTTGGGGAGGTGTGAATGGGAAATCAAACTCTGATTCTCATCAAACAAACAAACTCTAGTACACCTAAAAACGTCGGTCTCGATTCGATTGAAACAAACTCTGCTTCGGTTTGATTGCATGTGTGAATGGAAAACGGACCGGGGCCGCGCCAAAAGCAGGAAGAGGTCTATTGTACAGGATATCCAAGGTAAATATTATCTAAACAACAATGCATGCTGGAAAGATAAATGCTGGATCTTATACATACCTTGCTTAACATCTGTATAGGCAGCCTAAGTCACGCCCTTCTACTTCCAGTCCATGGGTCTCCTACTGCCAAAAAAAAATCAATCACTCAGTAGAGCAATAAAGTTATTTTCTGATCTAGTTTAAAATGCGCCATGGATTGAACATATGATGTCCATGAATTTTAAAGACTAATTTTGATGCAGAGAAAACAATGATTTTTGACTGGCGGCAAAAGTTACTTTATGGTTTGGGGGGAAAATGTTTAGCGGACTACAACTGCAGAAGAAGAAGGAGCGCGAGGGTCGTAGCCTCCAGTACAAAGAAAGGAGCATTAAACACGGAGAAAACCATTATAAATCTGTCCAGAGGAAAATGGCAGCTATGTCAGAGGTAAAGCAGTTGGTGGAGTGGGAGCCAGCATGGAGGAGAAGCTCTACGATGTCACGGTCAGTATTTTACGTGCTCTTGACAAACACAGTTGAATGTACATTATTAGTTATCATTAAACTGAGGTACAACAAATGTGTGATTCAGGACGTAAGACAAAGCGCACCAGAAAATATCTTTTATCGCTCCATTGACTTCCATTCATTATTTTTTTGGTCAGGGGAACCATGGGCCGACTGGAAGGGGTGGAGACTTAAGCTCCTCATAAGGAGACCATGTTTGCTTGAAGTTGCATGTGGGTGGTCCTACTCATTGAAACATTATCCATAGTCCTCTGCCTCATTCTATCTTCATTTTGAGTTGCTGCTACAGTATTTATCTGGCACATTTGCCAAATACAACAGATCAATCCTAAAAATGCTACAATTTGCTGCTCCTCCATTTTTGTTTCATTTCACAGTACTGGTTTCCCCTAGCAGCATTTATAAAGTTTATTAAACTTGAAAACTCAATAAACTTAATAAATTAACTATTCCTAAACTTTATTCCATTAATCTCTACTTATCAAAACAATATATTTAAATTGGACCAACTATTTTTCAGTCCAGGCAAGCATTTATCTGTTGCATCTGAGCATCACAAAGGTGATGGATGCAGCTAGAGAGAAGTACCAAGATGTAACAACATCACAAAATAAAGATTTTCCGGATTTCTCAAGGACGGTGCATAAACAACGGAGGCAGTTTTATGGGTAAAAAAATAACAGCTTCAGGCGCTGGACATTGAATACAGGTTCAGATACCCCACAAACTGTCCATCAAGCAAGGAGGACAAATGGTGACATGCAGCACGCCAGAGGAATTGGACAAACTCATCGGTTATCACAACAAGACCAACGGATGAAGCCATTAGCAAAACAAACCCTTTGGACTGGAATTTTTCTATTTCTGTGCCATGGAACTCGTGAGTAGGCCTATATGCATGTAATGCATTAAATTTTTGGACAGTGCCTTCCTAAGTTAGGCAACCTAACTGCAAGGAGATATAGTTTTAGTGCGCTGAGGGTGTCGAAAATAAAAAACAAAATACATATCTAGCGATATTTACTATCTGTGTTTTTTTTGTAGAGCTGTTTGTGTGAAGCAAGCATCGTTAGTAGTTAGTCAGTTTGCTTGCATGGGACTTCCTCTCGGTAGGACAAGACAAGCTCACTTTTGTATCTTCTATGTTAATGGTGGATAATATGATGGACCGCACTATGAAAAACAATGAAAATTTTTTAACAATCTTAATTTTTTTCACTTTTTACTTCTTCCTTTCCTTTTTTCCCGTTTTATTTGTTTCTGTTTAAAGTTGCTCTGCGAGAGGGAGCATGGTGGCACAGCTGGTAGCGCAGCTTACCTCACAGCTAGAAGGTCCTGGGTTTGATTCCCGCTGGGGACACTGTGGGTGCTGAGGGTTTGTTTGTTCCTCCATATCATCGGCACCCACACCCTGGGTGGGGTTGGCGAAAGGGCCTTTCTGTGCGGAGTTTTCATGTTCTCCCTGTGTTCCCTTGAGTAGCTAATGTGAGCTACTCCCACCAAAACATGCACCAGTCCTGTATACTGCCTCCTCCTGGTTGGGGAGGATCTGGCTGGAATACCATGATCCTGCCAAGCATTATTTCCAGCTGGGGAAACCCTGCCCCTTCGGGTAAAAAGAAGGGTCTGCTCACTCCTCAGGCAAGAAAGAGGCTTGAGCTCAGTGCAGGGCCCTCCTGGGGTTGGCAGAGGGAGAGCAATGCCCAGGACTGTACTTAGGTAGTGACACTGGGTGATAAATAATGGGAAAAAACTGTGTGATAAAAATAAAAAAATTAAAAATAAATTTGCTGGCAAGTGCTTTCACAAACACACTGATTATACATGACAACTGAATGTAAGAGGGTTAGGAAAAATAGCTAAACTGAAACAGGTCCTACATGGACTTAAACAACTGAAAGCTTCCATTGCCTTTTTACAAGAAACCTGCCTATTGTCTGGTGACCTTCTAAAAATACAAAGAAGGTGGCCTGGTCACATCTATTCAGCACCATATGCATCCAACGCAAGGGGAGTTATAACACTAATTCATAAATCCATTCCTTTTAAAGTGTTACAGGTTACACCTGATAGGACAGGAAGGTATTTAATTCTTCAAGAATTTTTGAAGACCTATTTCTACTTCTGTCTCAGTTGCCAGGCAACTTTCTCATTGGAGTAGACTGTAACACAACTCTGTCAGTACAACTTGATCGGATTAAGGACACGGATACCACTCACACAAAATGCAGAAGGTCTTTGCATAAATGTATGCTAGAATTAGACTTGTGTGACCCATGGAGAAGGAAATACCCAAATAAATTTGAATTCTCCTTCTTCTCGTCATCAGCCAAGTCACGCATTGACTACTTCTATGTCTAAAACAGTTTATTTTCACAGATAGATGATGTCACCTCTGAACCCATTGCTCTTTAAGATCATGGGACAGTTAAACTTTTATATATACCAGATGGACAGACAGACAGATCAGTTTGTCAAGACATCTACAGTCTTTGTCCACAGTGCTACTTCCCCAGCAGACAACATCATATGGAAGCACACTTCTGATGACTGTGTGGTTAAACATCTGCAGCATGTCACTGCAAACATTGAAGGACCATAGCCGCTTGAGGAAGAAAAGACGACTCTTTCCCTTCCTGTATGCTACAGAACTCCACAGTCTCTGTTTCCTCCCCATCTATGCAGACTGGCTGTTTTAGTGGTTTAGATCTCCTGAAGTCCACCACCAGCTCCTTAGTCTTGGAGGTGTTCAGAAGTAGGCAGTTTTTTGCTCCACTCAGTGAAGGTCTCCACCAGATCCCTGTACCCCTTTCTGTCCACCGCTCACACACGCCACAACAGCTGTATCATCTGAGTACTTCTGGATGTGGCAGTACTCTGAGTTTTAACAGCAGTATGATGTGTGATGATGCACAATGGAACACACGGCTGAGACTACGGCTGACCATCTCAATTCACTCCCATTTGGAGTAATGCATTATTCAAACAAGGTAAATCTGATCCAGGATTTAGGCTATGGGCCCAGTTGGGACTACAGAAGATATCGGATCTTAACAAAAATAATATTCTTATGTCATATGAAACTCTCAAAGGAAAATTCAGGATCCCCTCCAACTCATTTGTTAGAAATATTTCAGATTCATTTTTTTTTTTCTATTCCAGGATGCAGTCATACCAATTATTTTGGAACAAATAGCTATATCAGACCCTCATACTAAGGCAAAGATTTTGATGATCTATAAGAAACTGTTTGGCACAACTACAAATTATAAAAGATTAGCATGGATAGAAGACTTACATACAGATATTTCAGAAGTGGAGTGGGAGAAAGCTTGTTTACAAACTCAAACAATATCCATTAACATTAGATATAAACTGACTCAATATAAATGGCTTATCAGAACCTATATAACTCCTGAAAGACTAAACATATTCAATCCAAATATCCCAGACACCTTTATAAAATGCGGAACCGAGAGAGGCACCTGGTATCATTGTACTATATATAAATATGAAGACACCTGCAAGAATTTTGGGAATTTGGAAAGGATAATTAACATAGTACTCAATATTATAAACAAATATATTCCATTGTGCCCAAAGATATGTATTCTGGGCCTTATACCAGATACTTTATTTCTCAGAACTCATGAAATAATACTGGTGAACATCTGTCTACGACATGCAAAACGTCTTATAGCTAGACACTGGAAAAATATCCATTGTCCCCCATTAAATTCCTGGATTACAGAACCTTCCTTCTGCATGGCGGTTGAAAGTTTCCCTTACATAATTAAACGTAAAATGAATATATTTCAGAAGATATGGGATTCAATCCTCATCTTTTTAGAATCAAAACCCGTTAACTCATAATCTTGGAAAATAACTCAGAATGCAAGATCATACCTTTCACTTTTTTCTCACCTATCCTTTTTTCTTCATTTGTTTTTACTTATGTAACATTTTCTTACATATTAAGTAAGCAGAAACCGATGCAGAAATTTGCTTAAGTTACTTTAGTTATATTTTGCCACTTATTAACTTATTTTGGCTACTTAATGTTAATTCTATACATATGCGATCTCGGTGGGGTGGGGGGACATCGGGGTATGTTCCAATGTATTCCAATCAAATTACTTAGTAAAAGTCCCAGTCAAACATATCATCACTGTTTTGGGAGAAATTTCAGAGTGTTATGTTTCCATTGAGACCCCAGCCATGTCTCAAATCAAAATGTTTCCAAAACAGCTTTCATTTAAATTTGGGAATACGTTTTTAAAACATTTAGGGAAACTGTTGCAAGAAATATGAATTAAATATTCCCTTTGATTTTATTTGTGAAGTTTTTCGTTTTAGTCAGCAATTTTGTTGTAACACGTATAACATCAACATTTTTGCCGGGACACTCTAGTTTCATTCAGAGGAGAAATTTTCTCAGTGGTCATAGCCCAGTAAGTACACATTTCCCACTAAGACATGCAACATGGTCGCTCAAACAACTTGGCATAATGACCAAAACACTGAAAGTTTTGCAATTGATATGGGTCTCCTCTGCATAAGAGGGGGCATATGTATATAAGCTAAGCAGAAGTGGGGGTATCGGATCGCATCGGCTTCAAGCGGGCATGTCCTGAGGCGCCACGCTCAAACAGTCACCCATCAGCAGCTGGCAGCCTCTCATCTGACTACCATGAAGGCCCATGCATGTCTATCTCTTTCCCTCCCTTCATCCACAAGCCACATCCCTTTCACTTGTGAATGGCGGGCTGACTGCAGAAATTGCCCCTGTCCACTATGTGTGCTGAATATTTAACTATGAATTTGAAATATCTTGGCAAGACTTCAACCACCTTCAAAAAGTGTGAGCCCCTGCAGCTCTCTGAGCATGCAATCCAAATATCCCGTGCTCTCTGTGCTCTCCTGAATCGATCATCCCGTCGCTGTATGGAGAGATGTCAGGAGACAGAGCAGTGAATGATCTTCTCCGGTCGGTCACCACAGTCTGTGACTGAACGTAGAGCTCTGGGGAAGATAAGCAAATGCTGCTTCAGTTTGAAGTTTGGGAAGAAGCTGAGTATCAAACCTTTTACTTTACCTTCTGTCATACTCCTTAATGAAAGTCAATAGCGATGATTACAGTTCAACGTCAAGCAAAGGCGAGTATAACATGTTGTCTCCTAACCATTTGTTTACAGAGTCTAACCTGATTTGGCAAAATTGGGCTGTTGCCAGAGCTCAGCAACGTTTGCCATCAGGCTGGTATGGATGTAAGATCTGGAAGCTTAAAATATATTTTATTATGCCGAAACATGGGGTTTGTTAATTAGGTAATTATTCAGGTATTAGAAATCAGGAATATCTTTTGACTTGGAGTGTCTATAACTATCCTGTGAAGAAGCTGATGACTGTTTCTTAACCTATTTAGCAAACTCTTTCAGCAGCAATTCGGTATTAGTCCTGAACTTGGTAATGGATGTCAATGACATATCGAGCACTCTAAGTGCCCTACAGTACAGCCATATTCACGTGCAACCATGCCTAAATCCATAGACCATGTGCCAGGTGGGGAAGCTGAAAGCTGACCTGCTTGTTTCCAACTGCAACAAGGCTACTCAGACATAGTAACCCCAACAAATACCAAGTAACATTTTAGGCTGTTTGTTTTCAAATCAGATTGGTACAACAACTCATACAATATTTAGTATCATGAAATGGCATTTCTACATAATTTTGGAGCACAACCAACAGATTTATTAGTGTAATTCTAAATTAGATTGATACTATTAAGCTATTGATTTGCACAGATAACATGAAAAATGACACATTCAAAGAAACATTGGCTTATTGGAGATGATCTTAAAATGATGTTGAAGCAGTAGTGGAAAATCAGACTGCTTCAGAATTTGAACTGGATCTGAACCGGCTGGAGTTCTTATCCAGAATCAGTATCCAGTATAGGTAACAAACCCATGACTTCTAAGCTGCCTTCCAATAAAGTTCAGTGTTTTGCCATTTCATCAACCTTCTTTTGAGAAATAAGAATTAAAAAGGCGGTGGATTGGATAGGGTTTCTTCTCAATTTTAAAAGTTCAGAGAACATGATGTTAATCAATGGTAAAGCCAAATGTTTGTGTTAATCAGCAGATGGTCATTATGGTGGTGACCATATTTGTTTTGCTAAAGTGGTCCTGCCTGACCTGGGTCAGTTCTTTCGTCCTGAATATTTCTGCCCCAGTGGACCGTGTAGCCACAGCAAGGACATTTCTGAAACCTCCTGCACCATGCAGGACAACCGACCATGCCGTCTCACAACATCTCAGCCACCTCTTCTTTCCTCCTCCTCAAACCACAGCCTGGACCGGGCACCATGGAGAGGAGATAATTGGATTTGTTGTCACTTTCCCTGGCTAGCAGGCTGGATCTGTCTGCTCAGCTTAGTGATGAAGACATCATCATGACAGGAACCCTGGGACAAGATCAGCTGGAGTCCTGGACACAGCCAATAAATCTGTGGTCATGCCATGGCCATGACACCATGGCCGCAGCCAGCTGTTACCTCTGCCACCTCCCCGCTGGTGCCGGTGCCCACTCCACAGCTTGGGGAGTGGGCAACGTTATTAAAGCAGATGCCAGACCCCCTTCACTCTGTTGGAGAGGTCAAGGGGATTTATCCCAAACACTCCTCCATGCTTCTTGTGGTTCTGGGCAAAATTGGCATCAGACACTAGTGTCCTGGCATTCCCTGTGAAGCGTTGTGTAGTTAGACATCTTATTAAAGCGCCGTCAGGAAGCCAGTCAGAGTCAAGCCCAGTAGTTTCAGCTTCACTGCAGCTGTCCCCTGGTTCACCTCAACAGAGCCAATGATTTATGTCTTCACTGTCCTGCAGAAAGTTTCAGCTAATCAAATTGTATTAGATAAAATGTTCCATAAAAATATGAGGGAATGTTACATTGTCAAAAAATACACATAAAAGCAACTATTTTACTTAATTTGCTCGTTTTCTCCTCTTATCCTTTCCTACATTTTCAGCTAAAACACATTCCATGAACTGCGGTTAAGATAAAGATTTACCCGATTGTTCTTATTTTTACAACTAACACAAAAACTAATGTTAAGTATGCTTAGCTATGCAACATTTCAAGTGTTATTTTTTTTCCTTATTATTCTTGAAAACATATCTTTAGTTTTCCAACTTTATGGGATCATCTGATCACTGAGCCAGAGGTAGTCCGAAAAGAAGGGGAAATGCACTAAACACAGGCTGACCCGACTCGATCCGGGTTCAAGCCGAGGCTGGTGGAAAAGGAACATTAGGTACACCAGTACTGTATGGAAGTATCAGCGAAATTTAAAGCAAACTGTTGTAATAAACTTCTGTAAGAGCACTAAAAATGTTTAATCCCAGTTATACAGTCTATAAGGCACTTCAGCCAGATACTAAGTAAAATTCTGAATTTAAGGAAAGTAGTCTTCATTCATTGTAACATCCGTTGTATTAGGGATCAGAGTAAACTACTGTCTCTATCATATTCAGCCCTATAGAAGGACTTTATCTGAGCATAATTGTTTTCTATCGTTTCAAATAGCGTAATATAAATTTGTTCTCTGGTTCTTTACGTCATGGTTTTGTACATGCTTGAAAGAAAGATTGACAGAAGCTGATCTACATCTTCGTTTTCAGTTTAGTGGAACATCTTTTCCTTTACCCCTAAATGTTTCTTAACTTCTATTATTGTTGAGTTGTACCACAGAAAGAACATCAGACATTTTATCTATGAGTCTTTGGAAGTTAAAGAGTAAAAACTTATACATAGTATACAGGACTTTTTAACTCATCTTTAACAAACAGACCACTCACATACAATAGTTGACATATAATTACAGCTTTTGAGATAAAAAGCATTGCGTCTAATTTTTCAGAGTGAAAAAGAAATGAAAAGTAACTATTAACATCAACAACATCCAGCAGCCAAAACAAGCAGATTTTTCAAGTGGGGTGGTGGGGCGTTGTGTTGTTGCACTTGTAAAAGTGTGAAGATCAATTAAACAGAGTTAAAAATGCTATTGGCCGGGGGTCTCTGCAGTGGTCTCCTCAGATAATCAGCAGCCCAAGGCCGTCTGTAATCTCATGGAGGAGTGTTGGCTTTTCCACGCTGCTGCTAAAAACAGGGATTAGAAAGTTACAGCTGATAAACACTGAGAGCACAGAGGGGATGGGGTGCAGGTGAAGGCAGAATGTCTCTGTTTAGCTAAAAAAAACTACAGAAGGTTAGAAAAATAGAAATGGTTCTTTGTTTTATAAAAAAATATATATATTTCAGCAAAGTTAATCTCTGCTGATACAATCAGAAAATGTCTGGCTGTCTATTTCCTTTGTAGGTAATGACCAACATCTGCTCCTTTACCTGATGTGCAGCTCCTTATCATTTCTGACTGTGGAAATCGGCAATTTTACTCCACCATCATCTCCTTATCCAAAGCAGATTTTATTAATCCGTCTTCATCCATGACCTCTTCGCTTTTGGCCATCAGATTCCTGTTTTTGACCATTATGGTGAAGGTTTTAGTTTAACCAAATTTTTTCCAACGAGCCTCGCATAGTTCGTTTAAAAATGTTGTATCTTGTTCAACACATTCACTGGTTGGGGAATGTCTGCATCAGTCTGGTTATAGTCAGTCAGCTGGGTGAATCTAAGCAAAGCTCTGTTCATGTGTCCTATCCCCATATCAGCTGCAGTCAAACAAATATGTTTAAATTTGTTGAGGCGGACCTGGACACTGTTGGGTAGTGTAAATGGCTCACCGGCCTAACTCCAAAAGGGTGTTGTCATTAGGAAACAGAAGAGGCTGGCACAACACAACTATGAAAAAACAGGGATATTTTTTTATTTTATTAATAAGTATACAGATTTATGAAGACATATGCCCCAGCCATTATACAAATTGTATACTTGAAACAAGCAAAAAGATGGTCAGCAATATAAGAAGGTTTGATTCCTTTCTGATGATTATTGAGAAGGGTGTTAATAATTTGGAAGACCATTTTTTATCACTTTTTGCAAGAGGCCTTTCTCAGTTCCCAACAGAAACATATCTTCGTTGAATTAAATAATTTTAGACTTAAATTGGCCAGTGGTATACATGACTTTAGGCTCTGATGAATTACTTCTAGTCTGGGTATGTATTGTGATTCCCAGGAGGAGATTGGGGTTGGTGTCTCCAATAGGAAGGAAGGTAGGTAGGTAGGAAGGAAGGAAGGAAGGAAGGAAGGAAGGAAGGAAGGAAGGAAGGAAGGAAGGAGGCAGGGATTACTTGTTGGTTCAGCTTTATGTTTTTTTTTTCCCCCAATACCAGAATGTCGAGTGCAAAGATAACAAAAACATCCAACAATGTTCATTAAGTCTTTTAGTGTTCACAGTCTTTCAGTCAGTAGATTACACTACAAATTTACAATTACTAAATCAATAAATTATTTCAGTGACATGTTATTTACTGTATTCTAGAGATTTTCTGTCAGAAAAATATGACTTCAACAGTCAGAACATCCAAAAATACTCATCAAAATAACACAGAGGTAGATCGCACTATCATGTAGCATTTGCAGAACTCCTGTTCCTTATCGAATAAGGTGGCAATAATCTATTCTGTATACGTGCTTGATAATAATATAGCAAGAAATCTAAATTTGTCAACATCCTGTTTAGATTATTTTGAAAAAAAATCTATATTTTTAATTCTCCAACTCCAACCTGTGTACAGAGATATAGGTTAATACATGAATACATTTGGATTATTCATTAAGGTCTGTCTTTTACATGTATCTGTAATAGATAAGGGCTTTAATGTTTTCTATTTATAAATATCATGATCCCTCCTACAATTAGTTTTGCATTGTTTTGGGAGAGTCTGTGTTTACATGCACTATTCACAGCAACAACCAGAAAGTACTTAATGTAGGATTTTAAATGCTAGTTTATAACATGTTGGAAGAGTTGTTATATGCTGTTTTAACAGTGAGGAAATATTTATTTGTCAATTTGTTCAGCAAAGAAAACTGTTAGACTTTGCTTTTTAAACTCAAAATTCTCAACTACAATCCATTTAATTTTTATAATTTCACAATATGTTAAATCAGTATGAAAGAAATATTTTCAATCACGTCTTTGTCAAATAATTGTTTTTCCAACATAACATTTTAGATGAGCCTAACATGAACTCCTGTACGGTTAGAATTACAACTAATTGCACTATACGATCACATTGCATATTTCCTTTCACTCCTGGCAGCAAAAATTGAATTCCTTAACTGATTTAGCTAAAGTTTTCAGCTCCTGTTCTGATTCATTAGTTTGTTTTCCCTTTTCAACACGAGGAGGAGAAGCTGAGTTGCTGCAGGAAAATTAAACAGTTTACAGTTTCATTTTTCTCTCTGAAATGTTACAGATTTTTAAGTATGAATCCAAACAGTCCAAGTGTTTGTATTTGCGTTGATCTGCCTCTAATTGGTAAAACAAGATCACTAGGTCTGGATGTAATGAAATAAAAACCAAAATTTTGCAGTAACACTGACAACTTTCTGCAATTGGTCATGTTCGTGGGTTTTTATGCTGTTAAAAAAAGCAGCAACAAAAAAACTAAATCACGGACAGTTCATATGGAGAGTCACACACTAATCCAGTTCAAACGCTCAACAATCAAGTTCCAAAATGTAATTCAGCTGCTTTGACTATTCCTGGCTGTTTTTCTCTTCACAGACGATCACTCAGATGGATTAGTGCATGTTTCTTTGTCTGTTGTTCCCTCTGCATTGTTGAAACTTCAAATATGTTCAATACAAAAGGAGAAGGAAGCAGCTCGGTGTGTCAAAGATGAGAATGGGAAACATCCACGCGCAGACATAGAGCTGATATTTGGTGTCCAACAGTGGCATCTTCAGTCCAAGGGCTGCAACTGCAGCAGATGAGCAGCAGAAATGCTGGTAATTGCTGCCACTTATAGAAAGTGAAGGGGTGCATGAATTTGCTCAGTGTGCATGCATTAACATTTACTCAGAGAGATGCTTCAGTTGTCAGCAGAGCAGCTGAATCTTCAGCTCCAACAACGTCTTTCAGACATCAGGGAAGACTGAAACACGTTATGCTTGGCAATAAATGTGGCAGACACCACTTCCAGTTTGAGTCGGGAGCATTTAAAGTTTTTATGTGAATGTTCACATCAGAATCCAGAGCTTGTAACAGTAAAGGTCTTCATGTTTAGAGCTCCAATCTAAACAAAAATATGCCCTAAGAAAATGATCAAAACCTGAGTGGATGAAGAGATAAAGGCATTTTCATTTATATAAATTCTGCAATCAGAAGGCAAAACATACTAATGTGAATACTTATGTTGCTATGATGTGGTATAGTAAGGAGAAACAAATATAGCTCTAACTACAGAGCTATATCTGTTTCTTTGGGCTTTGAATTGTTTCTACTCAATCCCTCTGAAATCTATGAGATAGGTTTATTTCAGTTTGATTCAAAAACCTTTTTGCAAACTATTTTCAGATAAATCTCGAATAATTCAAACCACATGTTTTCTGTATAAATATTACAAATAATGGCTGGAATATGAGACAAATAGCTTATGTATATTGAATTTCATTATAGATGTTTATGTGCAGGAAGAAAATAGCCTTCCTACAGGAATTTTCTCTCTGAGTCTCTGAAAATTTCCATGGCGAGTGTAAATGATGTGATTTCAATATTTCTTGGTTTGCAGGTTTCTTTATCAAGTTCTGCCAGAACATATCAGACAGAAAGAATATATAACTTTTAAACTGCGCACATTCAGATATATTTTAGAATCATGTCTGTCCCTCTATTTGAACTGTAAGTTGTACTAACATAGCTGGTATTTTTTGGATTCTAATAATATTGCTTAGTCTTGTTTTATAGTGATTTAGTTTTTGCATCTGTTTAATTACTTTTCAAGAAGAAATAGAATATCACATTTAGAGAAATATAGTTGTGAAGACAGTGTGGAGAAAATGAAACGTCTTAGACGAGTTCTAATGATGTGGTCAGAAAGAAATGGGTCCTTCAGTGAATCCCCATCCTTCATCTCTCAATATCAACAGCCTCTCTTCTTTAACATCCCTGTGCATATCCTCCTTCACTGCGTTCATGAACCTCTTGTGTTCTTCTTCTTTCCCCATTGATGTTTTGCAAATGTCCAAACTACCGTACTTTAAAATGTCTTACTTTGGTTCTTGCTTGATCTAATTGAGGTTCTTAATCAAACCCTTATTATACTGACAACCAGTTTTCTGCAAGTTCCCACTGCCATTTTGATTATTTATCTTTGCCGAATGCACTCCAAGTCCTTGAAGCTGGAAGGCCTCTATGAAATCTATAGTTTTAAACCTTAAATTTTACCTATAAAAGTTAAAATTATGGATCGAAATTTCTTGGCTCCTGCGTGCCTTCTCACGTGTGTAAGTAAATATGGCAGTGCATGTCTTCATTTATGTATCCTGTATACATCCATTGTCTGGATCCGGTTAACACGTTCACTTAAATGTGTCAGTTGCAGTTAGATCTCAGAAAAATCGGATTTGTTTCTAGTGTTGAAAGTCTTCTAATTTGCAACAAAACATCATTCGGAAAACGATACAAACCTGCAGTTTTTCACACCTGCTGATTGAGTTTTATTTGCAGACATCTGTGTGCGAAACACCGTCAGTATAAACTAAATTACTGTTTTTTTTCTTTTTTATTTAATTAAATCAGGGTAAAGTTTCAAACTGAAAATTAGTTTTATTCAAACCCAAAAATACATTTTGTCATTCAATCACCGCTTACTAACAGTGTGAAACTTTTTAGAAATTTTGTTTTAATTGCTCTTTTGCACTTCATAAAAACACTTTGACTTTTTTTTTTCAAAAGAAAAAAAAAATTAAGATAAATCGCATCAACTATCCACTTACCTGTAAGTGGAAGGTTTTATTCGAAAACTCAGAAAAATAGAATTGGTATCAAGCGTTTGGGTAAAACTCACAAGTTAATGCACATCAAGATTTAAAGGAGATGTTTTGATGCTCTGTCTTAACAAAGCATTTAAAAAATAAAATAATAAAGGAAAAATACAGAGAATACGCAGCACGCATGGCGCTCTCAACTGCCGTCTGAGGTGTCATTTACATACATTAGCATATAAAGTAATTGGCACAGATGCCAGGAAGCAGCAGCAAACAGATTAATTGTCATCGAGCAGTCATGGTGACATCGTTAAAAATGAGCTGCTTTTAAGGCTCCAATTATCAGAGAATTTCTAAACTCATCTTTTTTTATATCATCACTGTCCTCATACACACACACATAAGCGCACACACACACACATACTAACAGTATCATAAGAATTTGCGATTGTGTGAAACAGGGCTGCTCTTGTTTGATATGTGGTGAGTTTTTATAGACAGAAAGAAGAATCTGTGCGGGCCGTCCTTATGCTCCTTGTGTCTTCTCTGCTCTCAAGTTATGTGTTTGTACTGTTTGGTCAGAAGATAATAGGAGCTGCAACTGATATTTTTTACACTTTCAGTTTCCTCCCAAAGCAGAGAAGGGAATGAAATATTAAAGTACAATCTCTTAATCAAACTCAAACAAATCCACCTCGAAGTTCATAGTCTGACTCTCAATTTAAAATAGTCACATAAACTATTAATTTGAATTTCTGGTGTAGATTTACTGGTTTCAGCTGTCTGAGAGAAGGCCCCAGATTTCACTCACTAATACTTCGCTGTCTTTTCTCTAAAAAATTCTAGAAAAAGTTGCCAAAAAGCAACTTACAACAGCTTTAAACAGACATAACATACTCAATCACTATCAATCGGGTTTTCGCAGAACCCACTCCACTGAAACTGCTCTTTTTAGAGTTTCAAATGACATCATGGTGCAGAGTGATGCTGGACACTGTTCTGTTCTTTTGTTGCTTGACATGACCGAGGCATTTGATAAGATTTGGTGATCAGCATCTGCTGGCTGTGAAAAGGAACCACTTTAAAACTAAAGGTGATAGGGCTTTTAAGTGGTGGCTCCCAATCTGTAGAATTCCCTTCCTCTTTGTCTGAGGACCACACAGTCTGAGTTGTCCTTCAAAAAACAACTCAAGACCCATATTTTTTAAAAACTACCTTTAATTAGTTCTTAGATTTGGTGTTGCTCATTCTTTGTTGTTTATGCTTGTTGTTGGTTATTTTTTTATGTTTGTTGTTTTGTTACTCTGTAAAGTACTTTCATATTATTTCTTCAAAGGTGCTAAATGAATAAAAGTTTACTTACTTACCTACTTTGCAATTACATGAAGTTTATCATTGGTTCAAAGACAAGGTTCACAGCCTCTGTGGCAGCAAAGCAAGTCCAGTAGGAATAGTTTAGACTCATATGTTGTGATATTTTTTTCTTCCAAATATGTTTGTGGTTTAGACTTACGCAAAAATGAGTCGAGATTTCAGAGAGAAGATGTTTTGATGTTGCTCCCACTCAAATAAACCGTACTTGCTCTTTTTTATGATAGTGATGAACTAGTTAGAGTGGCTTAGGTATCATATCCTGAGCTTTCTCTGTATATGCTGTTTAGACTGTTGGAGGACAGAATGATCACATTTCTTCACTTTGCTACTTGTATGTTCTTCTACTCTCCACTTGTATTGTTTTTGTTTTTATTTCAACACTTAGAAGCAACTTGCTTAAGTGCAACTCACCCCCAAATGTACTTTTTTTGCTGATAAACTTTAAATGATAATATAATAGTACTTCATAATTTTTGTTTTTTTAGTACATGTTAGTTAAAATGTAAATTCTTTACCAAAAGAAAGTTGCAGTGGAATTCCCTCTTTATTTTAAGACTTTACTCAACTCAACTCAACTTTATTTATAAAGCACTTTAAAACAATGACAGCTGAAACAAAGTGCTGTACAGACAAGACAACAAAGAAACAATAAAACATTTAAAAAAAGAAATAAGATAATTGAAAAAAACATAAATAAAAACAAATAAAATAAAACAAATAAAAAGACACTATTAAACACCCCAACAGAAGCAGAGTCTCATGCTGTGTTGAAAGCCAAGGAATAAAAATGGGTCTTAAAATGAGATTTGAAAGCAGACAGTGAGGAGGCTTCTCTAATGTGAAGGGGGAGCTCATTCTACAGTTTTGGAGCGGCAATTGAGAACGCTCTCTCCCCTCTGAGCTTCTGCTGGGACCTTGGTACCTCCAGGAGCAGCAGGTCCGCTGACCTGAGGCACCGAGCAGGAGCGTAGGGGTGGAGAAGGTCAGAGAGATAGGGAGGGAGGCCAGGAAGGGGGTTATGTGCATCCTCTTTCGTACTCCATTTAAAATGTGTGCAGCTGCATTTTGCACCAACTGGAGACGTGCGAGGGAGGACTGGCTAACACCAAAATAAAGTGCATTACAGTAATCCAGCTGGGACGTAATAAAAGCATGGATTACTGTTTCAAAGTGCTGTTGTGTTAAAAATGGTTTGACCTTAGCCAGGTGTCTTAAGTGAAAAAAACTGGTCTTCACTACAGAGCTAATTTGCCGTTCCAGTTTAAAATCACTGTCCATCTTAAAATCGAAGTTTGTGATTATTGGCTTTCAAAAAACCTGCCAATGGCTCAGGTCAGCAAGAGGTGGAGCACAAATGCCACTGGGACCAAACACCATTACCTCAGTTTTCCCCTCATTTAGGTGTAGGAAATTTAGAGTCAACCAGGCTTTAATGTCTTCAAGACAAGACAGAAGTGGTCCTAGAGAGAGAGCATCTTTCTTTTTTAAAGGGATATATATTTGGCTGTCATCAGCATAAAAATGCTAAGAGATGCCAAGAGATTACACCGCACTTTAATTGGAATCGGAATTGCTACTGGCTCAGGCCTTATTTTAGATGTCAGCCTTTATTTCTGATGATAGCAGTCCTGCCGCTTTGGAGGATAAGACAGGCTCAGTCTCTGCCACACCTCAAGAGCAAGTTTGATTTGAAATAATAAGTAAGTATTGATGCTGCCAAGCCCTGCCCCGGCATGTGTCTCTGTCCACCAGGCAACACTTCCTTTTGGCCGAATACTCTGGTAGGGGGGTGAGTAGCTCTTTAACTGCAATGCCCTGTTGGATGGGGGGCATTAACTGGGAGGATGCTCCCACTAACCAAATTTCCTCCGTGTTCTGTTATCAGCTTTTTACTTTCTTTAATAAAGAGAGTGTACTTACGTCAGCTCTTTTTTACTTTTTGTTTTGGGTTGTTTGTTCTTTCTCTGTCTCTTCTCTCTTTTCTGAAACCCCCTGTCAGCCATGCAGATGGCCACTGATACTGAGCCAGGTTCTGCTGGAGGTTTCTTCCTGTTAAAGATGATTATTTTCCTCTCCACTGTTGCTACATGCTTGCTCGGTATAAGGGTTTGCTGAGGGATTGCAGTCTGCATCAATGGGGCACAACTGCCAGTCAGTGACTAAACGCAATTTGCAGAGATTCCTTAAACAGAAAACGTTTGAACTGATTGAAATGTATGTATGATTTAACAGAAATGACTTTTTTTAAGAGTGCCTTGAGATGACATCTGTTGTGAATTGGTGCTATTAGGGCTGGACAAAATGGCAAAATTTTAATATCACAGTATGTTTTAAAATTATAAAGGTATTAGACAGTATTTCTTTTCCCATGCAAGACCTTTCATATCCACATCATCTTATAAGAAAATTATTAATACACTAGCTTAACTTTAAAAAGCCCATATTACTGTCATATGGACTGCACCATGTTTTTCTTTCCAGACACTGCTAATGCAGTGAAAATAATTAAAATGATTATGATTCTAGTCAAAATATAGTAGACATTCCTGATACTCTAATGGTGCGTTCACAACACACACTTTGTCTGAGTCAAGCAGTGCTCACAACGCATCTAGTTTGACACATGTATATTTTTAAGCTGAAGCTTGCAAAGTGCATGGGCGGGCCTTTCTCTGTTGGATGCTCTAAACACTAGTGGATCGTGATTGGCTAGATAACATAGACATTGGGGAACATCACCACATTGAGATGCTCTGATTGGTTGGCTCAATGCGTCAAAAGTTCAACTAACTGAACTTCTGCATCGCTTGCATTTGCTGCTTTGCCGCTTGAAACAAGTAACACTTGAAAAATGTACACGGCTAATGCACACAAAGTGCCCCAGAGACTCTGAAGGACCTCTGATGGACTCAACCACTTCAGATAAAATCTTGCCGCACTTGACACTGATGTCTGGAGCGGCAACGAACCATGAGACTGAAAATAAACTTGTTTTTTAACCTTGTGTTGACGCAAGCATCAGGCTGCATCTTGTACTTATTTTGCACGCAGTACTGGAGAATTCCGCTAGGGAACAAAGTACAGAACTCAGAGGGGAGTGCCGAAGAAGAAGAAAAAACAAACATGGCAACCATAGGTCATCACTGGTTAATATTCAGATAACAACAGAAAGAGAGAAGGCAGCAATATAGATAGATGGTTTGTAAAACATATTTACCACTATGGTTGATTTATTTCCTACTGGTTTTGCTGTCATTGACCCTGTGTACCTAAAGATGGTCAAATAGCACTCTACACTCCACCGTGCTGGTCACTCAATATAGCACTTGTAAAACATGTGCTGTTTGGTTCAAGTTTGACCTTTTAAAGCACCCAAAAATTCTAAACTACAGATATGACTCTTCTTTTGGAATTACTTCCTCTGGGTTAGCATTGTGAGCTTCACTCTGACAGCTCCTGCCAGCAGCTATGCTTTGTTCAAAACTTTTGTTTTCACACTGTGGTGAGAAGCATGTAGCAGACCAGCATTGTCGCTGCTGCAACAGTTTGTCTAGATTTGTATGTTGTTAGCCTTGATGGACTTAAAGGGAAATTCCGTTTTTTTTTTTTTCAACAACTAAAGTAGTTCAAGCCTTTTATTGTTTTAATATTGAGGATTTTGGCCTACAGCTCATGAAAACCCAAAATTCCTATCTAAAAAAATTAGCATATTTCATCCGACCAATAAAAGAAAAGTGTGTTTTTAATACAAAAAAAGTCAGCATTCACGAATCCTTTTGAAGAAATGACTGCTTCAATGCGGCGTGGCATGGAGGCAATCAGCCTGTGGCCATGCTGATGTGTTAAGGAGGCCCAGGATGCTTCGATAGCGGCCTTAAGCTCATCCAGAGTGTTGGGTTTTGCGTCTCTCAACTTTCTCTTCACAATATCTCACAGATTCTCTATGGGGTTCAGGTCAGGAGAGTTGGCAGGCCAATTAAGCACAGTAATACCATGGTCAGTAAACCATTTAGCAGTGGTTTTGGCACTGTGAGCAGGTGCAAGGTCATGCTGAAAAATGAAATCTTCATCTCCATAAAGCTTTTCAGCAGATGGAAGCATGAAGTGCTCCAAAATCTCCTGGTAGATAGCTCCATTGACCCTGCCCTTGACAAAATACAGTGGACCAACAACAGCAGCTGACATGGCACTCCAGACCATCACTGACTGTGGGTACTTGACACTGGACTTCAGGCATTTTGGCATTTCCTTCTCCCCAGTCTTCCTCCAGACTCTGGCACCTTGTTTTCCGAATGACATGCAAAATTTACTTTCATCTGAAAAAAGTACTTTGGACCACTAAGCAACTGTCCAGTGCTGCTTCTCTGTAGCCCAGGTCAGGCACTTCTGCCGCTATTTCTGGTTCAAAAGTGGGTTGACCTGGGGAATGCGGCACCTGTAGCCCATTTCCTGCACACACCTGTGCACGGTGGCTCTGGATGTGTCTGGATGTGCTCGGGGTAGTACAAATGCTGCTTGTAATGAGGTTTAATCTGCCCCAATCACCTTAATTTGACCATGTTTACCATGTTTACGAATGCCTCGGAAGTGCTTCCTGATTGTCTTCCAGGCTTAACAATAAAACAATAACAAAAAGATGATGAATATGCCAGCAGGACTGTAAAGCCTGGCGAATCTGCTGTGGTAAAACACAGACTGGTAGTCCTGCTCTGGCGTAATTGTGTATTACGTCCAAATCGACCCTGGAAGAAAATACAGAAGCACTTTCCGGGCGTTCGAAACTCCAAGTGGATAATAAGCATGGTAAAATTAAGGTGTTTTGGGCAGATTAAACCTTATTGAAAGTGGAATGTGGACCACTCCCTTTCTATGGATGTCTGCTGATGGAGGAAGTGGATGTTAATACTTCTGAATGACTTCGACTGGCTCCAAATTCTCAGGGTGAGTAAGGAAACATAAAATTTGCTAAAAAATAAGGTCCAGGTTGAAACAAAAATGGAAATAAAAGCCTTGTGCGCAGAAGATGGAAAAAAGAAAGCTGACCGAACAACAACATTTACATATTAAAATATTCTTTGTAGTTGATAAAATTGGTTTATAGTGTACAACAAAGTGAAATTCTAACCCTCTGCTTTGATGTGTTTAGTTAGTTTTGATTGTCTAATTCAGGGCAGCAGACGTCTGTTGTCCTTAAATATTATAGTCTGTTGGTGGGAATTACCCAGAGGGAGGAATTCTCCTCTTCTCTGTCAATAAACAGCCAGGATTCTGATTCTGTATGCTTAACATACTGTTTGTTCCACCTGCTGACCCGGTACAACAGATAAACACAGTAAACTACACAGTAAACTAGGATGGAGTGTGTCTGGTATCAGGATATTAATTTGCTTTGTAAAAAGTGTGCCAACTTGTTTTACGTCATTAAAAAAAAGAAATTAACATGGATTGAATTCACAGCTGAAAGATTGTGATTACCACCAGTAAATAAAACAGTCCACTATTTCCAGAAAAGTCCACTGTTTTCCATTTGCCTGATACTAACAAGCTAATTTTTTTCAGAAGCTCTTCCTGTAGCTTTTTTTTCAGATTTACTGTTTACTTCCCCCAGAACTTTATAGGAAATGATAAGCTTTTCCCAAAATGTGCCAGCTTCATGACTATACTATACTGGAACGCTACTATCCTGATACTATCCTGTCCAATAGTTTTAGTTCGTATTTAGTGTTGACTTAAAATGTTCTATTCTATTGTGGTTTCAATTAGTTTTTACCATTTCTTTGTTAGTTTAGTATAGTTTAAGTTTTTCTGAAAATGCATAGTTTCAGTTTAGTTTTTATTTGTTTCAGTCATAGTTTTAGTCTTTTTGTCATACAAGTTGCGTACAAGGGACAAGACTAAAAAAAGGATAAATATGCTACAAAATCTCACAATATGATTGTGTGTTAGCTCACCTGATATGAAGTTTTTGCTGCAGACTATTCAATGTTCAATCATCCTTCCAATCACTTCTTCTGATGGCTTGCTATCCAATCACGTCTTCTGTTTGCGTTGAAAGGTAGGGCGAGTCAATGGAATTCTACAGAACTTCCCTATTCTGTTATTTTTAATAAAAGCGATTTGTGCAAACAACAGCACAAGAAATGAGTCCATCTGTTTCTGCAGAAAACGCGCCCAGTAGAGCAGGGAGTGATCTAGACCAATAATTATTTTAGATTTAACTACTGCATGAGAAACAGAAACCAAAAATAAGCAAAGTTTCTCTATAAATTCCCTTCGCTTTAGCTAGTTTTCTGAACACTTTCAGTTTCGGTTAGATTTCATTTCATTGCAAAGTATTGTTTCTATTTTTATTTCAGTTAATGAAAAGATTTTTTTTTACTTCTAATTTTGTTTACTTCATTCGTTTTCCATTAACTATAACAACTTTGGGGTAGATTAGGTCTCCTGAAGTGTTACTACACAGTACCCCAAATGTATTACTAATGTGTTGATACTGTGTCACTGTGTTGGTCTACTGAAACCTGCTAGATCTTAAACATCTGACACACCTGACAAACTGAATCAATAACCTAGAATATACAGTGCAATAAAAGTTTAAAGTGCAACTCACCCCAAAATCAACTTTTTTGCTGATTAAGTGTAAAGATGAGTATCTAATAGTGCTGTTTAAATGTCTGGTCATTCTTTTTGGTATTTTAGTACATTTTAGTAAAAATATACATTTTGTACCAAAAATCATCAGATTAAAACTTTAAACTGCACTTGAATTTGAATCGACCATGGCTGCCGGCTCAGCTTTGATTCCTGACGACAGCATCCTGCTGCTTTGGAGTATAACACAAGCTCAGTCTTAACCACATCTAGCGAGTTGGAGTTGGCAACTGGCTAGGTGTCGGTTTGAAACGATATGGCTCAGGGCTATTCGCCTCCTCCACAAAACCTTCCTCTCTTTCCTCTGGAAATATTCAACCTCATAATTGCCCCCTCCTGAGCCATTGGAGCTCACATTACTATTACTCTACATCTTTCTGGCTGTCTGTGTCCCACTGCAGAAGTCCTGCATGGCGTCAACATGTCAATCACAGTGCAGACCACACCCTGCCCTGCTGTAAGCTGTTCCATAGAATCTGTCAGTTTGATCTAGAAAGTTTGATCTACAAACTTTCAAGATCTCTGAATCACATATTTTGTACAGGTATTTCACTGCAGTCGGGAACTATCTTGAATCTAGCAGATATACCTGTTTGGACTCGGAGTTCAGAATCTTTTCTAAGAAAAAAGGCAACAAAGAGGCAAACCTCTAGAGAAGAAATTCAGGTTAAACATTAGGCCTTCCTCACTGACCTGCTAGTTTGACAGCAAAATTGAGGTGGTCTTTTTCGGAGGAAAAGTCACACAAACACAGAAACGGACCATGATCCAGCCTCAGTACATTTTTGTCATGGAGCCCATCACTTTTCCGAGCTCTAACAGTGCTTTCCTGGATCTCCTCCGACCCGTTTGGCTGCAGAGCTTGGCATGTCTCTCAGCAGAAGGAGGTGACTATGAACTCTGACCCCCTCCAACACCTCCACCTACACACGCACACACTTACACATACATTAGCGAACACTTCTACCGGCAGAAGGTTGCGTCTCTGTTCTCCACATGCCCGCCTCTCACCCATCCTGCCACCCCCTTCTTCCACATCCTCCACCTACCCTCTGCATTGGCAGAGCCTCGTGTGTGTGCGTGTGTGTGTGTGTGTGTGAGTGTATGAGCGTCAGGTTGGCTGCTGTGTGGTGAGCGTGCCCTCTGTCATTCACGCAGAGCCGCCCTGTCCAACAGTCACTTCCTGACAGGCTGATAATCAATCTCTTTATTAACTGCTCTGGTGCAGACCACCGCCACGGTAGAGATGAGGTGGGGAGGGGTGTGGAGAAAGGGGTGGCGGTGGGGAGGTATTCGGGATACTTCGGGAGTCAAACCAGTGCTTTCCTCCAATATCTTGATTTCTGTAAAAGTGGCTTAGTACTCTTAATTTGAAAGGCTGAATTGACATTAGAGACTTGTTCAAATCAGCCTTTACCTTTTTTACTAATAGATTTATAATGAAACAAACTATTGTTTAATACTCCTGCTCTCTCCCTCACACTGTTTTTTGTATTATTTTAACATCGTCTCGATCGTAAGCTCTCCACAGGCTTCTAGGGTCATTTATGAGGTTCTTTCTTTGGACTTTGGTTGTTTAAGAGTCATATAAATAGAAATAAATAGTTTTCTGAAATTCTCTCTTCAAAGTAAAATAACCATAAACCATAAAACTGTAATAACCAGCTGAAGCTCATATCAGGTTGTTTTCTCTACCTTTGACATGGTTTAAATAATATAAAAAGTATAATAAATTCTGAAAAAAACACACATTTCCCTGTCAGTTAAGCAGACAGGATGTTAAATGAAGAGAACACTGTCCCCATTGATCTAACTCTTTGCTCCTAAATCCTTCAACTCAGTGTCAGTGCCTCCATTTAAACTAATATTGACTATGTTGTTTTTGTGTGACCACTAGGATGAGTTTCTAATAGAGACACAGAAGAAGCTTCAGACAGAGATCTCCCAGCGCTGCAACGCCAACGCCAGCCGGCTCCAAAGAGAACCTTCTGAGAGATGTATATTGAGCGATACCCGGTCTTTATGCTCACACCAAGAATGATCAAAATACATATGAATAATAATGGCACTGAAAGTAATGAAAACCATACAATTTTAGATTTGGGTAATAAAGACAGAGCAGAGCTCCCTTGTGAAACATTGGCCTCTTTGTTGCTTTAATCTTGATGTTTTCCCTCAGCCATTCCAGAACTTTCCATAAAGATATTTCTTAAACATTAATTGACTGGTGATTAAGAGAATCCTCCCAATGACAACTTTCTCCACAGCCTACAAGTTCATTTGTGTTATCCTCACTACATGCTCACAGTGAGGCATTCTACTTCATAGAAATGTTCCCACATTTAAGGTCCATCATGTTAAACTGTACCACTCTTGAAAATCAGCATGTATTGTCCAAAAGTACGTGTATACATATTGACATATTCCTCAGACATATCTGATATATCAGCCTTTACTGAAAGGTGGTGGAGGGTCAGCTGAGAGCTTTAATCAATTTGCAGTTTTTGAACTTCAATAAAAAAGTGTATGGGTCTCAAAAGCAGTATATTCAATTGTGCAAGGCCTCAAAAACAGTTTAAAAACTGCAGAGCTAGTTCTTGTCAAATCTGTGTAAATCAACGAGAATCAAATATTCAGACTGTTTTCCACCTATTTTTTTATTTCATTTTTTATGCTTGTATGTTCTTCCATCGGACTGGGGTGATTATTTCAAAACGTCTCCAAATAGCAGGGCCAAAGGTAATTCTCGTCATCAGTGCCAGTTCAAATGGGTCATCATTCCATCAGAGGCCCAGTTCTTTCAAATCATCAGTAAATTGCATAAAATAAAATTCATCAGTAAGTAGCAGCCACATGCATTTGTCACTGCTTTCTGCGCATCCAGTCAATAATAGGGCAGCCCCCCCCCCCCCTTGTTTCATAATTATTTAAAATAATCTGGAATGCTTAATATTGATGTAGTTAAACATCTGAGCTATTTAGTATGGTTGAACTTCAATTGGAGTTCCCCTCACTGCATAGATCCTTAAAAATATAGACCAAGATTAATAAAATCTTTATTTTGTCTTGAGTAAACATAAAATTGTAGCTAGTGATTTTGTTTGAAGATGAAAATTTGAAAACCACAATGTAGATCACTGATTACAGATTATCTAAGAACAATCTAGATTTCTGAAACATTTGCTTTAATTTTAGTTGTCTTTAAAAAAAAAAAAAATCCTTGTCCTACCCTCATGAATCTCAACCTGTTTAGCAACTGTGCATTGCTATTGACAAGATGGAAGGACTCACCCAAAGCACTGCTCTCAACCTAGGAAATTTCCAGCTCAGAAAACAATATAATGCTGTGGTGCAAAGTAGTGGCACTGTGAAAGAGTTGCTCTTATCTGAAGTTATCTGCCCCCCCACAGGTGAAACCAGTGCCACAAAACCAGCAGGTAAAAGCAGCAGTTATTATAATAAAGCACAGACTGCACTGTTCCCAATTTCACACCTACTCACCAACTCGGCACTTTCACCGTCCTACTTGGTAAATAAAGGATAAAAACTGTTTACTCTTGGCAGAGAGAAGTCAGTTTACAAGGTGAGATTATGAGAATCATAAATACTCCAAAGAAAACTAAATCAAATAAAACAGTCTCCATTTTGGGAGCCTATGCTGGGTTTAAATTTGACAACCAAAACTACATCTCTTTTTTCTTATAAGTTCTGTTAAACAGCTCATAGAATGGCACTTATGGTTTTCTGCACACACTATCAGTCTGTACAAACCTGATGGTGTTGTTTTACATCAGACATCCCCTATTTATGATTTACGAATCAGGTATTTCACCCTTAGACATTAGTAGTATGTATCCTCTAAATGCCTATAAAATCACAAGTGAGTGTCTATAAGGTGATCAGGTTGCCTGTGTCACACTTACCATGCACCGACGGATCTATGAGCTTCACACCCAAACATGAATACATTCTCGCCCTCTTTCCCACATGACACTCCACTGCCCTCCCACACCAGAGTGGGAGGTGTTTGTGTGGAATCTTCACCCATGGCTTGCTCCCAATATCCCTCTCTTCTTGCCAGTCTGCACCCCTAAAACTAAACCCCAGAGCTGGATGCTCAGTCCAAACCCAAGCCCTCCCTGAAGCCTGCGGGACCTGAATCAGATCCAATTTGATCCTGGGAGTATATCAGCATCCGCGGCAAGACTCATGAAGGAACGAAGATTCTTGATCACACAAGTTAGAAGGTGTCTGGATTATTTTGCTATTTTAAATTATGTAGAGTTCTGTTAATGTGAGACAAGCTAAAATTCACCTGCAAAATTAAAAGTCATCAAACGGAAATTAGATGGAACCTTTTGACAAGAATGGACTTCATTCAGTTTCTATATTTTCATCCTTCAACTTTGTTTTTCTATCTATCTCTGTCTTCCTGCAGAAACGTAACGTGTTCAGAGGGAAAACTGATTGATTTATAAATAAAAAAGGCTCCTGCATACATTTATTTCTTCAAAGCTTTATTACAGTCTAATTAGATTGAGCGTATAACGCGCTCTGCCACCCACACCCCAGAGTTTGTTTATTTAGAATCAGGCAGATATTTTAAAAGTTTGCTTCGTTTTTTAAAGAAATGTAACCTATGTGGCTCAGTAAAACAAAACAAAAATTGTGTGTTTGTGTGTTTTTTGTTTTTTTTGGGGGGGGCGACTGACTTCAGCTGAATTTGCTCCAGACACAGCCATACAAGTTTCTAAAGAGGCTCCAGTTCATTATCTAATGATAATAATGTGGCAGGTCATTTGTGTGTACATTTCAAATCCTTTATGCCAGCCCTTGCTTCCCTCTGATAATTAAATTCTATTTGACAATTTGGTCATGGTTAACTAGTAAGCTGCTAAAATTAAATGTTAAACGTGCACAAGCTCTTGTCGAAGTGGGAAGGCTGAGTATGTTCATCATTTGACTGGTGAGGGGGATTTTGTCCTTAGTGGTTAACTAGTTGAGCAGTGGAAAGTTTTAAGTTATCCTTGTAGAGTAGCAGTGGGTCTGGTGCCCATCTCCAGCACTCATCGAACGAGAGGCAGGGTACTTGCTGATCACAGAGGAAAGTTAAGCCACACAAGACAACATTCCATGCACACACTCAAGAACAATTCAGATAGACCCTGTAGGTAGATGGTCATATTTTTGAACAGTGGAAGGAAGGCAGAGTATCTGGAGAGAACCCACATGTTCATAGGAATAAAGTGCAAACTCTATGCAGACCCTGTCTACATTTTGAACCCAGAGTCTTTATATTGTGAGGCAACAAAGCTACCAACTGATCTGACAGGTAACCTTGATCAGTTGAATTGTTGGGTGAGAAAAATAATACTAACTAATGACTAATTAACATGTGTTTGTTAACGACACATATTTCATCCTAAGTAATCAACTAGTAGCGATATAAATATTTATGTATTTATTTATTAATGAAAAATAAAAAAGAAATGTATATTTAACCAGCACACACAAACTTTTGCCTAGATGGGATGGATTCCGAATTTACACTAGTTGCTGTTTTACAAATATTGGGAAAGTTGTTAACTAGTGAACAAAAACTATTTACTGGTACATTAGAAAGGCTCCCAAAGCTCCGTAGTTGACTATTCAGACAAATTTTGTCCTAAAAAACACCTAAATGCTCCTTAAATTTACGATTGTTTTAAACCCCAATAGTACGGTTCAAGGGGTAAAAGATACATACTGGGCTAGAAGGATCTCTAGTTGACTAATGAAAACTATTGTACTGTTCTTTTTAGCTGAATGATAATGCATACAGTAAATTATGGTAAAGGGAGTTTTTTTGCAACCTGTACCTTATTTGTTAGCATGTATTACATTTATTTACTCACCCAGACAAGTTTGGAGCCACTTGGACCCCTCGGGAGAAGTTTATATCCATTCATGATCACCGTATAATGTATCCATATAATGAGAGTTAATTGGGGCATCAATGTGCAGCCTCTAAATAAAGCACTATCTGCCACAAAACTCCTTCGTTTCACAAATGTTTTGTTATAAATTGTTTGCAAGATTCTCATGAGAGTTCGGACAGTCTCGGTGGTAATGGGTGGTAATGCATTGTTGTCTTGCAGGGGGTTTTAGAGACTTTTAATCTCAACTACACTAACATGCAATTTCAATGACATTACTGCAATGCAGCATCCCACTTGTAGTCTTAGCAGGGCTTTCACTCTGTGTTTGACGGGGGTTGGCTAGACAGAACTTTCTACTTCAAACATCGTCGAGTTTCTGTGTTTTCCAATTGCACAAACAAAATGACTAGCTGGAATAAAACACAGCTTTCTCAGGCTCTCTTTCCCTAACCTGCTCAAACTACAACTGCAACGGCGGGCAGCTGTGAGGTCATTGAAACTGCAGGTTAAGTGTAAGTTAGAACCTTTTTGATTAAAAGCCTGTAAAAACCCGTGCAGACTACAGTGCAGCTCCAAACTTGTCTGGGGGAGTAAATGATTATAATGCATTCTAAAAATAAGGTTCAGGTGGCAAAAAGCAGTACTTTTCTTTTAACAAGTGTGACCAAGTCATCTACCAGGCTGGGCTAGTTATTCAGTTTAAAACCTTGCAAGTGTATTACTGGCAGGACTCATTTATAGGAAGTTGGAATTCTGCACCAAATGCTTCTAGTAGGAGTGTTGGTTCATTGTGCACACTAACGTATTAAAATAGTGTGAATGAAAGTTCAACTAGTCCTAAATTAGGAGAGAACAAGGACACCTTGTGACAGGACACTGAAAGGGTTTTCCATATTTTTTAGGGAAACTCTACCTGCATCCAGTATGCCCAGTGAAATTTTGAACATTTAGACTGTGTAACTGCTGAATGATAAACATGAAGCTGCTGCTTACGATGAGTGCAGTGAAATGTTTTTTGTATGACACAGACTGCAACTCAGATGTGATCCCAGCATGCAGATAGAGAAGGGTATGCTATCTTGACAATCAAATCAGTAATCGCTCATCACCATGTGAGTTTCTGCTATAACAATCAGGCAGGACAGTCATTTAGTTTACTAATGAACAATGTTTGAACGAAACATCCCCTTGACACACCACCCACTCATCACACAGAAATATGTGAGCATCCTGGTGTTGCTGGACTGCTGGATGTTTTTCCAGCTCTTTGATGAGTTTCTGGCTGCAGTTCCCAGCCTCCCTGCTGAATGTGTGTCTGCTTCTCCTCCTTATTCCTCCTCTTTGTCTTTCCCCCTTGTCAACACAATCCCTCCATCCATCCGTCCTGAGGCAGGGGCTCGGCAGGGGCCAATCCGCCCCTCAAAGCGTCCTCTGGGTGCTCACACACTTGTCTTTGGGCAGCAGTGAAGACCTTTGATTTATTACATCCGTTCTCCAAACTCACAGCTTGGCTCTGTGTTCTCAGCGGGTTCAAAACTTTGCTGTCACATGAAGGGGCAAACTAAACACCAGAAACCAAAAAAGTTCATATAAACCTAAAGCAAGGTGATAGTTCGTCAACATTTTGAAATTAATATGCCACTGTAGTTTTTAATTTATTTTGTGTTACAGATGAAAGAATGAATATGATTTTTTAGCAGTTTATTGAATGCTTTACTCTTGATATTTCAGACAGCAGGATCAGGCTGGAACATTTAGAGGCATCAGACAATGCAATGCCAGTGTCTAATATTTGATGGTATTTGATAGTAAATGATTGTTACAAAGACTGTCAAATACCTGATAAAGGAGCAGGAATGAAGAATGAAGACGGTGTAAAAAATGATTAAAGGTTGAAAATGATGGTAAGAGAAATACAAAGGATTTGGGGTTATAGTGTCATGTAATGTTAAATTTGACTAAGCCTTAACCTTGAACCAAATCATACGTGGTATGTACACCAGTCTGCACGCTCTTGTTGAAATGTGCAATTTCAAAATGTGGAGAAGTCAAATAGTGTTTTTCTTTTCTCCAAATTTTCTCCATGTTTAATGTGACATACTTTGTTCAATTTCAAAAAATGACTTGAAATACACTTTGGCCAATTAGAGTTAAAATGATTTTTTAAAATTATTTATTTGTTCCTTAATTTACATTTAACTTTAGTTTTCTTATGTCTGATTTGGTTTCAAACTTTAGGTACTTTGAAAGCTAAGACAAGTTGCAGTAAAATGTCAATGATTTCCGTGACTGTAACCCCTTTTCCCCTTATATAATTTACAAGGGGGTCACACCCACTAACATAAGACAGGTCCTAGGTTCGTAGCTAAAGATGGTGAATTCACTGTGGTTCTTAATTAGAAAAGGAACTTAAGTGGTAAAATAGCAAATAACTAGCGCAGTGCCTCCAATGAGAAAAAAAAATATTATGTTATACGAGCACTAGCAAAAAACCATGTAAGCCCTCAGAAATACTAAACCACCATATGTAAAGGTAAAACACACACCTTTATTTTATCACACTTTTAACCATAGGAACGCTTCAGAAATATAAAATAAAAAAACATACTTCCTGATTGCTCTGCCTAATAGAGTAGTTTTAAGTTTACTTCAGTCAACCAAGAGGGAAATTGGGGAACCTTTAAACCAAAAAGAGGAATGCTAACCTTTTCTGTTACCCCAATTCCATGAAATAAATCTATTATCAGACGTAATCTTTCTTTTAAAGAAAAACAAAACTATAAAATTTTTAGCTTATTCGCAAACTAAATCAAATAGTGATTATCTTTTAATAAACCATTTACTCATTCAACATTCAACCTGTATTTTATCTTATTTAAACATCAACCCAAATAAAACACCTAATCAGTGTCTTTATGCACTCAAAACACAGTACCCGTACCTACACCTGTTCCACAATATTTTCCAGTCACATAAATGATGATGGTACCCAAAAAAAAAAAAAAAAACTCTAAACCAAGCGCTTGGATAATTTCCCTAACCATTGGGGCCCATTAGTAGAGTTCGTGCACATACTTATTATCCACGTATGAAAATAACTAACTGTGAGATCACAACAGTCACACAGTCTGCCTTGTATCCTGCACTTGCTTGTTCCAATTTCAAGTACTCACGCAACCTCCTGTAGAAACCACATGGTGGTGTATCCCGCAAAGCCACAGAGCGTCGTCCATCCAGCTTCCTGAGCCGACTCGTCCGATCCATCTTCTCACCCGCACGTATGTCCCATGAAGATTTCCTTGTGTTGGAGTTGTGAACCAGTCTGGTTCTCTGCCACTCAGCCAACTAGCAGCATGTCGGAACTAATGGCATCGCGGCTCGGCAAAAACAAAGCTTCATCGTCAGGTAAAAATCACCACACTCAATTAAAGTACATGCAAAGAGTACTCTGACAGATTACAGTCTCTCTGGCAGTACAATATCTGGGCCAACTTTAAGTTCCAGTCTTCAAACATTTACTTCCCCGTCTCTGCCTCGGAAGAACGCCGCCAGTCTCACTCTCACCCCGGAAGCACACTACCCTCCTTCCTCCTGGGAAAGTTTAACTCCTTGGTTTCAAACAGGAAAAGTTAACCTTTATCATATATGTTTTTAAAGACCATAGAAAAATTTTAAACAATACATGAATTACAGAGTTAATATATAAACCATATTCATTTTAAACATGACTAGAGAGAGAAGAAAAAGCAACAACCAGAGGATTCTTGGAAATGAAGTCCTTTTCTCCATCTTCTAAGAGGAATATAACAGAGATAATCTACATATATTTTCTTTACCATATTAAGATTATAAAGTCAATAAAATAAAATTTATAAACATTTTTAGAGAGCCCTACACTCAGAACTCCCAACCCGGAAATGACATCATGAGCTTATTTTGCGTGTCAGTTAACTATCTTGGAAAAAATGGACGTCACCAGCAGAGCTGCGTGTGTCGTTGCTCCATCTGAGTACAAAGAACTTATAACCCAGTAGTATCTGCACTTAAAGTTCCTCCAGGGTGAATGCAGAAATCACAGATTGATAAGATTACATTCCAGAATGTTTGTCTATTCTTCAAATCAGTTGTGTGAAAGAAGATCAGCTTTTTGTTAAACACTGCTGAGAAGTTTGCAAGTTTTCATATTTGCAACTATGTAATTATCGATAACAACTCCTCGGTGCCACTTACATAGCAAATAGGATGAAAACAGATAATAAATGAGTAAAAAATAAAGATGGCTACATCCTGGTAGTACTGGACGCAGCCATCTTTAAATTTGGATTCTCAACATCCTCTGAAACTTACGAGCTTGCATATCTAGGAAAAAGAAGTTCATTGCATCAATTCAGGCTAACTTATCTTAGAAAAATGAGTTCTGAGGACAACTGTTATGCACTATAAGTCAGGACTGGATAAACCACACATAGCTTAGAGAATGTTAACTTGGTTAAAGAGAGGTGAATTTCTGCTGCTCTAGCTGCAGCTGGGAGGGACTGCTGGACAAGAACTAAGCTGTTGATGAGTGCTTTGGGACAAGTGACTGGCAAACGGTAGCATCCAATACTCATTGGGTTGCGTACGAATAAAGTTACTTCCAAAAGTTTATTACGAAACCAGAAAAAGTTGCTAGATTTCTCCATAGTTGCATTTTTTTCCAAAAAACTAATGCTCTAAAAAATTTTATTTTAATTTTTAGAGTTTAAATACAATTTCTAGTACAAAATGTAAAATATTTAGACTTCAAGCTGAACTTGATAATGTTACTGTTATGGAGAGTTTTGAATCCTTTATTCTAGAAGTAAAAACACTAACAGGTGGGGTTTTATTTTTACCTCAATATATGGACGATTCAAAAATAGCCAGATTTGCATTGGAAGAGACCTATACAATTTGATTTTTTTTTTTAAACAGAGTTGGTTTGAAAAACCTTCACGGCTTTGCCTAAAAGTAATATTTAACCCTGAGCTTTGCATGATGAAGTTACTACTTTGTATTGTTTCATCTCATGAGCTTGCTACATGTTTGAGCAAATCTTCAGAACATTCTCATTTTGAAGAAAGAAGCAATGCAATCTAACTACAGTTTTCCATCTACTTATATTTCAATATCTGTGTATTTGTACATGATATTTTTTGACTTTTAGAGAATAATTCTTTCTTCTTTGGTAAGGTCTTATTTGTTTTTTTGTTGTTGTTGTTATTTCTTTCTTTTTTATGCTATTTTTTGTAAGGAAACAATTATGAATCAGATGAACAGTGTGGCTATTACTGATGGGGGCCTAAATCTTGTAAAAGGTTGGATTTTAATTGGAGGTTTGATTCCAGCCTCCGCCATACACATGTTGGTATGTCCCTGGGCAAGGCACTTAACCACAAGGTCCCTACCAATCTGCATATTGGTGTACAAACATGTTCTTATTTGTGAGAAGGAATTTGTGACTGTGACCTCAATGTAAAGTTCTTTGAATGATCAGTAGCAGGCCCAGAGTGGCTAAATGGGAGCTGGACATTTCCCGGTGGGTCGGTCTGATATCTGGGCCGAAAGGGCTGATATTATGGCAACCAGAGTTGTACTAGTGTGCAAAATGTGCAACTAGTAAAAAATGAGTTGCTATTAACATTATTTATGCACTAGTTTGGCAAAAGTTTAAACTTGTAGGGGAAAATGTTTATGTAGTTGCATACTATTTAGCATAGAAAACAATGGATATAAGGATATAGAGTTTTTACCGAAATAGCTTGCCATAAAGAGCTGCTTCACAGCTGGCAGCTGGCTGCTTTCCTTTTTTTCCTCTCAGCGCACCTCAACATTAAACGTCAGAGCAATCAGTCAGTAGTGTTTGAAAGGTAAAATAGGGTGGCGCAGAAAGGACTATTATACAAAGGAAAGCTCAAACAGACGGCCATACCATTTTTGCTTTTGTGCAAAAAATGAGGACCAAAACAGCTAACGAGGACAATGGAACAGGTAAGACAACATGTTGAATTTTCCCTGCAAACCACCATTCAATTTAATTTATCTAGTCTATGGTGTGATGTTGTGGCAGTAAACATAATATGTCAGTTTAATAAAAATGATGACGCAACACCAAATCCAAGTCCAAATTGGGCAGGCTTATTTATTGGGTTGATATTATAAATGAGTACTAATATAATGAAGAGCAGGTTATGGACCTGCTATAAAAAGCACGCTGCAATGCTAGATGACTCAGCAATACAATCATAAGACTTAAGTGAACTAATCGAAGGCTTTGTAAAAGTTGGAGACTTGTGCTGAGAATTATATATTTTTTTTTTAAAGAGAATCAGTATCTGAGTGCTGATATGATTTCTTTTGTCAGTATAAAAGAAATGTGTTTACATGCATTCATTAGTTCCAATAAAACACTTTCTATGTCCACAAGATAGTTTGACCTGTTATATTTTTCTTTAAAAGTAGGACAATAAAAACACAAGGCCCATACTTGAAAGAGAATAGAATGAAAGTAATATAATTTAAGCATGGATGTTTTGCCAATGAAAATATCTAAATTGGTTAAGTCATGTTTTCCATATTAAATGCACTAAAGCTTTACACAATATTATCTTTTATTGTGGCAGGTGCAGCAAATGAGATTAGAGAAAGTAGAGGAAGTGTGAACATGAAAACAGTCTACTTGGGGATAGATGACAGTGGTAGCAGCTCAAAATATAGATTCTGATATTGTTAATATATGTGTTGTAAAGAATAATATAGATGTGAACACATGCTAAAATAACTCCACCTAGTGAAGCAGTTAAACCTTATTTATATTGAGTTGGACATTTTATAGAAAAATAATACTCTAAATTACAAGGCTTTACAGAACACTGTGCTGCTGTAGCTTTAAAATGTAAAGTTATAATTACATGACTTTAACTAAGGATGCAATGATACCATTTTTCTAAAAAAAGATACACCGATACTTGGATCTGAGTACTTGCTGATACAGAGTAGGCCTGCCAATGCCAAATCTTCTATCACACACAAAAATGCAATAAATTAGAAGACATGGGAAATACAATAAAAATAATAAAGTAGGCCGGTCTGAGGCATCAAACTCCAGGGCTGAAAATGAGTCCCACTCCGACCCTGGTCAGTAGTACTAGAAAACATATTCATAAGTTCAATCTTTTTATCATTTATTTGTGCTTAAGCCTCAGTGTTTTTCTATTCAGCCCTGAACACAGGTCTTATAATTATTCCAGTAGCAACTCTGTCATCGGATCAGTTTTACTTGCAGACCATTTCAATATTTGGCTTTAGAAAAGCTGAAATTTGAATTTGAGTCTGAATTCCACTGAGTTTAATAAGTGAACTGATTTCAAGCTTTTGATAACCAAACAGAGGCTGGGATAAATATAGACTGAAAAAGAAAACATTTCTGTGCTCAACACTAGATGAAGTTCAGGAATAAAGCTTATGCTTCAAATGTAGGACAACTGTTTCTAAGCAACAAACAAAAATTTCCTGTGCAAGTATTTATGTAGGTGTTGGAATGTTTTCTGTCTAAGCTCAGAGTTTCTATCCATGTTAGTATGTGTGAGGTTGGTCAGATATTATTAGGAAACATTGACCAGCATCAATGAGGCTAGATTCAGTAGTCCAGGTGCTGTGAAGTAGGATAGAGTATATATGCTCTGAAGGAAAGATCTGGGAGATCACACATCATGCAATCTGTAAGTTTCTTTGAAATCAGTTCCCCAGTTTTACTATTTTGACCTTCTCCTGCTGAAAAACGGACGACTCATTAGTCTGGATTGATCCTCTGTGGTCATAGCTGGAGAGATAACATATTGCCATCTGAAACATTAAAAGCTTAACTTATGTAGCTTTACCTTAGATATTAAGGTTCAGGACTTTTTGGTTCATACACAGAATACTCTCCAGATTGCCACATGGTAGGACAAAGTGTGGTTTTTCCCAAGATGAATGTTATAATCTCTAGCTCACTCTTAGCAGCACAAAAAATTATCCAAGACTGACATCTACTGGTACAAAAGCATCATTAAACCAGCTGGGTTTCAGCTCTCTGAACATGTAGTCATCTTTAAATTTAGAAAAAAAAACATTAAAATAAAACCATGATCAGATAAAATCTTATTAGTTTGAAGAATTACAAAAGTAAACAAAAAAAAATAAGGGTTAATGTTTAAATATATTTGAGATTCTTATTTATTTGGATGGCCAATATCTAATGGAAGAAATTAAGGTTACGGTAAAATGCAGAGCACTTATCGGGATGTAAAGCTTGACATCAGAAATGTTTTGCCAGAAAGTATATCATCCACAGTGGCCTTGTAATACTGGTACTGGAAACTTTACATATTAATGGGGAAGTTGAGTGGAAAGAAAAACTCCAGTAGCGACATCGAAAGCTGTTAGAAAAAAACACAAAAAAACAATTGAGGTTTTTAAAACAAAGGACTTTTAAGAATTTAGTGAAGATTCATAAAACAGTTACCAGAGCTGGGGCCACCATACATAGATATAATTCACAAGATGGATTTCATCTGTGACCTTGTGTTATGTTAAAGGGATATTCCATCCCATAAGTGAAATTGAGACTGTTGCCATATTCTCCAGATTTAGATACGTAAAGAAAAGTATTTTGTAACCAGCCCAGTAATTATCCTAAGCTAGCAGCAGTTATCATAAACAAGTAGGTGAATGGTAACAGCTAGTAGTTTGTGTGCAAAAATCGTAAAAAAAAAGAAAAGTATTTAGTGCAAATTAAAAAAAGAAACACAAAGAGATTACAGGAGTCGATTTAAGCACAAGACACCTACTTCCCTAAACACAAATGTGTGAGCTACACAGTTTGAGAATATTATAAGTCTAATGCAAGATAATGTTTTTTTTCATGGGAAAACAAGCCGAAGACATAAAGCAACACAATGTTTCACAAAATTCCATCTAATGTGGAACGAAGAAGAGAATGACTTGCAGCCCATATTTAATTAAAAAAAAACTTTTTCTGGGATTTGGGGTGTTATTACATGTCTCTGGTGCATATACATGCATACAAATCTTGAAAAAAAAACAACAACAAAAAACATCCATGCTGTTTTGAGTGAGATAGGGTTTTCTTAATTGATACTGCATTCAGTCTCTGACTGAGCTGTTCCAAAATCGGTCCGGCTTTCTACGTCACAAACCGGAATATATGAATATCCACACCTCCCCAGAGCACTCTCTCCACCCACCAGGTACAGCAGTAAACACCAGTTACCATTAAGATTTGGAAATACCATGGTGTAGCTCCACGCAAAATGCTCCGTTTTTGGCTGGACGAAAGAGCTCAAAACACTTCATCAGGTCCCAGTCGAAGAGGAAAGAAGCGTGGCATGGGTTGAATTTTATTTGTTAAGGTAAGATGCAGGCGGTAAGGGCGGGGAAAACGGGAGATCTGCCGCCGAACTGAGCTGCTGAAAACCTGGAAGAAGGAAGATCTGCTGAAGAAGAGCGGCATAGGTTGTATTTATTTTTTATGGTAAGATGCTGGCGGTAAGGGTGAGGAAGACTGAGGATAACAGCAGCTCACGTAATATGTAATGAGCAGCAGGAACCAGCACAAACTGCAAGGGGCTGAAACAGAGGGTAATACAGCTTTGTAACAATGGATTCCTACAAGCAATTCCAGCAAACAACTTCAGAAACATGTTTTCTGGAACTCATAGACCTATTTTAAATAGTGGAAAAATAGTTATAATATGTCTCCTTTAACAAGACCCGTGGAGAAAATTAATCAACATCTGGTTAATGAGGAGCATTTCACACCAGAGCAATACGAAGAAAAACTACATTCTACCTGAAAGATGGAACTGTATCTGAAGAATGGGGAAGTCCCATTCATTCTGTGTGGATTTACTGTGGCATGACATAATTTAGGGGCTTGGATATAGGTGTTTTGCTGGCCACGGCGTCATGTCCCTGCACCTTGCAGAGGTGGTTTACAGCGGTGCTTTGTGGTAATGTTATCATAAATCTAAAGTGACTCCTGTAATTTCTTCGTGGTACTTATTTTCAGATGCAACTGGTATGCATATTGAGGTAACCAAGAATAATTTGAATCATTATTGAATAATGTTTATCACTTTTGAACATGAAATGCTAGCTGTTACCATTCGCTTATGTGTTTATGCTAAACTAAAGCAAACAGACTGCTGTCAGATTAGGAGAATGACTACGCTGGTTTTGAAAAATGTTTTCTTACTGTCTTCTTTCTTCTTATCTCTGGGGAATATGAGAACAGACTACATTTCAATGAAGCATGTCACTTTAAAGGATAACTTTATTACCTTTTAAAGAAAAAAAACTGAGACATCAGACAAGCAGAAACTTGAGTGTACTGTGGCTCAATGATATAAAGTTCTGGTTTTAGATGAAAATACATTTTACATTTCATTTCAAAATAAAGAACCAGATTTTGGAGAAAGAGTGAATAGTCTCAGAATAGTCTGTGCCTCCCTTTGCTGTAAAGCTTTATATAGATGCCTGCATCGTTTACAACAGTATCACTGAACATCAGCTGACATGATCTAAACCCCATAGAGAATCAAAAGTCGAGGTGTTCAGAGTGTCTGCCTCGTTGTCCAGCAGGCTTTGTATATTTCCCTGGTTTAATTAATCAGAATTTCTGGTAGAGAAATTATTCTTTACCAATGCTCATACTGAGATAGTTTTTCAACCATTTGAATCAGCTGTTTGAAGAAGGACCCCATCTAAAATCTGTTGGACTCTATAGGGTATTGTCAGGAGGAAGATTATACACTAAGCACTGCGGACCAGAAGTCACAATTGAAGCATCCTGGAATGCCTTAAAACCTCAGCAGAACTGCAGGTTGATCAACTCCCTGCTATGTCACATGCATTCATGCAAACAAGTCTCAACTATATATTTTACAGTACATGCAAATATAATATGTTTTCATAGGCTGACATTTCTATTTCAAAAAGCAATTTTTCATTTCCACTTTGTGACAGCAGAAATTTAAGAGCAACATAAAGTATACTGCTTTATAGACCATATCTTAATCCTTTTTAACAAGACAATGGAAAGCGATTTTCTGCACATGGGTCATGTGGCAGCAAAACAAGCTCCTATCACCATCTCTCCACCACTGTATTTGACAGTTGCTACCGTTTGTGGTAATATTGCAAACATTTTAAAGGAACTGGCCTGGCTCGCCTGCAGTCCTGACGTGATCCAAAACATATATAAATACTCTTACAACTCAGTCTTACAGGAACAAGTTGGTGAAAAACAGAAAGTCATACAAGAGGCTGTTCAAACGTTGAGCCAACATATTTAACACAGACTGTGAACTGCTCTTTTCGCTTCATGTTGTGTTATTTGTCACAGTGTTTCGCACTAATTTCCCTGTGTAGTGATTATGTTCAATAAAATTATTTGGGCTTCTGTTGCGGCTAATTATGAACACTTTGGAGATACGAGTGGGAACTCCAGAGAGCTGCAAATTAGCTGCCTTTTGTACCATTTCTCCTTCCTAGATATCTACAGCCAAATCCGAGCTGCTATGACCGAAGCGAGGTTGCTCCCGAGTTCATTAAACAAATTAACTTTGTAATGAGGTTCTGGATTCATGCACACTTTTGAATGGTTATTTTCAAGTCACGGCCAGTACTCAGGAGTCCAAACACAGCACAATCCAATGGGAGGGAAACACTGTGACTCAACCAGGTTTCCTTCTACTAATTACATTCAGTTTAATCAAACAGTACAGGAAAAACAGAGTTCACAGATGAATCCTCTCTACTGGGGATGGTCATACGGGTTGTTCCGGAACAAGTACTCCGCCTGGAAAGAAACGCAACAAAATGCATCATGTAGCAGGAAGAAAGCTTTGCAGTTTGACCTTTAAACTACAAACAGACAAATACAAGACAGACAAACAGTAGTAGTGTTGGAGGAGGAGCAGCTCTCTCCGAGCTTTCCTGATTTCTCAGAATTTTTGCCTTATTTTCACCCTATTCTCCCATTTTAGTTTCTGTCTTTAATTTACTTAATTTTTGTGCCAAGCCTCTGGAAATACGCTATTAGACTGGACCATTTTTCTTTTGTGGACTACTTCTGAAGGAGCTTTGTAAAATGGTGGATTAACAACATGCCGTTTTGCTCAGCTAAAAACTTTGATAAACTGCTCCTAAGACAGGTTTCCAAAGAAAAACAGCTACTAAGCATGGAAGAAAAATTGTGCCTTCGGGAAATGCACCTAGAGATTTACACTGAGTATGGAAAGGAGACAAGGGTACCGGTAATACGGAAGGAGCATGAACCTGGCAGAAGCAGAACAACACTATCCCAACACCAAGTTGTGGAAGGAGAAGGACCCCTTACTCAAACTATGAAGAAAACTGGCCAGCTCAAAAAAGACGCTCCTCAACACCTGCTCCGAGAAGGAACAAACGTAACAAATCCCACCACTCCCCTGGAATTTCCCTGAATAATGTATTTGAAGCTCTCAGCATCTTTAATCACGATGGAAACCTGGCCGGCAGCCTAGGTTACAACGAGGAATCCAGCCACAATACACCACAAAATAAAGTAATGACGTCCCTAACAAAAGTTTTGATTATTCATGATGGTTCAATAAATGGAATTGGAAATTTAAGTAGCAACAACACCAGTGTTGTCAGTTGTACCTAAGATTCAGTGAAACAAACCAATGAAAATATTTTGACGATTCTAAATCAACACCAAAAACCTCTAAAGCTGGTTTTACACACAGGATCTACAGACGCAGGAAAAAGACAATACAAGATATCGAAACAGGACATTTCTGGCTTATTGGATAACCTACAGGGACTGGATGTCATGCTGCCCTAAATCACTCACTCTCCTCATCATCATGTGCACCTGTGTCGTCCTGTCTGAACCTCCTCACCTCCTATTGATTACACTGGTGTTCCCTGAGTGTCTTCACCTGTTCCTCCTTGTCTCCCCCTATTTAAGATCCAGCGAGCGCTTCAGTCCTCGCTGGATCCTGTTGTGTGTATCGTCTCGTCTTATGTTGCTGCGCTAAAATAAATTATCACCTCACCTAGAACTCTGCTTCTAATAGTTAACTCATCCCTCCTGTCAGGTGTCTTCACCCAGGCTTTAAAAACAGCAGTTATCGAGCAACTACTAAAGAAAAACAACCTGGACAACACTCTGATGCAGAACTAAAGGCCAATTTCTAATCTTCAATTCATCAGCAAGATTATTGAAAAAGAAAAAAAATGTGTTGCAACAATTAAATTGTATCCTAACAATGACCAACAGTTTTGATACTTATCAGTCAGGTTTCCATGCTCATCACAGCACTGAGACTGTGCTCATCAAAGTTTTCATCGATATTTGCATTAATACAGATTAATATATTAATATAGATCCACAGTGCTGGTTCTGTTGGACCTCAGTAAAGTGTTTGACAATGTTGATCATAAAATACTACACACAAAAAAACACTACTGAAATGACTGGAGAGCAGGGTTGAACTATCTGGTACAGTACTTGGCTTGTTTGAGCCAAACCTCAAGAACAGGGATTTCTTTGTTTCCATAGGAAACTTTTCATTGAAACGAACATAAATCATATATAGGAATCCCCAAGGCTCCATCCTGGGACTTTTTCTATTTAATATCTACATGCTTCCAGTAGCCCAGATCATAACAACCAATAAGATGCATTACCATAACTATGCAGTTGATACTCAGCTGTACGTTGCAATGTCACCAGGTGACTACATACCAATCCAAGCAAAAGCAAGTAAAGTCTAAATAAATACATCGTGAAAATCAATAACTGGATGTCCCATAACTTTTTCTAGCTGAACAGAAACAAAACTGTAGTAATTATTTTTAGACCTAAAGAGGAATGATCAAGAGTCAGCACACAACTTCAGTTGATAAAAATAGAAACTAATAATCAGCCGCATAATCTAGGAGTAATAATAGACTTAAACCTGAAACTCCAGGGTCATATAAAGGCAATAACAAGGTCAGCCTTCTATTACTTGAAGATCATTTCTAGAATGACCAATGTCACAAAAGGACCTTGAAAAACTCATCCATTCTTTCTTCTTTAGTCGGATTGATTACTGCAACAGCGCATTCACAGGTCTACCTTAAAAGTCAAGCAAAGAGCCGCAGCTGATCCAGAACGCTGCTGCTCGTTTCCTCACCAGAACCTATTAGTGATTTATAAATGGTTTAGTACCAAAGTATGTTGAAGACCTTTTGTCACTATACCAACCCAGCAGACCACTCAGATCCTCCAACTCTAGTTTACTAAACATCCCTAGCATTAGAAACAAACATGGAGAAGCAGCTTTCAGTTTCTATGCTCTACAAATCTGGAACAAATTTCTAGACGACTGCAAAGCTGCTCAATCATTAAGCTCTTTTAAATCAAAGATTAAAACTTTACTGTTTAAAAATGCTTTTGAGTAATATTCTAATATTGATTGTCTCTTGTGTTTTATCTGTTTTTCATTTTCATACTTTTAAGTTTTGCTGTTTTTAATGTATATGCTCTTATCATATATTTGGTTTCTTTACCACCGAATCATGTAAAGCACCTTGAATAACCTTGTGCTGAAAGTGTGCTATACAAATAAAATTGCCTTGCCTTGCTTTCCTTTTCACTTCAGATGCCCTGTCAGATTATTGGGCTTAGGCTGCATGAATTGTTAGCTTAGTTGTTAGAGTGACTTTCTCAAGATAGTAAGCTAATTTCTTAAAATAATGAATGTTTTTTCTGACTTTCTAGGTTTTTGTCCTATTTCGCTTATAAAATCAACTGACACTGATGCTCTGGTGGTCCAGTTTGCATTTTATGTTTGTGATGTAGATTTAAGTCCTCTGTAATTTGTCTAATCATCACCTGGTTCTGAGTGAAATGTCTAGAACTAGACATCAAAACATTAGAAAAGAGATTTCTGCCTTGTCCTTACTAGCAGCCATTATCATTGCCCTTCTCTGTATCCAGATGTGTCTCTAAGCCAAAAGCAAACTGCATATCTGAGGGAATACAGCTGCTTTCATAAGCCAAAAAAACAACATACTGCCCCCAATAGGCACTTTTCTGTTAACCTGAGCCCAATTTGATAGGAATGCTGGCAGATTCTCTTGTGTTTCATAATCTTCAACAATATATATTTTTCTTCTTTTTCCATTTTCATCTCCTAGATTAAAAAGAACATCTCATAAAAGTCTAAATTAGAACATTGGAATAGGATTCCCCTGGCATCTAAGAGTTGAGCAGATTGTTGACAACTTCAAAGCCTTTAATCATTTTTTATTCTTACAGAAAATAGTTTTTTTTTCTTTTGACTGACTCATCCCTGATAAACAATATGAAGATGAGAAGAACTGAACATGCTTAAGATTAAAATGTTCACCTTTTAGTTCAGCTGAAATAGAAGTTACCTAATTAGCATTAAATATGATATTTCCCTACAATATTTAGCTTGTTTTCCATGTTGGTTCCTGACTTTAGTAAAGTGGCCGACTACAAGCTGAGCAGTACCAGGAAGTCCAGGGGCTCTGGTGGCTGAGCACTGCAGCACTCGATCAGACCCTGGCTCAATGTTGGCATTACATGCTCCATCAGATAGCTTCTCATCTGGATGGTCAGGTTCTGCAGGTACTGCTCCTCCTCCAGCAACGCCTCCTCTGAGCGCCTCCTCTGAAACACAAACATTGGACTCAAGGTGTTTATGACTTCTTAAGGTTGACAGTCAGCAGACAGGAGCTGAAAATGAGGACGTTTGCAAATAAGTCAAAACTATTTAGTAGAAACTTAAGTCGTTCATAAAACAACCGTCTCACATTCACAACCAGTGTTTCTCGTGCACAATATAAACCATCAGGCAGGAGGCAGTTTTTCTTCTTGCTTCAGGCCTCTGATTTCCAAATGGATGTGATGTGCAGAAAATGACGCAGGTCCACCTACCCACTCCTGCCACCGTGCAGTCCTGCTCCTGGCCTCCTCCTCCTCTCTCTGCTCCTCTTCAGCCCTCTCCTCTGCCTCTCTCTTCATCATCTCTTCTACTTTCCTCCTCTCCTCATCCATTACCTCCTGAGAGCTGGGACTATAAGTCCTAGGGGGGCCCAAAGAACTGAAGATCTTCTGCATCATGAGTGAATTGGCAGGTTCCTCTACCTTGGTGACCTCTTAAAAACAAGGAAATAGACAGAGTAAAAGAGAATCCTTCCTTTAGTTACCCACACAGGATGCTGTTGCCCTCTCTCCCAGATTACCCAAGTACAGAAGCTTAACATCAAGCTCCTCGAAAAAGTTGAGAACTTTTTTGTCCTCTTGGTTGTTCTCTCTGTAGATGGCTAGCCGGTTTAGGAACTGATCCGGCTCGTAATCCAGCTCTTGCACCACTTCCTCAGGAAGGTTGATCACCCGGTCTGTCAGGAAAGAGTCGGACGCATCCAGACACAACAGAAACTCTGCAGCCAAAACAAGAAGCTCCATGTTAATCCAGTGGCTGGTAAAACAGAAATATTGAGTGAGAAAATGTACCTGGCAGGATCATCCTGGATGAAGAGGATTCATCCTGCTCCTCTGAAGAATAAAAGGTTATAGATTTATTATTTTTGTCCGCTGTATGTTTAAGGCCCCTGATCAAGTATTCATACCCATTGAACTTAAAGAAAATCTAGTTTAACCATAAGGAAAGCCATGACTGACAGAAATACATAAAAAAGTCTGCTTCTGAGGAGCGCTCCTCTGGCTGACCTACATGTAAAACTCTACATTTGAGGAAAAATAAGTCTTCACATCAGCCCAAGCATACCGTGGTTAAAAATGTTGGTGATATGCTGTGGGAAGGGCTGAGCGATAATGCGATATAATATAAAGCATGTATGGTCACGACATGTATTGGTAAATGCTTTTTTTTCTTTATATATGTCAAAGTGACTGCCTATCAACACTTTCATTTTCCAGACACATTACAGGGGAATTACAGCAGAAAAAACAGAATGCCATTTAAAGAACATCTATTATGCAAAATGTGTCAAAATGCATAACCGCTGTATGGCGGTATAGAGCTCAGGACGTCACGTGACTTTCAGAGCGTAGGCACCATGATGGCAGGAATAAATGTTATCAAAATGAATGTCGCCGGCTGGGCTTTTACTCCGTCAGAGTTTACTTCCCATTTTAAAAAGGAAGATATTATAGTATATACCATGAAATTGAAAAAATTAAACATCTATGACATGCCCCTGGGGTACTTTTTAAAACTTCAGAAGCTGTTGGAGCGGACCTTTTACCAGACTTTAGATATAGACAATTTTCCCTCATTCTACTCCAGAGTATCGCTTAAAGCATATAAAAGCCTGGACGGAGAAAAATGGACACAATCAGAGTTTGTTATTGAGATCCAGATCTGGAATCTTCCTGCCAAGGATTGCACACCAGGAGGGTAAGTGGAGCAATGAGCAGCTAGGTTATAATAGTGTGCTTTTTATGTGTGTCAATCAGAGGTTGCGCTAGACAATTTTTTTGTCTGTCATTTTGACTGGCAGGGTAAAAAAAAAATATGGTCAAAATCTATTTTTATCAGTCAAATGCTATGTTGTTCTATGCAGTGGGAGGGGTACTGCTCTGTGATTGGGCTACAAGTCAACCTCTGCCCCTGTCTCAAATCTCTTTTTCAGAAAAAAAAAAGAAAACAATCCAGACCTTTGGCCGGAGGGAATTTATGTGAGGCGTTTTTACGATCCGCATAAGGCTGTAGGTTACAAGCGTACCTGCTGAGGCATGAGCACAAATGAATAGGCCACAATGGACATAAAAGTAATCTCACACAACTGTCGTGGCCTGCGCTTGGGCCAGACCGCTGAAGATAAATCTTTCCATATTGTTGTTGATGAGCTGTTGCAGCGCTGTGACATATCGCACTTTTTTTTAATGACCTAAATCATGGGAATCAAAAGAGGAAGGATACCAGGAGGGGTTGCGATCCTATTGAACAAGAGACTGGACTCAATGATAGATGTAGTTAGACTTGATGTGGACTGGTGTATTGCAGTACATGTGCCACAGCTTGACAAAGAATGTATCCTTTTAAATGTGTACACCCCATATGAAAGTAATCATAATGAAGATGAGTATTTAAATAAGCTTGCTTCAGTTAGTTCCTTTTTACAAAATGAGTCATTTACTAGTGTAATGTAATTGGTGACATGAACGCAGATATCACAGATAAGAATTCGTCTTTTGCTAAGCAAATGATTCATTTTTGTAAAGATAATAATCTCATATTGTCTAGCAGAGAGCTTTTACCAGTCGAGAGCTACACATATATAAGGGAAGCCTGGCATATTACGTCCTGAGAGGACCGTTGCATTAGCACAGCAGATGCTCATGCTGCCCTGGCTCACATTAAGATTTTATATAATATGTCCACTGCTGATCACATCCCAGTCGAGGTGGAAATTACTTTTAATTTTTTACCTTCCACTGTATATCATGCAAATGAGCTAAAACAGGAATATACTGACTGGTCATCTCTTTCAGCAGATGACCTAGCCTCCTATTTTACTCATACCGATCGATTGGTATGCAATATAGAACTACTTAGAGAGGCAGTTCTGTGTACAGATAGTAACTGCTCAAACATTAGACACCGAGCAGATATATCCTCTATGTATTCCGACATAATCAAAGCTTTTCATGAAGCAAACATAAATTAAAATAAAGAGTAAAACACTGCGTGGCTGCTGCACATAGTCTATGGCTCATTACCATGCTGAAGCCCGTGAAGCCACCACTTGGGCTCATGCGGGAAGACCCAGACAGGGACCTATATTTGAGCACAAAAGGCTGAGTAACATAAAATATGAATATGCAATTTGTTCCGGAAGAACAAGCAAACCCTGAGAGTTGATTCCGTGGCTAAACTGCTATTAGGTAAGGACACTAAAGCCTTTTTTAAAAGATGTGAAAATTATTAAGTGTACCATCTCTTCCTAGTACAGTACACGGTGTCTTGGTCCATTATGTTCCGATTTTTAATTAAAATAAATACCAAATCGTAAACTTATGTAAAAGAAATTATGTTTTTTAATTAACTGAAAAATAAGATGCCAAATTTAAGACTTAAGTAAAAAAAAAAAAAAATTCTAAACTTTATTGCTTTTAATGCCTTATATTTGACTCTGTTGAATTCAATGATTTTTTTTAATACTTTAACACCCCATGGCTACTCTGTAATACTTCAGAATTATTGAAAAGTATACATTTCTTTGTATATGTATCTTTAAATCCCAGGTAAATACATGGCAGTTTTGCGTTTGTAATGAAGACCAAAGACGAATACGTTCAAGGGGTATGAATACTTTTGCATGTGGAAGCAGTATGTCCCTCTCTCACCTCCAAACAGATCATTGGCTTGCTCATATGTGTTAGGAAAATCGTCGAGAACATAACCCTGGTTTCTGCATGGGTTAGACATCAGCTTATCCCTCAACAGCTTGATCTGCTCCTCTGAAATGTCTAGGGGAGCAAAAATGGGAGATATTGAATTGCACAGCTTAAAAATAAAGGCAACCCCATGTATCTTATTGTGCAAAATATTACTATCCTGAGACATGCAGCACAGGATTTACCAGATATCCATTTACCATTCTGGACAATTCTCCAAACTCTAAGAAACACTTTCTAGCTATGATGTTTTCAAAGACATTCCTTTCGCAGAAGGAATAAAAAAAAATAAAGAATCTGAGAAAATATCAGTGGTGGATTCAATCCACTCAAACAAATGTAAATGACATCATTAGGTGGGGAGCTCAAACCGTCATTTTCCACGCTTTCATTCAGGTTGCTGAGCAGCTCTTGGGCCTCGGCTGCGGACTCCTCAGCATCTAGATCTGGGTTCTTCACAGTTTCTTCCTGATCATGAATACAAACAGAGTTCAAATGTGAGCAACTTCAATTTGCACTAATGTTGAGATATGGAGGCTCACCAGCCGGGCAATAGCCTCAGAGATGGTGTCCTTCAGGGTAATGTGATGGAGCTTATAGCGCTCACAGATCTTTGAGGACAAGGTGCTCTTCCCCACTGCAGGAGGACCCAGGATGCACAGCCGGAGAGGCTGCAGAGAAAACACAAAAAAAGCAGCTCGAGCACCACCCCATGACATAAACACTATGTAAGGTTGTAGCTGCACTTAGACCCCCACCAGAAGCCCCCGAGCCTGTCGGTACTCCTCCACCACCAGCTCCACGTTGTCCACCAGACCAAACTCACAATGCCAGCTGATGGAGAACAGCCTGTCGATGTTTGCTGCCTCCATCCTAAGGTTGACCTGGAGGGAATCAATCTCTGTCACCTGTCAGGTAGAAAAGAGCCGTCAGCTAATATTTACAAAATCCAGACAGTAGCACTCTGTATCAGGGCTCGGTGATATGGAAAACAAATTCTATTGCAATATTTTTCATTTCACTCTATGTATTTTCTTAAAGACTCTTTTCTGTCAATACTTTGCATTCCCTTGTACTATTTCTTTCCTTCTTGAGTCTTAAATTCTGTTCTGTTCTCACTTTGCTGCTTGTACAACCAAATTTCCACTTGGGACAATAAAGGATCATATTCTATTCTATTGTATTCTATTTTAACAGAAGGTTATTGATTTAAAGATTTTAATTTCAGAAGTTGAACATGTCATTGGACAATATGCAAGTGTTTTAGCAAAAATTAAAGGAGATTATGGCTGGACAATATGGATTAAAAAGAAAATCTTAAGATCTTTTTTATATGAATAAATGTTTTTCTCATCTTTTTTCTTAAAAATGCTTACTTTTATTTTAATCATCTTTTCTTGTGGTTGACCTAAATTTAAAGTTCAAATAAATATACGCTGTAAAACATGCATGTACAAGATAGGTGTCTTTAAGCGTGCAAAAATAATTTTTAACAATGGAAACCCAAGAAATGCATTAGTGTTTTTTAGTTTTTTTATATTTCCGATATTACATAAATTCAGTCTTTATAAATGGAACGATTTGATAGATCAATACAATTGATACATTGCCCAGCCCTACTCCTTGTCTTTGACATACACTGAAGTCCTGGATGAGGAAGATTTCCTCAAAAGGCCTTTTCCGGATCTTTCCAGGTCCCAAAACAGAGGCAACGGCCTGGACAGACACAAACACAGCAAACACAAGTTGGTTTCTGTAACTCTTTCACAGGGATCAGCTGCAGATGTTTCTTCACCTTCACCAGCTCCTCCATGCTGCTGTGAGACGAGTCCACAGCCAGCAAGTAGTAGGGTCTGGGCTGATGTTCGATCACATTCTGGAGCACGCTGCAACCCAAAGGAAACACACACATCATTAAAGTGATGATTATAAGGAGACTTGCATGTCTGTCTACATCTGCTAAGAGGAGGTACCTGGCCAGGTCTCTGATGTGGATGGTAGGAATGATGTTCTTCCCATCTCCAAACACGGATATTTCACTTTCCTTTCCCAGCCATGATTCCTAAAAACACACATTTCGAGCTATTTGTTTGTTTCTGTTAAATCTGTAACTTTATTCTCGTCTCTGATAAGATTCATGTAGAATGTATTTTCCAGCAGAGATGTTATTAACAAAGTGGCCACAGGGGGGCGTTGTTTGATAAGCAAAGTGTAAGTATGTCTGAGCTGAAATGGTGGGGAGTTGTTTTTCTCCTTTGTGATGGGACCTTGAAGAAGAAGTGGAAAATCTCTTCTCCCATTCCGTACTGCAGGCCTGACGCCACCACATATGTGGAGAAGATCTCTCTGTTCTGTAAACAGAGCCCATCCAACATCATCAGTCCCACGCACCTGCTTGGCAGAGAACCAGAACCTTACAGGTGAAATGTGAACGCACAGATTTGCCGATTTTCACCACTGTCTTCTCCAGGTCGATGTGCTGTTTGAAGCTAGGATGAGCTCTTCTGCAGTAGAAAATCTCATCAGTGAATGGAAGCTCTGGATCTTCCTGGGATGAAAAAACAAACAGATATGGAAACGAGGTTCTGCTTGATAGTTACATCTAAATGAGATTAAAATACTGAAGCAGAAACAGAGGTGGAACATCATAAAAATGTACTGACTGGATCCAGGGGTTTGCTGGAGGCCCATGTCATCACAGTTGAGACGAGGATAAAGAGTTTCAGACTGGAAAAATGTTCTCTTTTATTATAGAGGGCTGTCAACGAAACACAGGAATGAATTTTGTAGGAATTATAGATTATTGCATCAGTTATGTTGATAATTGACATATTTATTCTTATGTCCTACATATCACACATCTCAGATAAGAACATAAACACATAGCAAAAGTATTCACACCCCTTAAACATGTTTACGTTTGGTCACAGGCAGGAATCATGGTAATCCCCCAGTTAACAGCACATTTTCAGTTGTTGGAGAGATAACCTCACAGCTGACTCTACAAAGCACACATTTTTAAGTTGAAGGAAAGACATTTTCAACAAAAGCACCTCAGTCAGAGGAACCCTAACCCATAAACACCTTCCTGAAATTCAAATAAAGCTGCCTCACAATTAGGAGTTAAATGATAAAAGATTAACAGCTACAAAAAAAAGCCATTAAATTTCAAATCTCTCCATAAACAAAATTAATATCACTACTACCAGTGCTTCAAAAATGTACATGCTTATTGATTATTTCAACTAGGGATGCACTGATACAGAAACTGGTATTACTGTTCTAATGTACTTGCATTGCTTAAAGTTAACCATTACCATGGGCCGATAATTACAATGTGAAAACTGCAATAATTTCAGATTATTTTTCACTTGAAATTTTTGTTTAGTGGTCATTTTTAGTAAGATTTTTTTGTATCTAATTCACCTTTATTTGTTTTAATAAGTAGAGAAGAAAATAAAACCTGTCTTCCAATGCATTACAATGTATTTGTGTAGTAAGAATATTGGCATTGGTATATCGGTAAGTACTCAGTTCCAAGTTACGGTATTGTATCGGTTTGAAAAAAGTGGTACACTTGCATCCGTAATTCCAACCTATCCATAACAGTAATATGGTTTGTCCTTTAGTATTAAATTAAACTTTTTAGAAGAAATATATATATATATTTTTTTTTTTTCTAAATTTAAACTGTATGGATAGCTTAATTTCCCATCTCTTCTATAGTATAGAAGAGTTGGGAAATTAAGACAAAGGAAGAACCCAAAACATTTAAATTAAGAGAGAAGATGCTGCTGGCATGAAACAATGGGAAAGCACAGAAAAAAATATTCCAAAATGAGAACTTTATTTGAAGAATTTATCAAAAATTGTTGCAAATAAATTCAGATATTTTTATTTTAACAAGCAGTTGCTCCCTCCCCCAGCAAAATCTTAAATATTTACTGAGCTATCATCAAAATATCATAAACTTTAAAGATCAAGTTTCAAATATAAGTTATAAAATTTATCCAACAATAATACCTATTTCATAAACATCATTCTTGCACTGAAATAGAAGTGAAATAATTACTGACTTGACGTTAAACATATGATACAGCATCACTGTAAACGAGCTCTGAGAGGTTACCTGTGACAGCCCAGGTTGCTTCTTCCACCTGCTCAGCATCCTGGCTGATGTTGTAGATGACAACATGACACTCCATCAACTTTGACAGCAGGTTCTCTCTGTCAGGACGCTTCAGAAAGACGAAATAAAGTCAGAATCAGTCAGTGCAGGATGTTCTAGGATAAAATAATTTGACAAGGACAGCTTTGGATCAGACCACTCACATAGTATTCTTCCAAGATGTACGGCCTGGGCTCATTAGATACATTGGAGACAGTTCCAACCACCTGCAAGGCTTGATTCAGGTGGGACCGCTCCTCGTTACCTTTCTGCTCCTCCTCATCATAATCTTTATCTATGTCTCTTTCCACGCTCTTACAGAGGAACTAAACAGCAGACAATCACAGACAGAAGAATAGTCTTGGCACTATAGTGTGAATGGCATTTTTGTTTTGGATTTGAAAATAAAGCAAAATATTTATAATATTTTTAGGATAACCAACATCTGAGAAACACCCATCCTTTAATAATTTTTTTACAAAATAAAAAAATCCAACTTTAAGAAAATATAATTAATGTCATAATGGAACATTTAACTAAAACTCGATTAAACTGCTAATCTGTTGCAGAGTTTAGTAATAATGACTCTTATATACTTTACTAGATTTCATCAAAAACATTTTAGGAGGAACAAAAAAGGTTATTCCAAGAGTAAAACTACATATTGTATTTTTGTTTGTTTTTTACTTAAAGTATTACTGAACTAACTTCACTCTTGGCTATTCCACCACCCAACTGTGGCCATTTTACTGAAGGAACAACCAAATTTTCAACCAACCACACAAAGACATAGTTTATTTTAAGCTTTTGTAGACTACGTAAACTACATGGTTATTTTATTTATGTCTACAGAATCTGCTGTGTCATCTGGAGGACAAATAATATAAAGTATATCTTCTCAGGTAGTCCTCAGTGTTCAAACATATTGGTATTGGTTTCAAATAAAAAGATAAACTCAAACACCTTGTTCCTCTTTCAACCAAACACTTGTTCTCTTAAATGGCATGAGGTTATCTTAAATAGCAGAACATCCTTTTCTGAGGTGATAAATGTGTTTACTCTAATGCTCTTCTAAATAGCTAACAAGTGTGTTAAAAAGGTGCTGACAGTGTTGACTCATATAAAAAGAAAAACACGTGAGTTGCAGTCATTTTTTTCAAAACTGATGCTTTAAAATACCTCATTTTAAAGTGATGCTAACACTTCACCGTTTCATTATGGCAATTTTGTTCTACATGTTTAATTTTTGTCTCCCTAACATAACTAAAATAAATATTTGCACCTAAAAGAATTAATCAAGATTAGTTGAACGTAAACCAAAAAGTAGTATAACTTAAGTATATCATATTAAGTATACCTAAGTATAAAACAGTATATTTCCCAAAGTATACTTCTATTCTCCAAGTAAACTGATACAAATTAGCAGATTATTAAACAAGTATACTTCTTTGTACTAAATTGGCCCACTTTAAGTTTATAAAAGAACACTTTGAAGTACACTTAAAGTCAAGTTCCAGGTATACTTTTAGTAATTGTAATGAACTTTAATTCTACTTTTAGTTAATAAAAGTACAATTTAATGTATACTTAAAATAATCTTCAAGTTATACTATTAGCCCATTTTACTACCAGTAAACTTCTAGTGCCCATTGTAGTTTACCAAAAGTAGGCTACACTGTGAATTTCACCCAGACAGCAGGGCTGGGTCTCGAGCCGCCAATCCTTTGAGTATAAACTAAACTCTTAACTCCTTAGCCATGGTTACCCCAGAAGTTACTCTTCTTCAACATATTTAATGCAAAGCAAAAAAGAAAAATGTGACAAATATAGATTCTGGTATTTTATTTGGGCCCAAGATTTCCAGTAAAATGTAACATCACTCTCTAATCTTTTCACTGCAGTGTAAAGAACGGATCCCATGAAACTGAGAACAGAACTGAGTGTAAAACTGTCTGAAATAAAATGTATAATTAATACTAACACTTGAGTAGCCTATAGGCTATCAGTCAAACATTTAAATATAAGTAGATAATATTAATACTAATGATACTAATACTAGTACTAATAGGCCTAGACTTAGAAAAGCCAAGTATAAGTGATATAAACTTTACAAAGTAGCCTATATATTGAAGTAGGCTCTCTTATTTTTAGTTTAAAATTAACATACTTAAGGTTTACTTGCATATACCTATTTTTGGTAGGGAACCGTTCAAAGGATGTCTTCACACTCACAGTGTGACGAACGTGCTCACGTACCGCTTCTAGTACAAAGCAAAGCAGCGTGTATTCTCCTGATAAATAAAGAGTAAAGAACGACATTCCGCTGTGTTGCAATACCTTGGCGATGTTCCTGGAGGAGTATGAGTCGATGTTATTGATGAAGACCCGTTTAGTCGTTTTGCGCTTCTGCAGCTGCGGGTCCGACATGTTTTATGGCAACGGGGGAAGTTGATTGTTACCATGGCGACGAAGCATATGCAACGACGTTTATAACAAGCCGAATATTGGGTGTTTCTCAATGCCAAGGAACCTCGACTTGATACAATTTAGAGACGGGGCTGTGCTCTAATCCACAGTGTGGGAAAGGCGGGTGGAATCATGAAATTAGTGTACAAAATGGAATACACAATAAGACGCTGTTCCTGTAGACTGCAGGCTGTAGTGATCTGGTGGCTGCCGCACCGGCTACCTGTTTTACAGGCCTCCTCTCCATGCAGGTAGAAAATGTACGGAGCCCCTCTCCGTAGTAAATCAATGGATAATAGAAACATTTGGAAAAAGAAACTGTTGCACCTCTTGGCTTTTTGTAGAGAAAGGCCAAGGTTAAGAATGAATGATTCACAAATGCAAACATTGGCTTACATATCTTTTTCTTTAGTTGTCCTGTTAGTAGCAAAGTCGTTAGTAAGCACCTGGACTAAGGAACTGAATGAAAAATTCTTAATACAAAAACAACAAAATAACTTTTTAAATGCAGAGCAAAGTAAAAAAAAAAAGTATAGGATAATAAACTTGATGTGGGAAACACTAGAATAGCAATGTTGACTATGATATCGTATTTATTTTGTTCTTTACAAAATATATGCATTTATATTGCAGCTCTGACTATTTATTTAATTCTCATTCCTCCTGCAGAGAGTATTCCCCATTTGAGAACTACTACTTTATACTGGAAGGCTGAATGCTTCTCTTGTTGAACTTGCTGATTTGGTTTATTGTTCACTTGCTTTTATTATTAGGCAAGGGGATTTTATTTGTATAACACACTTTCAACACAAGGCAACTCAAGGTGCTTTACATGATTCACTGGTATAGAAACGAAATACATGATAAAAGTATGACAATTAAAACAGAATTATTAAAAGAAAACATTTAGCAATTTAGGAAAATCATGAAATAAAATATATGTAAAATTAAAAACAGATAATACGCGAGAATCAATTCATGAAAACATTTAGCATTTGATAAAATAAAAATATAAAAAGAAATATATATATATATATATATATATATATATATTGCACACTTAGTTTTCATAAAACAATTTTGTAGGAGAAACCAAAGGTGAGCTCCAGACAAAGAGCTAGCAGCAGAAGAAGTGTTCCAATTAAACGTGGAAATTGATCAGTTACTTAAGTTTGTACTAGAGTTTGCCGGCAAATTTGTAACTCTCTTGATGCATCAAAACTTGATAGCCCAGTTGTTTACGTAAAGATATTTAGTTTTTGTTTTTATTATTAGTTTACAACAGTCATACTTTGCTAACTTAATTCTGATGTCATGATTTTTTAGAGGGTAGGAGAGATGACCTAAAGAGAGGAAATATAGCTGCAGCTCCAGGAGAAGCACAAGTATCATCATTAGGCATGTGAACTGGTAACAATGAAATATTCTAACATTGTAGATAGTTAATAAGAAAATTCCAACTGTTATAATATCTATTTGAATATAGATGGAAGCAAATTCAAAACAGGACATAATAAATGGAAGAATTAAAGACTTCCTTTTTTTATATGTTGGTTCACCATTAAAACACTATTGAATGGGTCAAAACAGACTAACAAGGACAATACTAATGATGAGAGTGAGAAGAAGAGAGACAACAGCTAGAGATAAGGAACAGGGAGAGACAGTAAAAGGGAGATTCAAGTAAGGAAGAGAAAGGGGAGACCAAGAGAAGAAAGTGAAGAAAGATTGACAGAACTAAATTACTGTTTGGATTAGCAGTTTTCAGATCCAATTTTCCAAAACACAAAACATTGAGCATTAAAATTAACATTATATATATTATAAGCTGTTGTATATTCAAGGACATATTAAACTCTTTTCACATGCATGCATTGAAAATAAGTGATAATTTAGGCACCTTACCATGTACGCTATAGTCTTTAATCGATTGTAACACTTTTAATTTAATTTAATAATTAGTATGAAAATAAAAAATAGGCGAACAAGAAATCATTAGCAATTGAGTAAACGCAATAATAGGATCAGTTACTCATAAGCTAGTCTAAATAGGTACGTTTTTAATTTACATGTAAAAGAGTTCAGTGTCTCTGCAGTTTTGCATTCGTCTGGAAGTTTCTTCCAGATATGGGTTTGGTTCTGGTTCTAGGGACGATCAGTAGACTAGAACTGGCAGACCTGAGTGATCTGGATAGTTGGTATCGCAATAGCAGATCGTTAATATACTCTGGTGCTAACCCATTCAAGGATTTATAAACTAATAAAAGCACTTTGAAGTCTATTCTCTGAGCAACGGTGAGCCAGTGTAACGACTTCAGAACTGGAGTGATGTGTTCTACTTTCCTAGTTTTAGTGAGACCAGGAGCAGCAGCGTTCTGGATCAGCTGCAGCTTTCTGATTGATTTTTTAGGTAGACCTGTGAAGATACTGTTACAGTAATCAAGGCGGCTGGAGATAAATGCATGGATGAGTTTTTCTCAGTCTCCTTGTGTCATCAGTCCTTTAATCCTAGAAATGTTCCTTAGGTTATAGAAAGCTGACCTTGTTATTGCCTTTATGTGACCGTGGAGGTTCATGTCTGAGTCCATTATTACACCGAAATTTTTGGCCTGGTCAGTAGTTTTTAGTTGGACCAACTGAAGTTGTGTACTGATATTTAATCAATCTTTTTTTGAGTCTGAAGATAAGTACTTCAGTTTTGTTTTTGTTCAGTGTGAGGAAATTATGGGACATCCAGCTTTTAATTTGCTCGATGCATTTATTAAGGATGGTGAGATTGAGACATAACCACGAGTTTCGTTGGCATCGTTGTGGTAATTGATATTATTTGTTTTTATAATCTGTCTTAATGGGAGCATGTAAATGCTAAATAGGGGGGCCCTAAGATGGAGTCCTGGGGGACCCCGCATGTGATTTCTGTGTTTTGTGATGAGAATTGGTTAATCGACACAAAGAAGTTCCTGTTCTTGAGGTAGGATTTAAATTAAATGCCGCACCGAGGTCTAATAGTATCAGTACTGTGGATTTAAGACTTTGACGAGGGCATTCTCGGGGCTGTGGTACCTACGGAAACCAGACTGATAAATATCAAAGCGGGTGTTTATTGTTTAGCTTTTGGAACACAGCTTTTTTCAATATTTTTTCCGATAAATGGAAGATTAGAGATTGGTCTGCAGTTTTGCATTAACGTGCTGTCTAGTTTCTTCTTTTTTAGTATTTGTTTGATATATGCTGTTTTTAGAGCTTGTGGGAAAACACCTGACAGGAGGTATGAGTTTATTTCGATCAGATCCGCCCTGATGACTGGGAGAACTTTATTAAGAAAACTTGTTGGTAAGATATCCAAGCAGCAGGTGGCAGATCTTAGTTTCTCAACAATTTTATCAAAGCCCGATTGATTTTTTGTTTGGAAATCAGTGTTTACAACTCATTAAAGAAGTTTAATAGTCTAAGCAGAGCTTTTAAGCGCATCATGCAACATACCTAACCCCATCGCTATACCTCAGCAGTCTGTACATCACTTCCTGAGCCACTGGAACAATAAGATTAATTTAATAAGCTCTAATATCAGTTCATCATAGAAATCAGACTGTGGCTCAGGAGTTGGACGTTTGCCTTGTAATCGGAAGGTTGCCGGTTCAAGCCCTGGCTCTGACGGGCTCAGTCATTGGGCAAGACACTTCACCCGTTGCCTACTGGTGGTGGTCAGAGTGCCCGGTGGCGCCAGTATCTGGCAGCCTCACCTCTGTCAGTGCGCCCCAGCTGTAGCTACAACGTAGCTTGCCATCATCAGTGTATGAATGTGTGTGTGGATGACTGAATGTAATTTATGTATTTAAACCAATGTGGTCGGGTTTTTTACAGAATCCTGTGTCCCTGGTCTCCGCAGAGATGTCCAGTAAGCTCCTTACAGGACAATAACAGAGATGTGAGAAAAATGAACCGACCAAGAAGCTGTTTTTGCATCTTTATTATTTTTCAAATAATGATTAAATGTTACTTAACAAACCAACCAATGAAGATGTAAGCTAAAGAGATTTTGTTGTGTCCTCAAACTTCGGGCTGTTGGAGGCCTCTGGTATGCGTTGTGGTAAAACCAAGTATATCCATGTAAGATTTAAATTATGTATTTATCTGTGAACACCATGAAGTCTAAGGAGCTGGTGGTGAACTTTAAGAGGTTTCTTCAGTTCTGAAGGACTGTATTGGGGGTATTGGACATAACTCTCAAAGTTAGGGTCGTTAAGACTCACTGACGAGGCTACTGTTATTTCTAATGGGGCTAGCACGGTTTTGAAGCTCTAAGCAATCTTGATAAGGTAGCTATTGTAACAGTGACAATAGCCCTAGTTAAGTACCTAAGTGCTGTTTTGGTCACCTGTCTTAAGGTGTTAGTTTCTGTGAAAGTTCTTAGGTAAACAGGGCCCCCATACTGTGGGCTCTGTCTTTACTGCATGTGGTAGTACAATGCCATTAACTGTAAGTGAATGAAAGATTCCTCCGACTGCAGCAGTAGGCTACCTAAAGTGTTGTCACTATTTACATTCTTGGATGCCAACTGGAACATGTACCGGCTGGCCAAAAAAAAACAGGTCAGCTGGGGAGGCACCAAGGTCTTCTTTAGCCATGGAACGCAACCCAAGCATAACAGGAGGGTCAGTTCAGTTGTCATCAGTCAGAACAGCAAAAAGCGCAGCCTTTAATGACCTGTGAAACCACTCGCATAACCCATTAGCCTGAGGATTGTATGCATTGGTGTGGTGGATCTTGACCCCCAGGCGGTCAGCCATGGTAGACAAAATCTCTGAGACAAACTGTGATCCTCTGTCAGAGGTGATGTCTGAAGGGGGCAATCCATTTAGCATTTTTCACCATGCTGAATATGCAATATGGCCGTTTCTGTCAGAAGAAGCAAAAATACTGGGAGGGGAACAGGCATAGAAATATCCGTTCCAGGCGCAATGTGATTTACTAAACAAAATGTTTGCGCCGCCTTTTTTAGCATCCATTTTTATCACTTATGCAAGGTATGTCTTAATATTGTGCCACCACATTCAACTGAAGTTTTTTACCGAGAAAAGAAAAATGTCATTGACACATTCTAACCTAATAGAAATTAACGCTCTAATGGCCATAAAGCTTAAAGTTATGTCGATAATTTCCCCTTTTCCCCTCAAAGACGCATCATAACTCATTGAGTGCTCAGAGTGCATTAAGTTCCAATTGTAAAATGTAATCATGTACAACGCCACAATGACACAGGCTACATTACATTTTTCTAAGAAATCATAGATTTTTGATTATGTATTTTCAAGCTAAAATATTTTTCTACTGCAACTTAACATTGAATAGAGGCCATGATAAAGTCTGGTACATTTCAACATTAGAAGACTATGGACACCTTAGCGACCTTGTTCTGGACATGACGCAGCTTTAATAAGTCTGACTCTGGAACACCTAATATTAATTAACTCTAACAATAAAAGACTTGATATGCATGTCAACCCCCCTCCATTTTATTTTATTTTTGGCAAAGGCATCATGAATCCATGCACATATTCCTCCGCTCTATAGTTGTGGCGCAGTTCACAGCACTGGCCTCAAAATACTCATTTGAATACAACTCCTTGTGCCTGTTATTGCTCGCACCATCTTAGATCACCTGCAAATGAAGGAAAACCCATGGGCACAAATTTTTAGCAGCGCATGTAATTTTGCGGTCTTCATTAGGAATCTTAATAATTCAGGTCCTAGAACAGGTGCTGAACAAATGGTTCCTTTTTGGAGAGACTACTTCACAGATGGAGAAGGTAAAATGCATGTAATTGGATTCAAAATTTTCATTTATTTTTTCTGTGAAGAGTGAAGGCAACAGTGCAGAGTGAAGGCAAAATGTCCAACAAGTACTAAGCATCTCTGGGAACTCCTTCAATACGGTTGGAAAACCATTTAGGTGACTACCTCTTGAAGCTCAAGAGTACGCAAAGCAGTAAATCAGAGCAAAGGGTGGCTACTTTGAGGAATCTAAAATATAAACACATGTATTCAGTTATTTCACCCTTTTTGTTAAAGTACATACAGTAATTCCATACACTGTTCACTCATAGTTTTGATGCCCTTGAGAATCTACAATGTAGTCATGAAAATAAAAAAAACATGCATTGAATGAGAAGGTGTGTCCAAACGTTTGGTCTGTACATACATATGTATGAAATATCGAATATATTATTAGAAATACTGGTTCTTTTTAATCATCAAATTACCGCATTTACAGGTGAAAATACTTAATGAACAGAAACTCAGAAAAAAGTATTTAAACACTAACAGTGACACCAAATAAGTGCATCAGTCTGGAAGAATTGGATTTATCACATTAACGTTCATGGCAATACAGTTCATTCAAAATGTTCCCTACTTAGCTCCTGGTGTTTTCTTAATGTGTTCCTTGGAATTTGAAACATTAAGTCTTGAATATTCAACAGAAAAAATGTTTTTAAAAAATCTAGCAAAACAGTGCAAAATTAATCAGAGATCCGATGTACTTGCCATCATTACATTGCTTGTTTTCTTCATTTTTGCAAAAATAAATCTTGGTTCTGGAGCTCTTGCAAGAAGTATTTCTCTGTTCCATCTTTACTCTGCCAAAACATTAAAGTTATCAAACTGAGCCAGTTCAAAAGAGTGTGTTCCAATTGCTACCCAGCCGTTCTTTGGTGAAGAAACCCCAGTGGTATTCCAAAGCTGCCGTCCATTCAGCATCCCGGAGGCGCTCTGACCCTGCGGCAAAGTAAAAAAAAAAACATGGAAAAATTCATCCATCTGGTACTGGTTGTCCTGCAAGCTGAAAAAGTATATGCTATATAAAGATCTCTCCATAAGATAAAATATTTTCTCACCTTTACAGAGAGGGATAGGTTGTACCAATCAAATGGTCCAGTTTCTGATACTCCCTCTGCCAGCACAGTTTGTCCTGCTGTTAATCAAAGACAATAATAAACATGTTGAAACCAGAGGCTTTGTTCTGGAATCTGTTCTGTATGAAGGACCAAACTGACCTAGATCATTGGTAACCCTGTAAAGTCCATTGGCAAACACCCAAAAGAAGACTCCTTTAGCAGTGCGTATAAACTGGCCCCCTTTATCCACCCTGGCTGCTACGAACACACCACCACTCTTTATGTTCTCAATGAAGACGTCACAGGTAACCGTCACGTTTTGCCTGTCATACATACATCAGTACGTTAATTTTCCAGCTGCATGGTCTGTAAAGCAGCAGCAGTGATTGGAAACTGTCTTACCAATGATAATCGCCAATGACGCTGACTGTTTGATCGCCGTCCGCTGCCCAGGTGATCGGCCGCTCCGTCACGACCTGTCGTAGCGTGAATGCGTGTGGTCCGGGGTCCGTCAGGTTAATGTAGTACTCAAATACGCCGGTCTGGTCAGCAAAGTTAGGGGCCTCAGAAAACGGCGGGTTTCCTGCGCCGATGCAAATGAACAACTTTAGAAGAGCCCTAAAATTATTTCAAATAGAGAACTGCAATATGGCAGGGAAAAAACTAAGGGTTTATTATTAAATAATAATGACAGTATTGTTTCAGCTTACTTCTATTGTCTCAAATGTAAACAAGCTTTTAGGGGCAGATTTTTTAAAAGGTCTAAATTTGATGTCATAGAAAAAATAAAAACTATTTTCTTTGCAAATTAAAAAAAACTTTTTAAAAAACTTCACCCGTTGCCTACTGGTGGTGGTCAGAGTGCCCGGTGGCGCCAGTATCTGGCAGCCTCACCTCTTGTCAGTGCGCCCCAGCTGTAAAGTGAGGTCACTCTTCTGGCCAAACAAGGTCAGTAATAAAATTGTTATTAAAGTAATACTTTTGACAATGTAGGCAGGTCCCCTTCCTGCTGGAAAATTAAATCAGTATATCCATCAAGCAGATAATGCATGGTCTAAACTTAAGATATATCTGGTCCAAAATTGCCACTTAGGTTATTCTGTATACAGGACATAGGTCCTGTGAAATATTATTTCATTTATATATTATTTTTTACCTTCACATTTCTACATTGTATGCTTAATTTAGTCTTTTTTTTTAGATAAACAAAATATGGACATTGCGTGCTTGTCACCTGTTATGTTGGCACGTGACCGACAGAAGTCATGTGACTTGCTTCACGCGGAAGCGCGCATATCAGTGAGCGGAGCTGCGCAGAGTTCTGTCCCAGGCTCACGGCATCATGGATCTCCGTTTCTTCTGGGTGTTTGCCCACGCAGTGTGCCTTCTTTCCCTCACGGTGCCCCCTTTGTCTGGACAGACTTACCCGCTGACTGATGAGGGGGGTCTGGGCAGAGTGTTTGACGGTATTGGAGGGTTGAGTGGTGGAGGGGTGAGTCTCTGTGCAGCTTCCTGGTTCATTTACACTCATTTGGCTGTTTGAGGCTCTTAACTTGTGACTTTTTTTAGGCCACTTCCCGGTTACTAGTAAACTACGCTGAGCCGTACCGGAGCCAGATCCTGGACTACCTGTTTAAGGTGAGATTCAGAGGCCAGGCTGCAGGAATGACCAGCTGATTGGTTAACATAAAGCAAGGAAAATAGTAATCAGGGGCCGTTTTCACAAATAATCTTAGGGCTAAAAGTAGGTCCTAACTGGCGAATTTAGGAGTAACTCCTAAAAAAATTGGGCGTGTCACTCCTAAATTGAGGACTCCTAATTTCTTAAGATAAAAGTAATTCACAACCACTTTTAGGCCTGGAAGTAGCTCCTAAGTCTGGGAGTCCTTAAAAGAAATCAAGAGGACTCCTAACTCCCTACGCAATGTGTTAGACACTCTGGATGATTCTGAATTGACCAAACAATACCGACTAAATCGTGTCCTTTATATATTAATCCCCCTGCACAAAGAAGAAAACGTGCAGGTCTTCCAATTTATGCAAGATATGTAGGGATGCCTACATGACGGACATTGCCTACCTGTTGCAGCAGCATCCTTTTTATAAGCGGCGATCTCGAGCCGACACTGGGATTGTAGAGAATACCATCTCTTCTCACAGTCTTCTGCTGTTCGAGACACCGCTGGATAAGATGCATTTATGTTTCTGCTAATTTCCACCCATGCCTCCCTTTTCTTCTTATTCATAATCCCGGCTCCGAATCGCCCTTTGAGGACCGTCCTCCTCTTCAGTACCAACTGTGCCAGTAGTAATAATTGGTCTTAGGACCAGTTAGATTTCCTTGTTCTTTTCTCGCCACTCATTTTCAGTTCACAAGGTGCTTTTCACGGTAGTGGGGGGGGGATTTAAGATGTGGCTGCTGTGCTTTTTAGACAGCCTAATTGTTTAAGGCCTACTTACAATAGCTCCCTTAATATGATGCATGCATCCATCCATTATCTATACCGCTTTCATCCAGAGGGGGCTGGAGCTTATCCCAGCTATCAGCAGGCGTTAGGCAGGGTACAGCCTGGATAGGACGCCAGTCTAGAGGAATAATATGCATTTCACGTTTTTTCCTTTTTGAACATCACCCTCTCTATATAGGCTATTGTGTGTAAGTTTTATGAAGTGTGAGTCTCGTGGCCGACACAAATATGTCATCATGCATTATTTCTGCTATTTGCGTTGTTCATAATTACGCTTTTATTGACATTGATGTTTTCCATTTCCTGGTTTCACATGTGTCATTCAACAACCAATCACACTGCTGTCCTTCTATTTACTCATGCATAGGAAATGACGTTTTCCATAGCAACAGGACGTCACTCTTAGCTTACTTTTAGGGATTTGTCCTACGTAAAAGTAGCTCTTAGTGCGTATTTGAATAGGTTTTAGATGACATCTCCTACATAAGACCTTTTAGCGCGAGTTAGGAGTAACACCTAGCGGGAAGATAAGAGTCTTTGTGAATACGGCCCCAGATTTGTTGCACAAACTGATTCTGCAATATTGCAGAGTAATAACTGGGAAGACACTAATAACACTACAAAATATTTGAGATATCTGCAGAGATCTTAAATCATTCCTCTTTCACGCAGGTGTCATTTTTGGCTGGGGAAGATCTCCCTGGCAATGTCTCTGACAGTTTTGTTCCCATCACTTTTAAAACCTGATGCATATTTTTTTTTTATATCCTCACACATATCTAACATCCTCCCAGCACAATTTCCATATATTCAGTGTTAAATCACTCCATTCCAGTGAACAGACATTATCATTATTATTGTTATTAATAATAATAATATCAGCATGGATGCTGCTGCATTCTTTGGAATTATAAAATAGACTGGCAGTCAGCTCAAAACACCTGCAGGCATGATTCAAGTCTACATTCATATAAAGTGAAGTGCAGTATCAACAAGTGCTTGATTAACTCCTATCTCCTAATGCAAAGTGTTCTAAATATGCAATGTGCTCCATGCACACATTCCAGGGGCAAGGTGGATGCTCACTGCGATTGGGCCTATTTGCCTGTTTTCCAGTCATGAAACAATTTTTTGCGATCAGGTTGTCTTCAGAGGAAATGATGTTTCCCCATGCATTTCTCTTTGCCTAATTAATTTAATACAAATACTGTAAAACCTGTAGCCCAACCAGGGGCCAGAACACTGACAAAATACAGTGAACAGAGCTAGCTCTTAACAAATATAAACTTGCTCTGTCATGTTGATGGCCATCATAATCAGTTTCTACCTGTCAGTTTTTAAAATGCAAATGATAAATTCAATGGTGTTTTAATTTGATTAATTTGAGTTAATATTCACTCTGAACAAGCTTAATCGACAAAGTGCCATCACGCATTGAGCAGATGAATACATGAATGCAGTCACAACTGCTCTCCTGGTCTGTGGAAATGAATTGCACACCTGCGTAATGGAGGCATAATCTGCGTTCTGCTGCCACACATTTACAAGCACCAAGTGGCAGCACGTCTGGCTTTCATTGAGTAAATAAACAAGAACAGGATTTTTAACAACATACCGTGCACTACAGCACATGTTGTAATGAAATGTCAAACAGATAAATACTTATAAACTGACACCCATGTCTTTTCACAATAGTCCTTGATCATTCAGTCTCCTGGGTTCTCTTTTTTTTTCTTCTTTGGCTCCTCTGGGGTGATGCCTTGTGTCTGCCTGCTGCCATCTGCTACTTTGCCCCTCCAGGTTACAGCTTTACACACTCACGCTCAACAAAAAAATATACTTCTACAAACAAACCCAAAGACAAATACTCTAAATGGTGACAGGTCAAACAATCGTAAGGTACTATTGCAGCAGTGTGGCCTGTCTGCTTTGATGAGGCTTGAGTTAATGGATGAGGCGAGATGTGGATTCCATCTTAAAGTCCATTTTGTGGAGCAAAACTGCCCTGGCACCTGTAAGCAACCAGCACCTGTAGGTGGTCCTGGCAGAGGTCTGCACTCTCTGAGTACTTTTCTAGTGCATGTTTGTCTAATAATCTGTTTTGTTTGTTCCTTCAGCCAAACTTTGGAGCCTCTTTGCACATCCTGAAGGTTGAGATCGGAGGAGATGCTCAGACTACAGGTGACATGGTTTATTATCAACACAGGGGTCACATATGATTTCCCTTCTACTTAGCACAAAACAGTTGCATTGACAACATCTGATTGTTTTTTTATTATCGTTATTATTATGGTGGCTACATCAGATGGAACAGAGCCTTCACACATGCATTATGAAAATGATGAGAACTACTTCAGGGGCTATGAGTGGTGGCTGATGAAGGAGGCCAAGAAGAGGAACCCAAACATAACGCTCGTAGGTGGGAAAGTGCAGCTGTACCAACCTTAGAGCTGAAAGAGACGAACTAATTACCTTAATATGATTGCATGTGATGTAAAAAAAAATCAAGTTTGTTAAGACATGGTCAAACTTTGTTGGTCCAGCTTTGCCGTGGGCGTTCCCTGGCTGGGTCGGCCGCGGGAAGAACTGGCCATATGACTTTCCAGATGTTACTGCAGCGTATGTGGTGAACTGGATCCTTGGAGCCAAGAAGTATCACGACTTGGACATTCAGTATATTGGAGTGAGTCTTCCTTATTTGATCACAGTAAAATAATGGCTGAAGATTTTCTGACTGATGTTTGATCAGTTTCTATGTTGGACTGAAACAACAGTGAAAATGTGATATTCACCACATTGATTTAAAAAATATATATATATTTCTTAGAAGATCTGCTGTTTGAATGTAGATTAATTGATTATGGATTGTTTGGAGAAGTGGTATCCATAGCAGCGTTCTTTTTGGACCCATTTTCAAAAGGACTTGTCCTAACTGTGTATACGGATCGACTCACAGCTTTGTTGTGCCAACATTTAGCAAGCTCATGGTCATTCTTATTCTCTGCCAGCCTCTTCATGAGGAGTTAGTCATAAATTGTACTGAAAACATTCGGATTTCCTAAAAGTCTTCTTCCAAGCAGTGAACCTATGACCTCAAGGTTCTTCATTAGTGTTTTTTTTTACATCAATGGTCCTCAAGGCACACTGCTCCATGTTTTAGAAGTTCCCCATGCTTTACCACACCTGATTTTACTTAGTGGCTGAACACCACAGTGTAGAAAATAAAGTTTTTAACTAAGTACAGGTACTGGCAGGAACGAGGCACACAATTCTGAGTAAGTAATTCCAAAAAAGAGGAGCCTCTTCTATAGTTTGAAAAGTTTATCGGCTTTAAAAGGTCAGACGAGAACCGAACGGCATACGTTTTACAAACTGTTGAGAGTAACCAGTAGGGGGAAGTGTTGAGCGCTATTGGACAGTCTATATGTAAACGTGGTCAACGGCGGCAAAACCAGTAGGAAAGAAATCAAAAATAGCGGTATATATGTTTTAATGTGAGGTCTTAAAAAAATATATATTAAGCCTTAGAACATCAAGAATTCCCAGTAGAATCATAATCATTTAAATTATTTTCATATCATTCACCTGTGTCTGGAAAAAAACAATATGATGCAGTCCATATGGCAGTAAAATGGGCTATTTAAAGCACATTTTTAAATTCTTCATTCTTATAAGATAGTGTGGATATGAACGGTCTTGTATGGCAAAAAAATACCGTAATACCGTTATGTTTTAAAAAAATGCCGTGATATAAAACCTTTGCCGTACCACCCACCCCTACTATATATATATATATATATATATACATATAAAACATTTGGTTTGTAAATTGTTAAAATTATGCAAAAAAATAAATTGCTATCTGAAAGCTTGTCCGATTTGCCGTCATGCTCTCTCAGGCAGTAACAGGTTATGTTGAAAGGGGGGAAAAAAGGAAGTCTGTTCTAGCAGAAGTCAAGTTAACCTATAATGCTCTTTTTTATATATATATTTGTTTAGATCTGGAATGAGAGGACATTTGACTCCAAGTACATCAAGGTGAGCAGTTCTCCACGCATACGTTATAAATGTGCATGAAAGTTATCCACAGTGGAACATATGGGAAGAACAGCCACTTTCAATGAGCTGAGATCTTGGTGAACTTACTCTGAGAACATTTTCTTGTCGCCAAGGTTCTGCGGAACATGTTGGATAGAGTCGGTCTGACCGATGTTGGCATCATCGCCGCAGACGGAGACTGGAGCATCGTTAATTCTCTGATCACTGACCCACACCTTAATGACTCAGTTCAGGTGATTGGGTAAGTAATGCAGAACTCTTCTCATAAGCTTATCTGTTTGGAGTTCGTTCATCTGAACTCAACTGATTGGCTAAACCATGAGACTTAAAGGGGGGAAACTCAATTTCGTCTGATAGGGTTGTCTCTGAGTTTCTACCTGCTCAGCTAAATGTCGGTGGCTGTTTTTCTTCTCCACTGTGTGAAACTATCACAGACTGAGACTTCCTGCATGATGATCATGTGAGCAAGTTTGTCCTCATAAACTCCATTCTGTCTTTGCTGCAGTCATGGAAATTTTTTTACATGCATAACTGCTGTCAGGTTTTGATCTTGAAACAAAATGGTACTCATCAGTAGTTCTCCTGGCTTTTGAACAGACTCAAAAGTACCAAATTAGAAAGACTGAGCTCTGGTAGCAGCAGGTTTTACAGAGTGGTGAATTCAGCTTTGTTAATCTATACAGAGGAGTTTAAGACGTTAGAAAACCTTTCATGGTTGAGGCCTGCAGTTGAGTTGAGTTTTACTACACAGGGAAATTACAAGTAACACATTCTGGTCAGTGGGATTTAATTTGAATCTGTAACACCAGAACTCAAAGCATGATGAACCAAAAGGATTAGTTCATTCTAGAGTAGGGATGCAACAATACCACTATTTTCAAACCGATACGATACCAATATTTGGGTCTCAGCACTTGCCAATACAGAGTACCAATGCCGATACTTCTAACACACAAAATAATGCAATGAATTGGAAGACAGGTTTTATTTTCCTCTATGCTTGTTACAGCATATGATAATGAATTAGATTAAAAAATACATAAAATTGACCACATTTTCTCAGAAATTATTGTAGATTTCCCACAATTTAAGTATCTGTTCATGGTATTGGTTAACTAACCGATACGAGTAAATTAGAGCGATATCGGCCCGAATATCAGTATCTGTATCGGTGTATCCTCATTTTAGAGTATGGAAACGTTTCCCCAAACAAATGCCACTTTTAGTAAAACAAAAGATGGCCCCATTTTGGACCCATTTTTGGATTTCTGGCAGAGGTCAACAGATTTTTAGTCCATCCTATCAAAGTTCTCAGAACCTTCAGAAAACAAAGTCATCAGGAAACCTCCACCGTACTTGACAGTAGCAATGAGATGCTTTTTCACGTCCTCGACCTTTGTTTCATACCAAATCCATCTAGAGATATCATTGCTGAAATCCTTGGCTTTAGGTCTCATCTCATCAAGGCACATGTTTCCAGTTTAAAGTCCCAGCAGAGTTGACCCAATTCCATTTTTGACGGTAGTGGTATGGAATGGCTTTTCCCTAGCATGCTTCCCAAATACCTGACTGGCATTTAGATAACTCCAAGAAGCATCTTGACGATGCCACTATTTGCTTTGTGTGATATCTCGATCAGTTCAGTTCCTTATTGAACTTTGTTTGTCATATTTATAGTTTTTTAGACTGTTTATTTATTGCTCTGACTGTAGACAGTCACCAGTTTAAGCCAGCAGCTTCCATGACATGCTCACTTGTCATTCCCATCTTGAAAAGCAGCTAAGAGCAATTGGATGAGGAAACCATGGATGAAGAGCAAAGTTCTTGGACGATCTAATTTATTTTGTAGTGATTGTAAAGCGGTTTCATTATGTCAGGAACTGGGTTTTTTATTAAAGTATTTATTATAGCATCTTCCCCAACTGGATGCTTGGTGAGATTATACTGCTGCTACAAAATATATATATTTATTTCAGGGCCTAACAAGTAGGGTTTTAGTGTTATCTGAAATCATCTCTTGGCAGCTTCTAGTAGACTTTTCCTATAAAATGAGATGAGTTTTCCATGCCGGCAGCAAACCTTTAAACAGAGCGAGGTGTAAATGTCTCTCTGCTCTCTCTGTGACTCCACCAGCTGCTGCGGTACACGCTGGATAAGGCCGGTTTGGAGTTGGTCCGGATCGTAGCCAGTGATAACCTGTGGGAGCCCATTTCCGTGTCGCTGATGCTCGACCCAGAGCTCAGCAGCGCCATAGACGTGATAGGGTATGCTGTAGTCCGATTTTGTTCCTGCGTGTCTGCTTCAGGGACTGCGGAAAAAAACCACACATCTGCATGCCGACATGCATGAGATACCTGTGGAATGCCTCAAGGAAATTCTCATCTGATTACATTAGTTTACAGAAAGTGTTTCTGTTAGAAATCTCTTTAATTCCTTTTTTTTTTTACATAACTGAACCTGGTTTGTTTGTTCTGAATCAGGGCTCACTATCCAGGAACTACCACAGTGCCGGAGGCCTTGAAGACCCAGAAAAAGCTGTGGTCATCGGAGGACTACAGCACCTTCAACGATGAGGTGGGAGGAGGCTGCTGGGCACGTATCCTTAACCAGAACTACGTCAACGGAAAAATGACTGCGTAAGGAGTCACATAAAAACTCTTAATGTACAGAAAAAAGCACAATACATGTGAAAAAATGGTTTCAATAGTCAAACAGTGATACAAGTTGCAAATGGCTAGATTAAAGTGGTTTAAAGAGCAAGTCCAGGCTGGTTCATATCTCTTGACATCGGTCTGTGTCGCACACTTCAGTCGTAACGTTTGTGTGAAATGAAGTGCTTGAGTTTACGAAATAAAAACAGTTCCATATTGAGGTATAAATCACAAGGGGTGAAGTCTGGTTTTGACTATAGAAGCTTTGAACCTTAAAATTACCCTCCTTACTTTTCATTTAAAAACGGCATTAAAAATTTAGATATATTTAATGTGGTTAATATATTTTAAAAAATCTAATGGACTCTGTGGTTAGAAGAAACTTCTGTTTTGAAAGGCTTTTAATATTTTTGAAGACATTCCCTTTTTAAAGAAGCATTCCACAAATTTTTGGCGGTACATCAGTATTTATTCAGTGTTTATTTTGTTTTATTGTTCATTTTCGGAGCGGTCACTACCAGGGAGCGCCCTGTTGCTCAAAACCGCACTATATAACTAGGATAAGTTCAAGAAAAGTTTTAAAACTCAAACTTTTAAAAGACATTTATGTAGAGCATTTTTAATGCAAATGCTGTTTGGCAAGCTTGCATTCTTCATACTTTCAGAGTTATTGCAGTCATTGCTCACTGTAAAAACTACACAACACGAGGGTATTTATCATACCATTTGCATAACTTATCTATTTGTCACTGATAACAATGTTAGTTTTACTTAAAAAAAATATCTCAGTTTATTATCTCATTGTCTAAAATTTTGACACTGTTTGTTACTGTAGTATATACTTCACATTTTTGCTGTCATTACTGTACACTGTGCTTCAGATAAATTTATAATATTTAAATCTTAATATTGTACCTCATCACTCATCATATGATTTAGAACTGTTTAGTCACAATGATTTGTAAATGGAACAATTTTAAGTATGCTTTGATTTAATGTTAGGTACAGTTAGTTATAGTTAATTGTTGCTCATCAGTCTTTTACTCAGTTGGTGAAACATGATATTGTTTAATTTCAAGCAACCCACATTTTGTCAACATTGTCATTCTTATCCATCATCCTGATGTCCCCGTTACTCTCCATGAGCTCTGGACCTCTAATATCTGCAGTTAAGCCTAAAACTATCTATACTTCTTGCAAATTTAAATTTAAAGTCATATGTCTTCCTGCTGGAAAGGGTTAGTTAGTGCTTGTTTTTTTTCCCCTTTAATCATATAGTAGCTGTAAAATAACATGGCAGTCGAATTTTAGATTATATAACATATTTATGGCAAAATGTTTATATCTGTGTTACCTGAATTACAGGCTACCAAATATTGCAATTGCATTAATATACAGTTTGACGTATGGTGCAGCTCTAGTACTAAGTTGAATGAAATGACAAAGAACTCTTTTAAAATAGTAAATATCTAACAGACGAATGAATTGGCTTGTCTGTATTGATAAGGAACAAAGTTACCGTAAATGCTTCTTGGAAGAAACTTCTACCTCTGTCATATTTATGGTGTGATGGTTGTGTCTGCTCTTTTGTCTGCAGTCTGAATAACTGATGGGGGTTAACATGGAAATTAAACAGTCTCCTGTCCTGCAGAACTATCTCCTGGAACCTGGTGGCCAGTTACTACGAGGAGCTGCCGTTCGGTAGAGACGGACTGATGACAGCTCAGGAACCTTGGAGTGGAAACTATGTGGTGGAGTCTCCAATCTGGATCACAGGTTTGTCACAGATACTACACCCATCTGAGAAGTGGGTGGGTTTTTTTTTCCTTCCGAAAAGACAAAAACCTAACCTTCAAATTCATGAATGATCTCCAAGATAATCCCACTTTCTTGCATTCCTATAGCCCCATTTTGCTTGGAAAAGTTCCTGACTTGGTGATTTTAAAATCTTTCCAGTATTCATTGTATCTGGGCCACAGGAGCTTCCAGACTGTCCAAGTATATCTTTATCATCCCTTTGCAAGTTTCAGTTTCTGTGCTGCTCTTCTCAGGCTTTTAGGGTTTTAGTTGATTGAGTATCCAGAAAGCAGTCCCAGAAATAATTCTAATTTACAGTACAGGCCAAAAGTTTGGACACACCTTTTCATTCAATACATTGTCTTTATTTGCATGACTGCATTGAAGATTCTCAATTAAGGGCATCAAAACTATGAATGAACACAATGTATGGAATTACTGTATGTACTTTAACAAAAAGGGTGAAATAACTGAATACATGTTATATTTTAGATTCCTCAAAGTAGGCACTCTTTGCTCTGATTACTGCTTTGCATTCTCTTGAGCTTCAAGCGGTAGTCACCTAAATGTTTTTCCCAGAGATGCTTAGTACTTGTTGGCCCTTTTGCCTTCATTCTGCGGTTCAGCTCACCCCAAATCATCTCGATTGGGTTCAGGTCCGCTGACTTTGGAAGCCAGGTTATTTCACACTTTTTTGTAAAAGTACTACATAATTCCATATGTGTTCATTCATAGTTTTGATGCCTTCAATGAGAATATACAATTTAAAAACTAATGAAAATAAAGGACGCACTGAATGAGAAGGTGTGTCCAAACTTCTGACCTGTACTGTATGTGTTGTTTCCTACAGCCCATAGCACACAGTTCACTCGGCCTGGATGGACGTACCTGCAAACTGTAGGACATTTATCTTTGGGAGGAAGTTATGTCGCCCTGACTGACGGATACGGAAACCTGACTGTAGTCATAGAAACCATGGTGAGTTGTTACATTGATTAGCAGCTACAGAATGACCATGTGATCCTTAGGAATGAGAACGAAGTCGGAATATGGATGCAAATAGACAATGAGTCATGTTTTTCTTCTTCAGACTCACGATCACTCCATCTGCATCAGACCCCCTCTCCCTCCCTTCAACGTCACCTCCCAGAATGCAACCTTTCAGCTGAAAGGCTCCTTTGTAAGTGAGCTCTTCCTGTCTCTGACGGAACCCTGAGAGATGCTGCTGCCTTTACTCTCTGCTGCTTTTCTTTCTCCAAGGCCTCCATCAGAGAGCTGCAGGTGTGGAGGTCGCACTTTGACTTCAGGGCGAAGAAGCACTCGCTGTTCGAGAAACTGACTCCTGTGAAGGTTAAGAAACACAAGCTTTTAAAGCTGTGAAGAAGTGCATGTCAGGCCCATTCTGTAACCTGAAATGTTTGTGCCTCGCTGCAGCTTATAGATGGATCATTTACTCTGAATCTTGCCGAAGATGAAGTTTATACCCTTACCACGATCAGGACAGGACAGAAAGGAAGCTTCCCTGAGCCGCCACCTTCAGCCCGCTTCCCTAAAGCTTACAAGGACACGTTTGATATTCGTAAGTCCAGAATCGCCCAGTTATTCTTTTTATGGCCCTACTGATATGGGGGTCATGGATAATATCAGCTATCTGTAAAAAAATTGCTGTTTTTTTTTTTTTTTTTGTTTTTTGGAGGGGGACGTCAAATTATGCAATTTAGCTACTTATGCAGCAGATGGCGCCAGATTGATCATATCACGTCTTAGACAGGAGTGGAGCACTAGTGGAGCCCCGATTAATATACACGGGCAGCTCAGACTTTTACGTTACGTTTTTGTAAAAAAAAAAAACGGTGAGTTAAAAAAAAAGTCTTGAGCATAGGCCCTATTTGTTGTCAATGGTGAGTTAAACTGAAATAAGCAATGACAAAAATGTGTCCCCCCTCTTCCTTCATAAGCTTAATGTGTGCCTCGTGGCTTTGTGTTGAAAAGACAGCATGTAAAAGGTTTTGATGACCTGTATATTTCCTTGCTAAAAGTTAGATTTGTACAAATAAATGGCACAAATGTAACTCCTTAAGTTCATATCTTAACTGGTGCGTTACATTAAATAATGTATCAAATGTTTCTTTGCCTTAAAAAAAACACCGTAGCAGCAGCATAGAGTGCACACTTTAACGACTCCGGAATATCATAAATATTAAAAGTATCCGTGTTGGTTTTGTGAAGTATGATGACAGCAGTAAATCCCCAATAGCAACTTTATCACCATTTTAAATCTACTGTCATAAACCGTAATTTAACAGTTTGCGACGCTTGAGAAGAAAAAACCCAGGAAGAGCGCTACAATGTTTGTAACAAGGAGCGCAGAGCCCAATTCTTAAATGAGAACACTTAGAAGTTGGTCGCTGTGTGCCGTTTACTTTAACAGGGTTTTTCATACATAGGAAGCTGTTTCGATGGCGCAATTTTTTTTTTTTCCTAAAAATTGCGTAGCGACAAATCTGGCGACATATCTGACCACCGTTTGTTACTTTCTGTGAAAATTTGTCGCCGATATTCCTATAGATTAGATAGACGTCTTATTCTTGATGTTTGCAGAAGTTTGTCTGCATTATAAACTGCATGCACACTTGGTGCATTCAAGAAACGTTGTGTGTTCTGTGTTGTTTTTGAAAATCATTGCTAAATAAATTTAATTTGCATTATTTGGAATCCAGTGAGTTACTGAGACTGTTTTTTGGTGTGTAGAACAAAACAATCCTTAATTGTCCCACAAGGAGAAATTCAGTTGTAACAGCAGAAAAACCAGGAACAGAACACAATTTAAGAGTCCAGAAAAAAATTACACTATGGACATAGTTACAAAAAAAACAAAAAACTGTGCCGTTATCTTAAGACAAAAAATACAGATAAAGCGACATAACAGGGTTGTAATGGGCAACAGAGCAGGATACTTGAATATGATTAAATAATTGAAAATATAAAAAAATATGTACAGAATGTGCTGAATAGACCAGGGAGAAATATGTGAGCATCAAAATGCGCAGAGAAGGCAGGGTTTGAGTGTTTTTTTTTTTTATTTATTGGGATTTATCACCATTATATCTGCTATCGGCCTTTGCTACTGTTTTACATCTGTATTGGACCCCGAAAATCCAAAATCGGTAGGGCCCAAATTCTTCTTACCCGCAAATATTATACAATTACATGTTTTCTTCTTACCCGCAAATATTATGCAATTACATGTTCGAGAATTCGTGCAGAGATCAAAAGCTATATATATATATATATATATATTAGGGCTGGGACTTTAACGCGTTAATTAATTAAACAAAAATAATGCGTAAAAATGTTATAACGCATTTTAATCACACCTATTTATGCACCGCAGCCTCCCAGCGCTGCTGCGCAGAGAAAGGGGCAGATCCCGTTTCATGTCCGCTAAGCCGCGTGCTGTTGTTCCTCCAGCAGCTGATGGACAGACATTCAGCTTTCACAACAGTTAAAACTTATGCTGCAGCTATTTCTTCCTGTCATGAAGGTTTTGGTGACAGAACGGTCTCATCTACTCTGTCCCGTGCTTGCGCTCTCATGTTACGTGGCGCACACGGCTGCACTGCGCTGCTTCTAGCGCCTGTTTGTGCATTACGATCCTCCAGAGAATCTCAGAACTCATTCCACAAGAGGGATTTCATCCTCCACAGCTCTGCAAGGAGGGATTACGGTGGTGCGCTGCAGATTCCTGGTCATCACCATGTTAATTGATCTATTTCTACCTGAGAGACATTTCCGCTTTCTCCATGATTCTCTTATCGGTGTTCTGACAGAATTATGTTTTTTTCTTTTTTTCTGATAATTTAAATCTACGTTTTCAGTCATTATTCATACAAAAAATTTATGTGAAGAAAATTATCACTTTTCTGAGGTCAAATATTTATATGCGATTAAAATGTGATTAATTTCGATTAATTAATTACAAAGTCTGTAATTAATTAGATTAAAAATTTTAATCGAGTCCCGGCCCTAATAAATAAATATATATAAATATATATTTATATATATATATATATACATATATATATATAGGAAACCGTTGCAACAGAGATGTGTTGTAGTTGAAAGTTGAAAAAGAAAGCATTTAATCAACAAATTAGTATTTTGGTTTGCCCCTCTTGTCTTTTTCATGATTATCGCATCTTGATATTTTTTGGTTTTAAATGAAATTTCAACTGAACTAGCTAATCTTACATCAATATTTTATATACATAGAGAGATATAAACATTTTCCGAATGCAACACTTATTTTTTTATATTCCTGTGTTTCATCTTCTTTTGTTACATTATTTTATTGAAATCATAAATTTATCCTTTAATTTTATTTTTTTTCTTGCTAAGAGAGTACTATTTTTTTACAGTATTTCACTCACATAAATCTTGGAAGAAAATGTAACTTTTTTTACTCATCTGCTCATCTGACCAGTTTGTTTAGGTGTCATAATTTGGGAACATTTCTAAAGATTTATTTTAGATAGATTTAGCGTTTTGTTTGAAATAAGTAATTTTTTATTTTCTGAAACTCCTTTTGTGTATTCTATATTTATTTGTGTTAAGTTACCAGTATGTCACAAAAAAAAAAGTATGAAAAGGAAACCATGAGGGGAAAAGGT
>JAPXFQ010000690.1:0-43670 GCA_028564705.1 Apricaphanius iberus
ACACCAACAGCCTGTCTAAAAACACCAACAGCCTGTCTAAAAACACCAACAGCCTGTCTAAAAACACCAACAGCCTGTCTAAAAACACCAACAGCCTGTCTAAAAACACCAACAGCCTGTCCAAAAACACCAACAGCCTGTCTAAAAACACCAACAGCCTGTCCAAAAACACCAACAGCCTGTCTAAAAACACCAACAGCCTGTCCAAAAACACCAACAGCCTGTCTAAAAACACCAACAGCCTGTCCAAAAACACCAACAGCCTGTCTAAAAACACCAACAGCTTGTCCAAAAACACCAACAGCCTGTCCAAAAACACCAACAGCCTGTCTAAAAACACCAACAGCCTGTCCAAAAACACCAACAGCCTGTCTAAAAACACCAACAGCCTGTCTAAAAACACCAACACTGTCTAAAAACACCAACAGCCTGTCCAAAAACACCAACAGCCTGTCTAAAAACACCAACAGCCTGTCCAAAAACACCAACAGCCTGTCTAAAAACACCAACAGCCTGTCTAAAAACACCAACAGCCTGTCTAAAAACACCAACAGCCTGTCTAAAAACACCAACAGCCTGTCCAAAAACACCAACAGCCTGTCTAAAAACACCAACAGCCTGTCCAAAAACACCAACAGCCTGTCTAAAAACACCAACAGCCTGTCTAAAAACACCAACAGCCTGTCTAAAAACACCAACAGCCTGTCCAAAAACACCAACAGCCTGTCTAAAAACACCAACAGCCTGTCTAAAAACACCAACAGCCTGTCTAAAAACACCAACACTGTCTAAAAACACCAACAGCCTGTCCAAAAACAGCAACAGCCTGTCTAAAAACACCAACAGCTTGTCCAAAAACACCAACAGACCCACCCAACAGCCTGTCTAAAAACAAACAGTCTAAAAACACCAACACTGTCTAAAAACACCAACAGCCTGTTCCAAAAACAGCAACAGCCTGTCTAAAAACACAACAGCCTGTCTAAAAACACCAACAGCCTGTCTAAAAACACCAACAGCCTGTCCAAAAACACCAACAGCCTGTCTAAAAACACCAACAGCCTGTCTAAAAACACCAACAGCCTGTCCAAAAACACCAACAGCCTGTCTAAAAACACCAACAGCCTGTCTAAAAACACCAACAGCCTGTCTAAAAAACACCAACAGCCTGTCAAAAGAAACACCAACAGCTGTCCAAAAACACCAACACTGTCAAAAAACACATCAAGCCTTACCCCTTCGAAAAACAGCAACAGCCTGTCTCCACCCAACAGCTTGTCCAAAAACAGCAACAGCCTGTCTAAAAACACCAACAGCCTGTCCAAAAACAGCAACAGCCTGTCTAAAAACACCAACAGCCTGTCCAAAAACAGCAACAGCCTGTCTAAAAACACCAACAGCTTGTCCAAAAACAGCAACAGCCTGTCCAAAAACACCAACAGCCTGTCCAAAAACACCAACAGCCTGTCTAAAAACACCAACAGCCTCTCGGTTTGGTTACTACAACCGTAGAACCTGAAGTATCTGAGCTGGATCAGTTGATGCTTCAGAAATAACAGAAACCCTCCATAACATTACAATGTTTGCAATATTAACAGCAAAGTCTCCTGGGTTTATCATGGCATCTTTTCTCTATCCTCACTGTAAATATTCTCAATAACCAATACATAAACAGCCAACTGGTCTGTTAGCCTTTTCATCTTCTTATGATGCTGAAGAATTTGTTTTCAGCTCCGTTTAATGAAGCACGAAGCATGAACGTTAATAATCCAGCTTCTCAGAAGGTCAGAAAAAACCTGGAGAGGAAGGTATGGTTAATTTCACAAGAAGAGCTCCACAGGAACTGTCTGAGGAGAGGCTGATAAACGTCTCCTCACCTGGAGACGTATTTAATAACCGTTTTATTAGCTGCTGCTAGCGGCCCAGACGCCATCAGAGCTCAGCTTGTTCTACATTTGGATGCACCCGCCTGATTGGTCGTTCATCATCTTGGTCAGCACACAACAAGGCTTTCCTTCTCCATAAATCAGGAAGAAAGTGCTTCAGTAAAACCACAAGTTAAAACCCGACTTTAGAATGTGAATAAATAATCAGATGTTTGATGAAACTGTAACTGATCCATCTGCTGCTTTATGGCCTCAACTCCAATAAATCAGCTTTGTTCAAGGGATATGACTCCAGTGCCAAACTGCCCTCAATCAACACATTTTTACATGTAAATACAAACATTTGGTGGGAAAATGAAATGATTTCCTTCATAGAATACTAACAAGACGTAACATTTACCAAAATATTCCTAATATGCCTTGAAATTAAATCTGAATACATATGAATGTGTACTAAATAGATGAATAGAGAATTAAACAAAATTCCACCTGGAGACAATAAGTCTGACCTGGAAGGCTCTGATCAGTCTGTTCCAGGAGACATAAACTCTACCGGTTCTGCCCAGCAGAGGTCAAATGTCATGGAGATGAATACCAGAACCATGATGATGGTCCAACTCCCTAAAGCGCATATACCTACTAGTGTGTATACACACAGCTCAATAACATAAAAGGAAACCTTAAACAACACAACAGCTCATCCAGGACGGAAGATCAATGCCAGCTATGGCAAAAGGTTTACTGTGTCTGTCAGCGTGTACTCAGAATTGGTGTCTGAGTACCAAGTACAAGCCCAACAGTTTTACTTTCCCAAGAAGAGTATTACAGCTTCGCTGTAGTACGCCACTTGATGTATATGTATGAAAAATCTTTATTAGTGATTACTGTGGGTTCAATTTTCTGACGTCATGGACATTAAACTGAGACAGGAAGGGAGAAAGGAAGAAGGTGAAGAAAAGAAATCAAATCTGATCCAGCTTGAACAAACTTGTTTTTACATCCATAATGATCCATTTGATTTTCTCCAATAACATTATTACCCAACAACAAGTCCCTACATCATCAGTCTAACATCATCTGCTCAGAAAATTCTACAAATTTCCCTCCCCAGGACATGTTTTTTAATCACAGATTCTTATATCATGTGGATTACCTGCTACAAATCACACTGAGCATGCCTGAAGGGCTTAGCTTATGACTCATAAGTTACTTGATCCAATAGCTGACAGGTTACCTGGTATTCTGTGGCTAAATCACCAGCTATTGGCTGATAGCTAAAAAGTACCGTCCCTATTCTCTCCTATGTGCTTCAAACCGGTCTCTGCTGAGAATAATGATGATTGAAGCATCAAGTAGCCGATCGAATGCTGAAAAACGGCAATAGGTCACTGGAGGGGTTGGACTTTATCTTTGCAATAGGAAACGGCCCGCGTAAAGAAGCTTATCCAAACAAAGAAAGGAAAGGATTATGCAGCGTTACGCACAGTAAGTAACCCTTTGAGTGCTGGGTCAAAACACACTTTATTGTTATACAACATGGTGGAAGCCGTGGAGCTTTGTTTGAGTAAAGACAGTCGGGATTGTGGGAGGTTTTTTAATTAGAAGGAAATAGCAGATTTGGCACAGATTGAACCTTTTTTGGCACATTTGATCTTTAGTTTATGGTAATTATTGATATGATGTAAAATGATCATTTTTTTGGTCTGTTGCTGTCATTTATTTTGTGGATAAAGGATAAAACAAAACATTTTATCTTTTCATCTGTATTAAAAATCATATAAGTGGACAACAATTGAACTTAGACGTATTTTCACTGTTCTGTGAAATATTTCAGAGTGTTTTCTTTCCAACAAGACCCCACCAATATCTCTACTCCAAACAGTTCAAGGACAGCTTTCATTTTAATTTGGGTATGCGTTTTTAAAAATATTTTGGGCAGAAACTGCAGGAATGTTAAGAGGAGCCCAACGTTTACCAAAGAACACCAAGATCGGTTGATTCTCCACTGAAGCCCTGAGCTCTTCACAGATGGAAGCAGGTTCACACGATCATACTGGTGATACTGTCCTGATTTCCTGCAGGACGAATAACAGGCCCCGCCCCTTTCTTACACCTGGATACACATGAGAACATCTGGGGCATCATGTCTCCCTCCATCCACCATGAGTGGGTGGAGGCTTTAGTCCAGGTCTTGGAGGAGATCCATCAGAACACCATCCTCCACCTCAACATGAACTTGTCCAGGTGTTGGTGGTCCTACAGGCAGGTGGAGGCCACACCCAGGACATTACATCATCATTGACATCATCGTTGGATCAACCTGTACCGTTTTTTTCCACTTTAATGTTGAGATAGACTCCAAATCCAGACTTCCAATGTTTGTCTGATCATTCAACTATGTAAAGAACAATATAATTAATAAGAATATTTTATTCAATCAGATCCAGGATGTGTTATTTTAGTGTTCCTTTTATACTTTAGCAGCGTATTTAAGCCTGTATACAAATAATCTATCACTATTTCCATACCAGTAATCAAATGAAAGTTACGTATCCAAGCCACTTTCCGTTATTATTTTTTGTTAATTTTCTTAAGTAAAAACATATATTTGGTACACGGGGTCAACATCAGTGAAAGCAGCAGGAAAACCAGCAACAATATGATCCACATACCTTCTACTGAACTGCTGCCGTCTTTTTCTGAACCAGCTGATTTTCTCCTCTACGGTCGCCATGTTTGTTTTGTTTCTACCCTACAAATCCGACACTCTACCCAGTCTGAGTTCTGTACGCTGCCCCCTACTGGAACTCTCCAGCAGCCTGCTTCTGGCATCAATGTGAGCTTATAAAGCAAATATATTTCTAGCCTTATTGTTACAATGTACTTCCAATAAATTTAGTAAAACCGGTTATTGTTGAGGCAGTGCGGAGCGTTACTGACAGCGTAACTGATAAAGTAACTTGTAATCTGACATAGTTAAAATAATCAATAAAGTAACTAAGTTACTTTTGGAAGGAATAATCAGTAGGAAGTAATCAGATCACTATTTCAAAGTAACTATGGCAAAAATGTGAATGAGATAATAAATGCAGATTTGTGTGCAGCTGTGAACTCCTTCCCCCTGGAAACACAAAGAATTAGAATACTCCTAAAGTTCTGCCTGGACCCAGTTCCTGTTCACTGGCATTTCAAACATGTTGCTCTGGCAGAGGCATATAAATGAGTCAGGAGTGCGTAATTAAAGAGACGATGCAGCTATGAACTGTTCTCTGTTTCTCCACTGCTGCTCTATTTTAGGTTGGTCCAGGACCGGATCAGTCCCTGCTGAGACTCCTCCACAGTGGAACCACACATCTCCTGTGACGGCGCTTTAATGTGGCGGTACCGGTGTAAGACTCGCTTCAGGGTGGGAGAGCCTGTCATATCTGCTGCCTCCACCCACGCCGTCTCCAGCATCTCCACCACGCCTTCCTGGCAGCGCTGCGTGATGATCTGAGCTCAGGGCCACATTTTTATTACCCGCAACAACCACTGTGCTAAAGATTCACACATAAGTGATCAGAACACATGGTTGGGATCTCTATACATGAACATATATTTATAGCAGGTGTTTTTAAGCTGCAGCAACTAGTGGCACAGTTTCCCAGCGCTCAGTAACACCTTCCTAATGCAGCTTCTTCCTCAGGTTCTGAGGTTCTGATCCAACAAAACAGCCTCAGGAACCTCTGATCTGGTAAATGTACCGTTTAAATAAACCCAAAGGGATGTCCACCCATGCCTGGAATCAAATGAGAATATTTCTCTAAGCACAAAGTTTGATTATTTTTGGTCACATAACAAAGGAAACCATTCTGATATATGTTTACATGTATAAATATCAGTTTATCTATTATTGCTGAAGTTGAAAGAAACATGTTGTAAAAAACTGTAGATTTCTCTCCACCTAAAATAAAATCGTTTTGGGATTTGGAAAAAATGCAGCACAACCAAAAACAAACTTCAATAAATTCAAAGTAAAACATCTTAGATTGATTCTAACAAACTGACAAAAACTTATAAAAGTCTTTATACAGAAACTTCAGGCAAAATCGGCACAGTTATTGCAGCTAAGAACGAGTTTTTAATGCTGTTATGCAAAATGATTTGGGTTAGATATTATCTGTGGCTTGCAGACTGCTGACTAACTATTCCTCTAATGTCAGCAGCTCCTGACCTAAACTCCACCATTGCCTCAGATCAATTCTCCAGCTTTTTCACTAAACATATTCTGAAAATTAGATCAATCTGCCACCCCCATGTAAAAACAATGCAGAGAAAATGTCTGAATTCAACAAACTAAACCAATCACACCTTGATGACATCATTAACCAACTAAGCTCCTGCTGCCTCCATATCTTGCCTACAGTTTTCCATCAGAAAGTTCTTCCTGTCACTCGATCGCATTTAATTCTAATAATTAACTCATCCCTCCTATCAGGTTTCCTCCTCCAGGCCTTAAAAACAGCAGGTATCAAACCAACAACCTGGATATTAATGCAGAACTACAGGCTGATCTTTAAACTCCCATTTATGGAAGTAAATCTGTGCCATTAGCGCCAGTTTTTTTAACATCCAATTTTTAACACTAATTTTTTTTTGCCTCTAAATCAGACTTTGAATTTTAAAAGACATCACATCTTGCACTGAATTTTTTTGCTTATGACATTTTTTTCAATCTTTCAAAAAAATTCAATGTCTAAAAAATTTCAGTGTAAAAATATTCAGAGTCAACATCTGGGGTAACCAAGGAGAAGCAATCGATCCCTGTATCAAATCATCCACCGTCCAGCCAATCAGGTTATGCACCATTGGTCATGTGACACCAAAACAGGAAAGCACAGAAGTTCAAGTAAGCTCTGATCACGAGTATCTCAATCATCAGCATCAGCAGTTCCTTCCTCGCCTCTGATTGGATAGAAATTTTCTGGCATGATTGGCTATTTCTTTTAGTGGCTAGTCCTGCCTTGTCTTGCCTCTGATTGGCTAGAAAATCTCTCCAGCGACTACAAAACGCAAGAGTACCATCCTGCAGTTACCAATGGTGATAAGGGCGCCGCCATATATCAAATCCATACCGTCTCAAGCGGAAGTTATTCGATCACTAAGTTGTAATGTTAAGTTTTTATGGATGTAACTGCTCATAAATATGGAAATAAATAAATGGATCACATTCGTTTTAGGCACTGGTCCTCAATTATTAGGATTAGGTAAACTGTAAAGTTATGTTTATGCTCCTTAAATGTTAAGATTAGTCATATATCAACCAGACTAGCCCATCAGAGACGAGAAAGGCAGGACCTTACCGAGGGTGATTTATACATAAAATTAATATCACACTCCTCTCAATAAATGCTCTTAAAACAAATGATATTTGTAAATCTTTGCATGTATTTGTATAATTAACCTCCTTGGCTGTTTTTGTCGTTTTGTTGTACACTAGCACTCTGTTCAATAAATTTGTTGGGAAAAAAACCCAAAAACATTCATTTTCGACGCCGAATAAGCAATACATACATTACACGAAAAAGAAACGTCTGCTTGGGACTTTAATTTATTCTTCTATTTGTTTTACGGCGGTTTCCGTTTGCGACTTCTGACATGGATTGGATGTATGGCGGCGCCCTCGCGGCCATTGTAACTGCAGTTGGGTCCCTCTCACAAAACGTCACAGCAATCTGATATGGGGTTGTTTTTGAATTATTAGTCCTTCCACAAACAGAACCAAAACAAGTCTATATAGCAAACTTATCAGTGTGTGCTCTCATATGGGATGAGAGACGTTCTTCCCCCCAGTGGCGTCTTGTGGTGTGCAGCAGCTGCAGGTTGTACACCTATCAGCTCAGCAATCACGTGGCTGCTAGAATACAAATAAGCGGTAAATCTGGGATGGCCGACAATTCTTGTAGCCAATCACAGGCAAGAAAAGGCGGGACTAGTCCCTAAAAAAATAGCCAATCATGTGAGAGAAGTTCTATCCAATCAGAGGCGAGGAAGGCGGTAACTGCAGATACTTACTGATAATAAGATACTCACGACCGGAGCTTACTTCAACTTCACCACCTTCCTGTTTCGGCGTCACATGACCAATGGACTGTAACTTGATCCGATGATTTGATGCAGGGATTGATTGCTGCTCCCAGATGTTGACTCTGATGATTTTTACACTGAATTTTTTTAGACACTGGATTTTTTGAGATGTTGAATTTTTTGAAAAATGTAAAAAACTGTCATACGCAAAAACATTCAGTGCTATAAATTTGGTGGCTTTTAGAATTCAAAGTCTGATTTAGATGCAAAAAAATAATAATTTAGTGTTAGAAATTGGATGTAAAAAAATTCGGTGCTAAAAATTCGAATTCAAAATCCGATGGCACAGATTTACTTCCATACCCACTCATCAGATTAATAATGAAGCTGTTTCAGCAGTAAATAGTTTTTCTAACTATGACCAACCGCTTTGATAATTATCGTTCTGGTTTCATCACAGCACTGAGGCCTTTTCCACACGTAGCCGGGATCTCACAAAACTGAGATATTTTTCTATGGTTTGGCCTGTCATCCACACGAACGCAGATTTTCTTTTCTTTTTTAAAACTCCGGCCAAAGTGGAGATTTGTGTTTTCTCAGTTTTCAGTATCTGTGTGTAGACAGACGGACGGACGGAAATGGAGTTTAGAGAACCGTAACGTCACTATCTGCGACAAAAAATGCTCCAACATCACATGTGCGACCTGTGTTTACTCTCAGAAACCGCATTTATTTCCTCAGAGCTGTTGGTTTCATCCATTGTTAAAGCGAGCTCTGTAAGCTGCATGATTGCTCCGTGCTAAAGATTAGTTACCATAACTATGCAGATGATACTCAGCTGTACATTATAATGTCACCAGGTGACTTTGATCCCATCCAGACACTAAATAATTACTTTAAACAAATCAATAACTGGATGTCCCATAACTTTTTCCATCTGAACAGAAACAAACTGCAGTAATTATTGTTGGACCTCTCAAGGAAATTTCAATCAAACGCAACTGGACTTGGTAATTTGTCTTGGAAGACGTTTCACCTCTTATCCAAGAGGCTTCATCAGTTCATGCTCGCCGCTGACCAGGCTGGGACTGGTCCAACTAACTGGTGTGGAGACTCAGCTATTTAACCTCTTGAACAAGAATCATTATGTCATTGGATCCTTTGTGCTCCATGTCTTAACGACGGTCGTTGGCGTGCCGCCTATTGGTGGAGGTTAGGTTTCGGCTTCATTAGTGCCCTATTGTGTTATAACGACAGTCGTTGGAGTCACAGTTGTTTCTGTTATTAGAGGCTAATTTGTTTGAGTCTTCTAGGGAGGGATGAAAGTGCAGCATTGTAAATTGGAGATAGGTGATGTCTCAGGCCTCCTCCTCTGTTTAGCGATGGTTTCTCTACTTTTACATAGATGGCTTCTTTTACTCCTCTTTCAAACCATCTGTCCTCTCTGTCTAATATCTGGACATTGCTGTCCTCAAAGGAGTGGGCTTTCTCCTTGAGATGTAAATGAACAGCAGAGTCCATGCCTGAGGAGTTAGCTCTCCTGTGTTGGGCCATGCGTTTGTACAGTGGTTGTTTGGTTTCACCAATGTAGAGGTCCTTGCATTCTTCATTGCATTGGATTGCATACACCAGGTTGCTTTTGTGTGTGTGTGGTGTTCTGTCCTTGGGATGTACTAGTCTCTGTCTGAGTGTGTTGCTGGGTTTGAAATACACAGGGATACTGTGTTTGTTAAAAATCCTCCTGAGTTTTTCAGAAATCCCAGACACATATGGAATGACTACATTGTTTCGTTTGTTTTCTTTTTCTTTTTCAACCACTTTGTTGGCTTTCCTTCTGGAATTAGCTGCAGTTTTCACAAAAGTCCAGCTGGGGTAACCACAAGTTGTGAGGGTGTCTCTCACGTGCTTGCGTTCTTCCCCTTGGGCCTGTGAGCTGGTGGGTATGTTATCAGCTCTGTGTTGCAGGGTCCTGATAACACTAAGCTTGTGTTCCAGTGGGTGGTGTGAGTCAAAAAGTAGGTATTGGTCTGTGTGTGTGGGTTTTCTGTATACCCCAATGTGGAGCCTTCTGTCCTTTCTCCTCTGGACGACACAATCTAAAAAGGGCAAACTATTGTCCTTGACATCTTCTCTGGTGAATTTGATGTTTCTGTCCACTGAGTTTATGTGTTCAGTAAAGGCTTGCACCTCTTTGGTTTTGATTTTAACCCATGTGTCATCTACGTATCTGGTAGGCAACACCCCACAGTGTTGCCTAGATGAGACAATGGTTTCCTATGGCATGACTTCACTGTTCACCTGTATTCCTACCATGGAGGCTTTGGTCACAGTAAGAGAACGACTTACACAGGACAACTCCCTCCAAAACAGAACAAAACTCAAACCAGAACACATTTGCCAACTCCTGGAATTGTGCCTGAATACCACATATTTCCAGTTCAATGGCAAGTTTTATAGACAGAAACACGGCTGTGCCATGGGCTCACCAGTTTCTCCAATTGTGGCAAATTTATACATGGAGGAGGTAGAGTGCAGAGCTTTGAACTCCTTTGAAGGAATAACACCTAGCCACTGGTTCAGATACGTAGATGACACATGGGTTAAAATCAAAACCAAAGAGGTGCAAGCTTTTACTGAACACATAAACTCAGTGGACAGAAACATCAAATTCACCAGAGAAGATGTCAAGGACAATAGTTTGCCCTTTTTAGATTGTGTCGTCCAGAGGAGAAAGGACAGAAGGCTCCACATTGGGGTATACAGAAAACCCACACACACAGACCAATACCTACTTTTTGACTCACACCACCCACTGGAACACAAGCTTAGTGTTATCAGGACCCTGCAACACAGAGCTGATAACATACCCACCAGCTCACAGGCCCAAGGGGAAGAACGCAAGCACGTGAGAGACACCCTCACAACTTGTGGTTACCCCAGCTGGACTTTTGTGAAAACTGCAGCTAATTCCAGAAGGAAAGCCAACAAAGTGGTTGAAAAAGAAAAAGAAAACAAACGAAACAATGTAGTCATTCCATATGTGTCTGGGATTTCTGAAAAACTCAGGAGGATTTTTAACAAACACAGTATCCCTGTGTATTTCAAACCCAGCAACACACTCAGACAGAGACTAGTACATCCCAAGGACAGAACACCACACACACACAAAAGCAACCTGGTGTATGCAATCCAATGCAATGAAGAATGCAAGGACCTCTACATTGGTGAAACCAAACAACCACTGTACAAACGCATGGCCCAACACAGGAGAGCTAACTCCTCAGGCATGGACTCTGCTGTTCATTTACATCTCAAGGAGAAAGCCCACTCCTTTGAGGACAGCAATGTCCAGATATTAGACAGAGAGGACAGATGGTTTGAAAGAGGAGTAAAAGAAGCCATCTATGTAAAAGTAGAGAAACCATCGCTAAACAGAGGAGGAGGCCTGAGACATCACCTATCTCCAATTTACAATGCTGCCCTTTCATCCCTCCCCAGGAAACTCAAACAAATTAGCCTCTAATAACAAAAACAACTGTGACTCCAACGACTGTCGTTATAACACAATAGGGCACTAACGAAGCCGAAACCTAACCTCCACCAATAGGCGGCACGCCAACGACCGTCGTTAAGACATGGAGCACAAAGGATCCAATGACATAATGATTCTTGTTCAAGAGGTTAAATAGCTGAGTCTCCACACCAGTTAGTTGGACCAGTCCCAGCCTGGTCAGCGGCGAGCATGAACTGATGAAGCCTCTTGGATAAGAGGTGAAACGTCTTCCAAGACAAATTACCAAGTCCAGTTGTGTTCCATTGAAATTTCCTTGAGATAACCATGACCTGGATGAATGAGAATATTCACAGGCTTATTGTTGGACCTAAAGAGGAACGATCCAGAATCAGCAACAGCTTCAGTTAATCCAACTAGAAACTAGTAACCAGGCCAGAAATCTAGGTGTAATAATGGACTCAGACCAGAACCTCCAGGGTCACATAAAGGAAATAACAAGGTCAGCTTTCTATCACCATTTGAGCTTTTGATTTTTGATATTTAAGGATTTTTGTGTATTTTTCAACACGTGTGTATTTGGACAGCGTTGTATCTCAGTATTTAAGCAAACGTGTGAATATAACTTAACTATCTTGTTCCTTTGTAATATTAATGCAGACCATAAATTTGTATAGCGTGGCCCCGGCTAGAGGAATAAAGGGGCTCCCTGTGAATCTGCATCTTCTCTCTCCATTTCTTTAGGCGACACTCAAACATCCCACGATGTGTTTACTTTTCTTTACGACCTTTTTCGTTTTAAGGAGTTCTTTATTTCATTTTAACCAGAAACTTTCTTGCTGTAATAAGATAATAATCTTCACTTTTAGGTGTGTTTAATAAAGTTTTGATTTAATAAGTGGTATTTATTTCCCAGCTCTGGCCGTTGGCCGTATCTCCTGGATCTGGATCAGTTGCTGAACATGCTGCTCTGCTCTGCAGCGCCACCTGTCTGTGATCCACTGCTGCCTTAGGTAGCTTGTGTTCGCTTGAGGTGCGTTTAAAGACAGGTAGGAAAAATATGTTAGCGCATGTTAACGGATCAAACGGATAAAGGAAAGTGTGGGGGACATGTCCCACAGGTACTCTGCGTCTGTTAGAATAATGTCCAATATGGGAAGGCTTTTTTATTTGTGTAGCACGCTTTCAACAACAAGGTAAGTCAAGGAGCTTCACATGATTCAGTGGTAAAGAAACCAAACATTTGATAAAAGAATTGAAAGTAAAAACAGAAATAAAACAACAAATGTAACACATGAAAAGTATAAAAAATACAACGTTAGCAAAACTAAAAAAGCAGCGTAAAAGTATGATGCAGATGCCATAATGAGCCACTAGGTGGACGGTGTATTAAAAAATCAAGCAGCACTCGACCTGACCAGTTCAGCGGCCGGCCCTCTGGGAAATGTCCCAGTTCTCCCGATGGCCAGTCGCTCATCTTTAATGGTCCTAGTCCATGAGCTTCAGCTGATCCTGGTTTTACATTTAGTCCCAGGAATCGACTCAGATTTCTAGAAATAACAAGAATTAGATAAAGAAATGGCAGAAATGGCCAAGAGTTTCTACATTGATCTGGGTTGAGATGCTGGAAGAGATTCTATGACTCGACCCAATCTGCTGGGATTCCTTACAGAGAAAAACTAGGAACTGACTGGAATGTGTTGAAATGATTTTTCCTGTAAAGTGCCTGGGGATGATAGTGAAGAAATAAACTGCACTGAACGGACAAACGGATCTAAACCAGAACCTGCAACAGATGGTGAGCACCAGCAGAGAAGAGGAAACAGGACGAGGAGAACCTCAGTGGGACACCATCAGGTCTCCAGGCTAGAAGTATTGGATCTGGTTCTGGAGGACATCTGATGCGTAACTGGAGACAGCAGGGACAGATGAGAGCCACCAGGGGGTGGGTGGAGCGTCTGTCTGATGGAGAACAGCATCAGCTCCATTCATCAGAGACAGATCCGGTTCACAACGGGCCGTCCTGAATAAATAATGGGAGTCAGGGAGACTGACCCCGACTGGCAGCGCCATGATGGATCCGTTTGGATCAGCCAGATCTGTCCGTGTTTAACATCCACCTTTGCCTCTTTGGCCTCATTCTTATCGCTAGAAGTCTCTGGGAGATTTTCTTTTTTATCTTAGAGTCGGATTAAAACTATAATTATAAATCAGACAGTGGATGAAGATTATAAAGATGGCGCACCTCCTTAATACTAGATAAACTTTTCTTTAGTAAACATTTAGTAGAAACAACTTTTCTTACTAAGATGTCAAACAGTGAGCAAAAACAAAAACAAGTTATTTCTAAAATATAGAACAGAAGAACAATTATGAATAAGATTTGTTTATTAGGCTTTGGTTTATTACACATTAGGCATTTATGACTTTTTTATCTCTCTCTGGTTTTATTTTTCATCAATTATAATCCTGGTACAAAATCCGTATGACATCCTCGATAACTGCAAACGAATTATGATAATTTTATATTATTAATACAGGATATTGTATAAAAAGATGTCAACCTAAATTAATTAAAATGCGTTAGAGGGTAGGATTAAATATGTTTTTCTTGCTCCCACTCCCTTTCGAGCAAGATTAAAAAAAATAATGTATGTATGTGTGTGTGTGCAGGGATGCAGATATATGTATGAGTATATGTATGTATGTATGTATGTATGCTCGAAATAAAGACCAAGTAAAGTTAAATAAGAATTATTTCTAGACCTTAATAAAGCTGAAAATAAGCGAAAAATAAGTGAATTTTTCTTATTTTGCGAAAGATTTTTGTCTTAAATAACATCTGGAACCTATTTTTGCTGGAAATAAATGTAAAATAGTCCAAATTTATATTTACAGACTAAATAAGAAAAAAAAACATTTACTTGAAACAAGTCTAATCATCTAAAACATGAAAGTGGAAGCTAACTTGTACTGCTCAAAACAAGATGATGATAATTTGGCTGAATTTAAGACAATAAATCTTGCCGATCTACAAATAATTTGTGTTTCACTGCAAAAACTTTCCGTCTAACCAAATCAAAAAATCTTGTTTTCAGCTGAAAAGTATTTTTGATCTTTTTTTGAGAATTATATACTAAGCATGAGCAGAAAGTGTTATTTTACGTATTTTGAGACTTTTGAACAATTAGGAATTATCTTGTTTCATTGGCAGATTATTTCACTTTATTTAAGGCAAGGCAACTTTATTTGTATAGCACACTTTCAACACAAGGTAATTCATGGTGCTTTCTATGATTAAAAATGGAACCCAGCATAAATTAATTTGATAATTGAAATACGAGAAAGCAATTACAATGATACAATAGTCAACACAATACAACAATTTAAGGACAAGCAGGTAAAAAGTTTTTATTCACTAACTGATCTCGCTGAAGAAGCTCACAGTTATTTATAAAAAAACAAGGAAGCATTTACAGTAATCAAGACAATAATTCATGTGAAAATTAAAAACAAGCAAGTAAAAACATTTACTCATAATCAAGTCTAAATACGTAAGTTTTAATTTTAGGCTTAATAGAGTTCAGCGTCTCTGCAGCTTTGCATTCTGGTAGTTTGTTCCAGATATGAGGAGCATAGAAACTAAAAGCTGCTTCTCCATGTTTGGTTCTGGTTCTGATCAGTAAACTAGAGCTGGAGGACCAGACTGGTCTGGATGGTTTGTACCATGATAGCAGATCTCTAATATACTCTGGTGCTAAACCATTCAGTGATTTATAAACTAGTAGGAGTATTTAGAAGTTTATTCTCTGAGCTACAGGGAGCCAGAGGAAGGACTTTAGAACTGGGGTGATGTGTTCTACTTTAAGAAACGTTAGACTTTTAACCCTTAAAATACTTGATTCTAGTCTAAAGCTTTTACCACTGAAATAAAAGTATTTAAACTCGGTAAGAATTCTCAAAATAAGCAAAATAATCTAACATCTTCTTCTTGCTTAGTGTATAAGTCTCAAAACAAGATGAAAAATACTTTCACTAGCAAGGACCACGCATCATAGATAGTGATTAAAGGTTTATTGAATGAACGGTGACAAACGGAAGTCTGGGGAGACGAGCCGATGAGGTCAGGAGGTAGACTCAGTGTGTGTGTGGGGGGGGGGCAGTCTTTCCTGTGTCTCCTCAGGACCCCCCAGACAAACCTGAAAGAAAGAGATGTTAGAAAAGGCTGTGAGTAGGCTAAACGAGAGGTAGAGGATGGAGGGATGGGTGGAGGGGATGAGGTGGAACATGTGGGTCCGAGGGGACAGAACTTCAGGGTTTGGAGCGGTAAAGAAGAGTGAGGTAAGATCACGGATTGGGTCGGGTAGGGAGGGGTGTGAACGAACGTGACAGACGTTGAACGTGAAGCGAGCCTGGCTTATATAGATCGCTGATTGATTAGTGAGATGTGAGAGGTCTGGAAAGTCAGGTGGATTGAATTAATGTTGATTACTGCATACGATGAGTTGATGCGTGAACTCCTGAACCTAAGTTAACATGTTAACTCCATTTTTGGCTGGAAACAATTAATTTGACTTAATCAGATGGAGAGTTTTTGCAGTTTGGTCTAACGTGGTCATGGAGAAGCAGCTTCAGCTTCGATGCTTTCCTCATCTGAAACAAACTTCCTGATGACTGCAAAGCTGCTGAAACGGATCCAAACTCCGGCCCGGCCTCTGAGTGAACCGTTATGCTTCATTGTGTATCGTATGTTTTACTTTCTCTAATGTTGTTTTTATCATTGTGTAATTATGTATCACATGACCTGTTTGTTTCTGTATCAGCGAATCAAACACCATGAAGCGTGCTGTACACATAAACCCCCCCTCCCCCAGCAATGAGCACGGCTCGCTGTGTGACCATGGCAACCACAGCGGCTGCAGAGAAGAAGATGGAGCTAACCAGGTGGAGAGTTCTCCAGGTGACACGCCTCCTCACCTGCAGAGCGACGATGAAGAAAAGTGATGCTGCAGGAACATCAGCTGCTGCCAAACACTTCCTCCTGATTCCCCGTCAGCTGCAGACATGAGGAGGAGCAAAGAAAGTCAGAAAAACAGCTTCATAACCATCAGAACGTTACACATTAGTGGAGCGTGTTGGACCTTCATCATTCAACCAAAGGCTGAAAGTGGAGACACAAACTGGTTGGGAGGAGGAGGGAGAACGCTGGCATTAACTGGGAGCTGTGGACTTAAGTGTCTGTCCACAAGGGAAACCGGTCGGCATCACCTTGGACTGAGGAGATCCTGCTGCAGGACATGGAGTTGGAGAATTTAGAGATCCTCTGGAGAATCTGGTTTGATGCTCAGTTAGATCACTGTGTTCAGCTTGTTTCTGCAGGGCGTAGCTGGCAGGTGGAGCTCCAGCTCCAGCAGCAGCTCCTCCTCAGCATGGTCAGGAGGAGGAGCTGGATCCAGAGACAGACCACAGGCCAGATCATTTCCTCAGTAGTAACCAGGGTTCTCATTTCTAAATCTCTGTGTAGAATCCTCACTAAAACCGTACTTAAGCTCAGCAACTGTTTTTTACTTACGCCTAGTAAGTTTCTGATCCATCCAACATGGAGGATCACAGCTGGACGTAATTTCCTCTTTATAAATCAGACTCTTGGTAGAAACGTACTCAGCTGTTTCTGGATCCGGCTCCTACACACCCACTTTCTGCCATAAACCATCAACGCAAAATATTCTGCATCCACTTAAGACAGGTAACCATGACAACCGAGAGGCAGAGAAAACTGTTTTATTTGAATCAATCAATGTTGATCTATATAGAGCTTTACTCAGCCAAAGGTTTCACATAAAAAAACAAAAATATAGTTACAAAAAAATGTGTTAGAAGACAAGAGTAAAAAATAAAAACATTAAAAAAAAATAATAATAAAAGCAGCACAAGAGATGAAACAAATAAGAACATTAAATATAAAGTTTAATTATAGGCTATTATTTTCTCTTATAGCGACAGTCAGACTGTAAATACGTGTAATTACTATAAAATCTGAAGACATATGAACATAACAATTAAATGCAACATATTTTTAATCAAATTCTGGTTTTTATTCTCAGTTCCTATCGACGGGACGGGGGAGAAGTTTATGTGTTGGTTGTGTTCATCTGTGTGTGCAACGCTCTACAAGTCTGAAAATGTGTCTTAAATTCATAATTCTGGTATCCGTCCTGCTGCGCTGTCTGTGTCCTCCGTGTCCAAAAAGTGCGCAAAGAAAGATCCTGAGTGAGCTTAAAGTTACGCACATTTTCACGCCACGTTTTTTTTCTATAAATTCCTACCTTTGCGTTTTCAGACCCCGTTTTCTGCGTAAGCAGCTTTAGAAATGAGACCTTTACAGGAATAAACCTTCCAAACCACCTAGACCAGAACATTTAAGCATGGTGGAGGCAGGATGCTGCTGTGGGACTGCAGCACCAACATTCATGCAAAACCAGCCAAGCAGCGTTTGAGAAGTATAAAACTTCTCCTGGACGTCAGGCTGGATGAACGCTGAGGGGAAGAAACTCGTTTTGTCTCTTCATAACATTTATTTGAGGATCTGAAAGAGTTAAAAGCTAAAAAGGGTGTGAATACTTTTACTTCTGTACCAATTTATTTGTAAAGCACTTTTAACATGGCAGTACAACCAACCGAAGCATTGTTAATAAGAATGAATAAAATAACTGCAAGTTATAGTAAATGTTAAACAACAAGGAGCTAAAGAAGACAAACAAGAAAAATGAACATTACAAACACAAGAATGGATAATCAAATGAAACTAAATGAAGAAAGTAAGTTAATGAGAAGACAGCCAGTCAGAAATAATGGTTTCATAAGTGGATTTTATTGTCTCACCAGGAGGAGGATGGGGTTCTTCTCTGGACTTAAGAATAAGCTGCTATGCTGATCTAAGAACATGATGAGGACGGTGATGATGAAGCAGTTCAGCCAAACCATTTAAAGATTTTAATGTAAGAAGCAAATATGTCTTTAACGTCTGCTTTTTGTGAAGCAACCTGAAATGCGTTTTCCTGAGCCTTCTGCTGGTCCGTGTCTCCAGGGTGGCATTATGGCCTCGGCCCACAGCTCCATGGATCATCACAGCTGCTGGTTCTTCTGCAGCAGCTTCCTGCCTCTACTTTATGAAACATTAATGTTGAATCTTCTAATCTCTGCTGCATCATTTGTGGTTTCTTGTAAATGAACTGGTGTTGGTTCTCCAGGATGGTTTCTATGGTCGTCTAGAGTCCCCCAGTAATTATTTCTGCCTCCGCTCCAACATTTCTGCACCAATTTATCATCCAAGAGAAGCGAGTTTCTGTTTCTCGTTAAGCGTCCCTCTGTTATCTCTGCTTCCACTCTGCCCATCTTCTCCAGCCCAGAAACGTTTAATGCCATTAAAACCGATTTATTCATAAAGCCTGAAGAAGCAACAGCTGCTGTTGTCCTCAGATTAATCTGCTTTTCAGCCTCCTCTCTCAGCTCCTCGTAGCGACTCTTCCAGCGTCTAACAGTCCGAACTGATAGCTCGTCTCATCACCGCCCTCAGAGGCACCATCTGGAGTTATTATGGAAAGCTAACGCATTGCTCTGAGAGGACCAAGAGATAATACAACAGAGCAGTACAACAAATTATGGCCTGTTGAGATGACTGCTCAGAGGGCTGTTATTGTAATGCGTGGAGTGGAGCAGAGAGGTCTTTACACACTTCAGCAGCAGCTTATTACAGTCAGTCTGTGGATGATCCTGCAGGAGAAGCGAAGGATTGTGGACTGTTAGCCACAATCCTTCGCTTCTGGAGGCTAATAGTGGCAGCTAATGTTGGAGGCTAACGGTGGCAGCTAACATTGGCAGCTAACAGTGGCAGCCAACAGTGGTGGCTAACGGTGGCAGCTAACAGTGGCAGCCAACAGTGGTGTCTAACGGTGGCAGCTAATGGTGGCGGCTAGGAGTGGTGGCTAATGGTGGCAGCTAACACTGGCGGCTAACAGTGGCAGCCAACTGTGGTGGCTGACGGTGGCAGCTGACAGTGGCGGCTAACAGTGGCAGCTAACAATGGTGGCCAACAGTGGCGGCTAACAGTGGCAGCTAACAATGGTGGGAGCTAACAGTGGTGGCTAACAGTGGCAGCTAACAGTGGCAGCTAACAGTGGCAGCCAACAGTGGTGGCTAATGGTGGCGCTAACGGTGGCGGCCAACAGTGGTGGCTAACAGTGGCAGCTAACAGTGGCAGCAACAGTGGTGGCTAACGTGGCAGCTAACAGTGGCAGCCAACAGTGGTGGCTAAGGTGGCGCTAACGTGGCGGCAACAGTGGTGGCTAACAGTGGCAGCTAACAATGGTGGCAGCTAACAGTGGCGGCTAACAGTGGCGGCTAACAGTGGCAGCTAACAGTGGCAGCCAACAGTGGTGGCTAACGGTGGCAGCTAACAGTGGCAGCCAACAGTGGTGGCTAACGGTGGCAGCTAACAGTGGCAGCCAACAGTGGTGGCTAACGGTGGCAGCTAACAGTGGCAGCCAACAGTGGTGGCTAATGGTGGCGGCTAACGGTGGCGGCCAACAGTGGCGGCTAACAGTGGCAGCTAACAGTGGCAGCCAACAGTGGTGGCTAATGGTGGCGGCTAACGGTGGCGGCCAACAGTGTGCTAACGGTGGGAGCTAACAGTGGTGGCTAACAGTGGCAGCTAACAGTGGCAGGTAACGGTGGCAGCCAACAGTGGTGGCTAATGGTGGCCGCTAACGTTGGTGGCTAGGAGTGGTGGCTAACAGTGGCAGCTAACAATGGTGGGAGCTAACAGTGGTGGCTAACAGTGGCAGCTAACAGTGGCAGGTAACGGTGGCAGCCAACAGTGGTGGCTAATGGTGGCCGCTAACGTTGGTGGCTAGGAGTGGTGGCTAACAGTGGCAGCTAACGTTGGTGCCTAGGAGTAGTGGCTAACGGTGGCGGCTAACGGTGGTGGCTAACAGTGGCAGCGAACAGTGGCAGGTAACAGTGGCAGCTACCGTTGGTGCCTAGGAGTAGTGGCTAACGGTGGCGGCTAACGGTGGCGGCTAGGAGTGGTGGCTAACGGTGTCGGCTAACAATGGTGGCTAACAGTGGCGGCTAACAGTGGCAGCTATCAAGGGTTTGTTATGTCATCACAGGTAGGATCAATGTGCCGCAGTAACCATGGTGACCATGTAAATAATAATCACCAAACTGGTGAAGTGTCCCAGAGTTAAAGTTAGCGTTGGAAAGGTTTGGAACCAACCATCCAAAATCATCCAGAACTTCTTTAAAGCTCAGAACTCGTCCGCCTACAAGAGTGATGATGTTATGGACTTCATGCTGAACATTTCCAACCTGAAACCCAGCCTCAGCTGTGCCGGTAGCTGGTGCGGTTGGAAGGAACTACAAGACATCTTCTCCGACAGCTTCATCCTCTTCAGACTCTAAACATCTGATGGTTCTCGTTCTCCACCTTTCCTGTAATGGACCTTGGAAGGTTCTGGTTCCTGTAACGGATTGGTGGAAGCTCTGCAGGTTTTTGGGATTCCCTTAGGAACGTTCCTGACCTCATGGTCGACTACGAACAGTCTGACGGCTTTCTGGGGTTTTATGAAATCAACTTTTAAAAAAATCTGTTACAAAAGTGGAACTTTAATGTTTTTTATGTTTTATGAATCTACATAATTCATGTTTTGTGCATTTTTGGGGCATTCATTGTGGAGGTCTCATTAGTCCACCCAGAGGGATGTTGCTCTGAGCAAAATAATCTTTGCAGCTACGAATAATGATTTTTCTGTGTTTTATTATTAATCTCAGCAGCTTTTCTTCCGTTTTAGATGATTAAACATGTCTGCAGCACATTAATGTATAATTCTCTGCTACAGCAGGCTGATGTTTGCTAGATATTACCCAGATTGTGGCTGTAGCTCCAATGTCTGTCCAACATGGTTGTGGAGATTAAAATAATGGAATATAATCCTAATCCAGAACAACGTGGAATCTCCTCAGGCCTAATTTGGAGTCTCCTCCAAAGATGAGCCAACTCCAAACCAGGTGACCCATGAAACCAGGCGGCATAAATCCACAGCGTGTCTCGTTTAGGACGGATTCTGTTCCCCCCCCCCCCACGTCCTCTGCTGGGGGCTGTAATCACAGCGAGGAGAAGATTAAAGCAAGTGGAGTGTTTTATGGTCAGGAAAGCAGCAGGTAATCAGGCATTGTAGGATCATGTACATTACTAGCTTCAGATTGAAGAGGAAAGGGTCTCTCTCTGCGCTGCGAGGGAAGCAAACAGAACCTAATTGATTCCTCCCCACCGTCGGCGAGAGCTTCAAAGACCACGTTCCTCCCAGTGAGCCGAAGCAAATCCTCCCGTGCTGCGTGTGTGATCCAGTCCCAAGTGGATGTCTGGTTAATTAAATCCTTTAAAAACACAATTAGACTCTTTAATCAAATCCTCTGGGTATATTTGGACTGGAGTTGCTCCAATTCTCCCTTAAAACTGCTGATTAATGAAATCGATTGCCCGTTGAGCTCATTCACAGAATGGTTTCATGTCGGCTTAAAACTTCAGCAGAGATGGAGACGGGCGGACAGGAAACATTGATAGGACAGGAGTTAAAGTTGGCCCTGTTAAACTCTGGAACCGCTGGAAAAAGCCTTTCCTGAGTCAGACTCCATGTGAGTCTCTGCTCTCTATAAACACACTATAAATCTGGTGCTTCTACGAGTCGTATGAAACCCCGCCCACCACGTGTTAAACCAAACCCACCATATAGTAAGCCCCGCCCACCATTCTAACAGCCAGATTTCTGTTACTGATCCTCTGTCCTCAACTCCATACCTGTAATAATCACACCTGTTTGAACTCATCTGTATAAAAGACACCTGTCCACAACCACACAGACCAAAGAGCTGTCAAAGGACACCAGGGACAAGATTGTACCCCTACACAAGCTTGGGATGAGCCAATCTGCAATAGGCAAGCAGCTTGGAAACAGGATGACCCTCAGGCTGCATGGTAGATCTCACCTGTTGGAGAACACCTGATCTAGACCAGGGATCTGCAACCTGTGGCTCTTTAGACCTTCCACAATGGCTCTCAGGAACTTTTACTGAACATAATACCACACAAATTATAAGAATCATGTAATAATCGACAGGTCAAAGCGCAGGAGTTGGAGACGAACGAAAAGAGACACAAAATGCAGAAAGAGAAAATAATAATTCAGTTATATCAGAACAAAACCGTTTGAGAGAAAAGCATAGCAGGAGAAGCTTGATGTAAAATAGTTCAGACCTGATCAGCCGAATATTGGGATCAATAAGCAGTAAAACTAGACAATAAAGGCTCCGTATTTATGTTGATTTATGCATGATGGTTCATTGTGTAGCTTCAGTACATTAAAATGCGTAATATTAAGTTAAGGGGATGTTTTCAGACTTAAATTAGTGCTAACTGATTAGAGGAAGTAGCTGTGTAGACCTTCACAATAAGAGCATGTATTCCTATTGTTTAGATTGATTAATTTATAATTTTTCTGCTGAGTGTTTATATTTTTGAAAAAGGGTAATCGTGACATTTATTTACTAAGTCTATATTACATTTGATTTATTTGATATTTAACAGCTGCTGACATCCAAATATGAAGTTTATTCATATATTTTGGTTATTTCTACCTTACATTTGTTCTTATTTTTCATATGATATCACACATATCATCTCCCTCCTCACATTTATATCACCCAAACCGTGTATCAGCAGCTGTGTGGAAATAATAAAGAACAGCAGAAATCTAACAGCCTTTTCTCCATCATATCTTCTCATAATCTGAATGGCTTTAAGTGGAGCTCTGGCAGGTTCTCCCAGTATGAACAGAGTGATCCCAGTCTGAACCAGAACCTCTATAGACAGCTCAGTGTTTCCTCCTCTACAGTAGCAGTCTGTTCTAGAGAAACTGATGAAGCCTCTGACTGAAATCATTCTGTTGTTGTAGGATAGTCCTATTAAGAGGAAGATCAGGGTTGTTCAACATTAATAAGAAACAGCTTTACATACAGAAAATGTTAGTTTGTGTTAGCAACTGGCTAAAAGATACACAGGTTAAAATGGTCGTGTGTGATTGTGCAGATTAAAACAAAAATCATATTAATCTCTCCTTTATTTTATTAAAAAATTAGCAACAGCATCTTGATTGATACACACATTTAGCTACGATGAGGCGCAGTGTTTGAGGCGGGGCTGCTGGACACTGGCGCCCCCTCCTGACCACCACCAGTAGGCAACACGTGAATGCCTTGCCCAAGGACACTACGACTAAAACAGACGGAGTGCGGTTTGGAACCTGAAACCCGCCGACAACGGGATAAATTCCTACCAGTGTTCTTATCGTTAAGGAAAAACGAACAAAATAACTAAAACTAGAAGCAACTGTTAACTGAAATAAAATAAAAAAGAGAAAATGAAACAAAACGAACTGAAACTGTAATGAGTGTTCACAAAACTAACTAAAACAAACAAAATGTAATGAGAAAATGTGCTTAGTTTTCGTTTCACACAGTGCCTCATAAAGTCCAGAAGAATTATTTCTACGTTGCTCCCACCTTCACGCTTTCACCAGAAACAGATGCCATCATCTGTGTTGTGGCTTTTTAGTCGCACAAATCGCTTTGATAAAAACAACAGAACAGGAAACTTGGATACGATCCCATCAACTCGCCTCCTTACTAGGAAATAAAAGATTCTTTGGATAATAATCTGTCAGAAGAATCGATTGAAACGATAAACATTCTGCAGCAAAACCTTCATAACAGGTGAGCTACGGCGGCTAACAGATAAGCTAACACTGCTAATGCTAACAATAGCAATGTTAGCCGGTGTTACAGCAGAGCTGTGTAGCTGGTTTAGGTTGTGTGTGTGTCTGCTGTGTTGTGACAAAAAATCTCTCTGTGGCTGTTATGGCTGGTTTTTACTGGTTATGGCTGGTTTTTACTGGTTATTGCTGGTTTTTACTGGTTATTGCTGGTTTTTACTGGTTATTGATGGTTTTTACTGGTTATTGCTGGTTTTTACTGGTTATTGCTGGTTTTTACTGGTTATTGCTGGTTTTTACTGGTTATTGTTGGTTTTTACTGGTTATTGCTGGTTTTAAACTGGTTATTGCTGGTTTTTACTGGTTATTGCTGGTTTTTACTGGTTATTGCTGGTTTTTACTGGTTATTGATGGTTTTTACTGGTTATTGCTGGTTTTTACTGGTTATTGCTGGTTTTTACTGGTTATTGCTGGTTTTTACTGGTTATTGTTGGTTTTTACTGGTTATTGCTGGTTTTTACTGGTTATTGATGGTTTTTACTGGTTATTGTTGGTTTTTACTGGTTATTGCTGGTTTTTACTGGTTATTGCTGGTTTTTACTGGTTATTGATGGTTTTTACTGGTTATTGTTGGTTTTTACTGGTTATTGCTGGTTTTTACTGGTTATTGTTGGTTTTTACTGGTTATTGTTGGTTTTTACTGGTTATTGCTGGTTTTTACTGGTTATTGCTGGTTTTTACTGGTTATTGCTGGTTTTTACTGGTTATTGTCTGGTTTTTACTGGTTATTGCTGGTTTTTAATGGTTATTGCTGGTTTTTACTGGTTATTGTTGGTTTTTACTGGTTATTGTTGGTTTTACTGGTTATTGTTGGTTTTTACTGGTTATTGCTGGTTTTTACTGGTTATTGCTTGTTTTATGATATGCTTTTTTACTGCTTATTGCTGGTTTTTACTGGTTATTGCTGGTTTTTACTGGTTATTGCTGGTTTTACTGGTTATTGTCTGTTTTTATTATGTTTTTTTATGGTTATTGCTGGTTTACTGTTTATTGCTGGTTTTTACTGGTTATTGCTGGTTTTTACTGGTTATTCTGGTTTTTACTGGTTATTGCTGGTTTTTACTGGTTATGCTGGTTTTTACTGGTTATTGCTGGTTTTTACTGGTTATTGCTGGTTTTTACTGGTTATTGATGGTTTTTACTGGTTATTGATGGTTTTTACTGGTTATTGATGGTTTTTACTGGTTATTGCTGGTTTTTACTGGTTATTGCTGGTTTTTACTGGTTATTGCTGGTTTTTACTGGTTATTGCTGGTTTTTACTGGTTATTGCTGGTTTTTACTGGTTATTGCTGGTTTTTACTGGTTATTGCTGGTTTTTACTGGTTATTGCTGGTTTTTACTGGTTATTGCTGGTTTTTACTGGTTATTGCTGGTTTTTACTGGTTATTGCTGGTTTTTACTGGTTATTGCTGGTTTTTACTGGTTATTGCTGGTTTTTACTGGTTATTGCTGGTTTTTACTGGTTATTGCTGGTTTTTACTGGTTATTGCTGGTTTTTACTGGTTAATGCTGGTTTTTACTGGTTATTGCTGGTTTTTACTGGTTTTGCTGGTTTCGGTTATTGCTGGTTTTTCTGGTTATTGCTGGTTTTTACTGGTTATTGCTGGTTTTTACTGGTTATTGCTGGTTTTTACTGGTTATTGATGGTTTTTACTGGTTACTGCTGGTTTTATGGTTTGCTGGTTTTTACTGGTTATTGCTGGTTTTTACTGGTTATTGTTGGTTTTTACTGGTTATTGCTGGTTTTTACTGGTTATTGCTGGTTTTTACTGGTTATTGCTGGTTTTTACTGGTTATTGTTGGTTTTTATGGTTATTGCTGGTTTTTACTGTTATGGTTTTTTACTGGTTATTGATGGTTTTTACTGGTTATTGTTGGTTCTATCTGGTTATTGTTGGTTTTTACTGGTTATTGCTGGTTTTTACTGGTTATTGCTGGTTTTTACTGGTTATTGCTGGTTTTTACTGGTTATTGCTGGTTTTTACTGGTTATTGCTGGTTTTTACTGGTTATTGCTGGTTTTACTGGTTATTGTCTGTTTTTACTGGTTTTTACTGGTTATTGCTGGTTTTTACTGGTTTCTGCTGGTTTTTACTGGTTATTGCTGGTTTTTACTGGTTATTGCTGGTTTTTACTGGTTATTGCTGGTTTTTACTGGTTATTGCTGGTTTTTACTGGTTATTGCTGGTTTTTACTGGTTATTGCTGGTTTTTACTGGTTATTGCTGGTTTTTACTGGTTATTGCTGGTTTTTACTGGTTATTGCTGGTTTTTACTGGTTATTGCTGGTTTTTACTGGTTATTGCTGGTTTTTACTGGTTATTGCTGGTTTTTACTGGTTATTGCTGGTTTTTACTGGTTATTGCTGGTTTTTACTGGTTATTGCTGGTTTTTACTGGTTATTGCTGGTTTTTACTGGTTATTGCTGGTTTTTACTGGTTATTGCTGGTTTTTACTGGTTATTGCTGGTTTTTACTGGTTATTGCTGGTTTTTACTGGTTATTGCTGGTTTTTACTGGTTATGGCTGGTCTTTACTAGTTATTGCTGGTTTTTAACTGGCTATTGCTGGTTTTTACTGATTATTGCTGTTGTTTACTGGTTATTGATGGTTTTTACTGGTTATTGCTGGTTTTTAGTGGTTATTGCTAGTTTTTAACTGGTTATTGCTGGTTTTTACTGGTTATGGCTGGTTTTTACTGGTTATTGCTGGTTTTTACTGGTTATTTCTGGTTTTTAACTGGTTATTGCTGGTTTTTAACTGGTTATTGCTGGTTTTTAACTGGTTATTGCTGGTTTTTACTGGTTATGGCTGGTTTTTACTGGTTATTGCTGGATTTTACTGGTTATTGCTGGTTTTTACTGGTTATTGCTGGTTTTTACTGGTTATGGCTGGTTTTTACTGGTTATTGCTGGATTTTACTGGTTATTGCTGGTTTTTACTGGTTATTGCTGGTTTTTACTGGTTATTGCTGGTTTTTACTGGTTATTGCTGGTTTTTACTGGTTGTTGCTGGTTTTTACTGGTTATTGCTGGTTTTTACTGGTTGTTGCTGGTTTTACTGGTTGTTGTCTGTTTTTACTGGTTTTTACTGGTTATTGCTGGCTTTTACTGGTCGTTGGTGGTTTTTACTGGTTATTGCTGATTTTTATGGTTGTTAATCTGGCCCATGTCAATACAGTTTTAAAAAAGCAGAATCATTTTCTGAGATTTTGTTGTAATGTTTTTGTGTGTCGCCTAGGTGCACAACTTGTTTAACGAAAAGACAAAAACTAATAAAACTGAAACTAAGCATTTTCAAAAAACCAAATCTAAACTAAACTACCTAACAAATTGTAAAAACTAAATAAAACGAAATATAATATGAAATAAAAACTACAATTAATGAAAATTATAAAACTATTATAATCCTGATTCCTACAACCTGAGACACAGTTTTAAAACGGATTGAAATACATATTTAAAAACGTAGGCCCATTAAGTTCCTTAAAAGTTCTAATAGAACCCGGTCCATATAGTTGTGACAGAACCCGGGTATGGTTCTGGTTGTAATGTCAGTTGGCTGGTTTTGGTTTCCATGCATCTTCATCTTAAAGCCTGTCCTGTGAGGAACCCCCCCTCACAGGACAGAGCATATCCCCCCCCCCCCCCCCCCACACACACACACACACGCAGGATTTCCTGCGGTCGCCCCTGGTTACCGCACCTTTCTTCACGCAGTAGTTGCAGTGGCGCTCTACAGGCAGCTGAACGCAGCTCGGATCATCTGAGAGTGCCGGGAGGATCCGCTGGTTAATTGTTTCCGTTTCGCTCGGATCGTTGGACTCTTTGGATCAGAACATGAACCAAACGGCCACCGTATCCCATCAGGTGAAATGCCAGTCCACTAAAAGCATCAAGGTAAGCGTTCTCCCATCATCAGCAGCAGGTCCGTGATGGATGGAAAGTTCAGTGCGGGTTTTTCTGGATGCGCATCGAGGCGCAGCGCTCCGGTTGTAGCTCCAGGTGGAGGAGGCGTAGCATTCATGTCACGTCCCGGTTCGGTTCGCTCACAGAAACTCCGAGTCCGTCCGCAGAGCTCAGCATGTGGAGCCGGGTTCTGATTGTGGTGCTGAGATGGAGCAGAACTCTGTGTGTGTGTTAGAGATGAGGGGAACACTGACGGAATGATTCCCGCTCCCATCACGACGCAGAACCGGCAGAATCCGCATCCGCAAACTGTGCGCATCGTGCGCAGTTAGTGTGCGGCTGGTTGGTGCGCTTTAAAAGCTGCTGATCTGAGCTGTGGGTTCGGCTCAGGTTCTGCATCACTTTTCAGCTGTAGCTGTCCCATACCTGTTCGGGTCTGGACTGGCTGGAGGGAGGCTTAGCGGAGTTCGGTTCGGGATCCAACATGCGTTGGTGCTGCTTTTTGACTTCTTGCAACAGGTTCTGACCCAGTTCGATCAGTGATGCTGATTCAGTCTGGTGTCACATTCACAGTTTGGTCCAACAGAACCATTTGAGTCGGTTCCGTTCTGTTAGACTTTAACATTATTGCTAAATAATCAAATCATCTCTAACTTTCCCACATTTTGTCTAATCAGAACCACAGAACTACCGTTACTGGTTCTGAACGGGTTGGAAACTCCTCAGTGATGAACGCTGATCATCACGGTGAAACATGGTGGTGGCTGCATCAGCCTGAGGGGATGCCTTACTCCTGCACTACCACACTGTTGAACTGGTTTTACTGGAGCTGTTCCAGTTTATCTGGAACCCACCAGTTTAATGAGACTAAACAGATTTTTGAATAGTTTTTGCAGATATTAAAATAAAGAGTTTGGTTGAGAATTATCTGCACAATTAACATTTTTTAATGTTAAAGATATAGAGTTATATTTCTCAGTTGAAGGAGATAGTTTCAAACCTGGACCATGCAGATGGCAAAAAGGGATTTTGTTCATCAGTATCATTCAAAAATATTTCAGTCTTATTAAAATACATTTTGTAACCAAAAAATACACTAAAAGTGACTTAATATTGATTTTATTGATTTGTTTGTTGGTGCAAAACAGGATCACATAATCTGCATATAGGGCGATGCAGTGCTCAGTGAAATGCTACTGCATCAGTGCCGAGGTGAACCAGAGAGGCCACCGGGGGCACTATTGTCCCCTTCCACCATAGTCTGAATGGTGCAGGAAGAAGAGCGTTAGTTAAAATCTCTGCTTCAGGGTTGGAGCATATCAGCTGAATCCATATTAAATACAACATTTTATCAAATAAAAATGGCAATTTGATCTGTTTTTAAAGGCTTTTTCAGCATCTTTTGAAATGTTCTGGTCTCTTTTTCTGTCATAAATAAAATTGATGACCCTGTGTATGTTATGAAACCCCGTTCTGATCTGAATCATCTTATGCTGCGTTCAGACCGCAGGATTTATCAGCGTCAGCAGCGTCTAGATTACATAAGTCTACGGTTGGAGGAGCGTCTCAGTCTCTGCGGCGCTTTGTGAGCTTTGGCTACGTCAACTTTTCAAGCTTTTCCTGCGTTTCAAGCTTCAAAGCTCATAACGATAGCAACGCAGAAGTTCAGCTAGTTGAACATTTGACGGTCCTAAAGTTGTTGATGCAGCACGCCAACCAATCAGAGCGTCTCACTGTAGTGACGCTGCCTAGCCAATCACGATCCGCGAGTGTTTAAAACATCCAGCAGAGAAAGACCCGCCTACGAGTTTTGCTAGCTTCAGCTTATAAATGTATCTTCTGTATTTATGCGTCGAACTAGTCGCTTTATGAGCGTAGCCTGATGCTGGCAAAGCTAGCGGTCTGAAGAACGCAGCATCAGGAATGAGTCTCTCCAGTCTGATTGCTAATAGTTTGTATCTTGTAATCATAATTCAGCAGTAAGATTAGTTTATAAACGCTGCAATGCGTTTCTGGATTATCAGGTTTATAAATATTTTGTATATTTCTCTTGGTATTGCACCAGGTGTTTCATGTTCTCCTATGGCGTTAGTGATTTATTCTCCTGTTATGTTAAACTCTGGTTCAGCCAAATCGTTTTCTGCTAGTTTGGGAAAATGCAGTGGAACAAAATAATCTTTCTGTTCTTATGAGGATGAATTTAAAAGTTCAGATTTATTTATCTGTTCATAAAAAGTACAGAGTTATGAATGTGTTTGGGAGCAGCAGTGATCGGTCCTGTAATTATAGAGTTTATTGTTCTATCAGCCTGAAACCGTTTAAATACGCAAAGCTTTTTCACCCCTTTTATAATATGACTGTTTTAGTCTTAGAGAACTTTAAGGAGCTTTATTGAAAGTTTGTGAGGACGGCCCGCACCGGATCCGGGATCTTTTCATTCACATTACTTAAAGTCCATCACTTCTGTGTTCTGCAGACACACTAATTAAAATGAGCTTCATGTGGAGAGGAGTAGCAGCTTTAAAAGCTCCAGGTTGGCATGATGAAAGCTGTATGAACCAGGAGGTTCTGCTCAGCATCATGACCCAGATTTAAACCTGGACTGAGAATCCTGCTGGAGCTCCACCTCATGGAGGTGAGCTTCCATCAGTGCTTTAATACCTGCAGCATCCAGCTGGGAGGCGGAGTCAAACCCAAACGCCTCAGGTGTAAATGTTGGTGAAAGCAGGCAGAGACAAAGGAGAAGCTGCAGTCCACCAGAAAGGTTCTGTTCAGCAGAACCAGAACTGAACTGACATTGGGCTGAACAGAGCTGAAGAGCCGCCATGTTGGCAGGAAGTACTGAAGACAGGTTCCCAGTTTCTTTTTAACTGGTTCTGTAGCAGGAGCTGGATCTCCCTGGTTCTGGTTTCAGAAAGCAGCAACAAGCAGAGATCATAGCTGGGATTAAGTACTTTAGAACTCCTGAGCGGCACGAAAAGCCCGTTAATCTCTGCATCATCCGGCCTGATCCTCTTAAACCTGACTTCCGTCTGCTTCGTTAAGAAAACGCTCTGGTTTCATCCAGCCTTCATCAGGCATTCATCAAGCATTCATTAGGCATTCATCAGGTATTCATCAGGTATTCATCAGGCATTCACCAGGTATTCACCAGGTATTCACCAGGCATTCATCAGGCATTCACCAGGTATTCATCAGGTATTCATCAGGTATTCATCAAGCATTCATCAGGCATTCATCAGGTATTCATCAGGTATTCATCAGGCACACAACTCAGGCATTCACCAGGTATCATCAGGCATTCACCAGGCATCATCAGGAATTCATCAGGTATTCACCAGGATTCATCAGTTCACAGCATTCATCAGGTATTCATCAGGCATCATCAGGCATTCACCAGGTATTCACCAGTATTCACAGGCATTCATCAGGATTCACCAGTATTCATCAGTATTCATCAGGCATTCACCAGGTATTCCCAGCATTCACCAGGCATTCATCAGGTATTCATCAGGCATTCACCAGGTATTCATCAGGCATTCATCAGGCATTCACCAGGTATTCATCAGGCATTCATCAGGCATTCACCAGGTATTCATCAGGTATTCATCAGGCATTCACCAGGCATTCATCAGGCATTCACCAGGTATTCACCAGGCATTCACCAGGCATTCATCAGGTATTCATCAGGTATTCACCAGGTATTCACCAGGTATTCATCAGGCATTCATCAGGTATTCATCAGGTATTCACCAGGTATTCACCAGGTATTCATCAGGTATTCATCAGGTATTCACCAGGTATTCATCAGGCATTCACCAGGCATCATCAGCACAGATCACGATCACCAGATCACAGGTATCATCGATCAAGATCACAGTATTCATCAGGCATTCATCAGGTATTCATCAGCATCACCAGGTATTCACGTATCACAGCATCATCAAGATCACAGCTTCATCAGGTATTCATCAGGTATTATCAGCAATTCACCAGCATTCATCAGCATTCACCAGGTATTCACCACATCACCAGGCATTCATACCATTCACCAGATTCACCAGGTATTCATCAGGCATTCATCAGGTATTCATCAGGCATTCATCAGGCATTCACCAGGTATTCACCAGGTATTCACCAGGTATTCACCAGGTATTCATCAGGTATTCATCAGGCATTCACCAGGTATTCACCAGGTATTCATCAGGCATTCATCAGGTATTCATCAGGTATTCATCAGGCATTCACCAGGTATTCACCAGGTATTCACCAGGCATTCACCAGGTATTCATCAGGTATTCATCAGGCATTCACCAGGTATTCACCAGGTATTCATCAGGCATTCATCAGGCATTCATCAGGTATTCATCAGGCATTCACCAGGTATTCACCAGGCATTCACCAGGCATTCATCAGGTATTCATCAGGCATTCACCAGGCATTCATCAGGCATTCACCAGGTATTCACCAGGCATTCACCAGGCATTCACCAGACATTCATCAGGCATTCATCAGGCATTCACCAGGTATTCACCAGGCATTCACCAGGCATTCACCAGACATTCATCAGGTATTCATCAGGTATTCACCAGGTATTCATCAGGCATTCATCAGGCATTCATCAGGTATTCATCAAGCATTCATCAAGCATTCATCAGGCATTCATCAGGTATTCATCAGGTATTCATCAGGTATTCATCAGGCATTCATCAAGCATTCATCAGGCATTCATCAGGTATTCATCAGGTATTCATCAGGCATTCACCAGACATTCATCAGGCATTCATCAGGTATTCATCAGGCATTCACCAGGTATTCATCAGGTATTCACCAGGCATTCATCAGGCATTCACCAGGTATTCACCAGGCATTCATCAGGTATTCATCAGGTATTCACCAGGCATTCATCAGGCATTCACCAGGTATTCACCAGGCATTCACCAGGTATTCATCAGGCATTCACCAGGTATTCATCAGGCATTCATCAGGCATTCATCAGGTATTCATCAGGTATTCACCAGGTATTCACCAGGTATTCATCAGGCATTCACCAGGTATTCATCAGGCATTCATCAGGCATTCATCAGGCATTCATCAGGTATTCACCAGGTATTCACCAGGCATTCACCAGGCATTAACCAGACATTCATCAGGCATTCAACAGGCATTCACCAGGTATTCACCAGGTATTCACGAGGCATTAACCAGGCATTCATCAGACATTCACCAGGCATTCATCAGGCATTCACCAGGTATTCACCAGGCATTCATCAGGTATTCATCAGGTATTCACCAGGCATTCATCAGGCATTCACCAGGTATTCACCAGGCATTCACCAGGTATTCATCAGGCATTCACCAGGTATTCATCAGGCATTCATCAGGCATTCATCAGGTATTCATCAGGTATTCACCAGGTATTCACCAGGTATTCATCAGGCATTCACCAGGTATTCATCAGGCATTCATCAGGCATTCATCAGGCATTCATCAGGTATTCACCAGGTATTCACCAGGCATTCACCAGGCATTAACCAGACATTCATCAGGCATTCAACAGGCATTCATCAGGTATTCATCAGGTATTCACCAGGTATTCACCAGGTATTCATCAGGCATTCACCAGGTATTCATCAGGCATTCATCAGGCATTCATCAGGCATTCATCAGGTATTCACCAGGTATTCACCAGGTATTCACGAGGCATTAACCAGGCATTCATCAGACATTCACCAGGCATTCATCAGGTATTCATCAGGTATTCATCAGGTATTCATCAGGCATTCATCAAGCATTCATCAGGCATTCATCAGGTATTCATCAGGTATTCATCAGGCATTCACCAGGTATTCACCAGGCATTCACCAGGCATTCACCAGACATTCATCAGGTATTCATCAGGTATTCACCAGGTATTCACCAGGCACATCAGGCATTCACCAGGATTCATCAGGCATTCATCAGGTATTCACCAGGTATTCACCAGGCATTCACCAGGCATTAACCAGACATTCATCAGGCATTCAACAGGCATTCACCAGGTATTCACCAGGTATTCACGAGGCATTAACCAGGCATTCATCAGACATTCACCAGGCATTCATCAGGCATTCATCAGGCATTCATCAGGCATTCATCAGGCATTCATCAGGCATTCATCAGGCATTCATCAGGCGGGACGTTAGAGGTGTAACTCCACCCACCAGCAGGTGGAGCAGCAGAGACAGAAGCAGCAGTGAAGTGAAGCACCAAAATCTGCGTTTCAGCTCAGCAGGAACTCTGGTCTGCAGAGGCTGAAGCTGACCTCCTCCACCCTCAGATCTGCTCCACCCAGATGATGGTTGGTAGAAAAGAAACGTTGAGAAACATCAGACAGAAGATCCAGAAACCTGATAAAAAACAAACGGTAGGAATTCATAATTAATATTCTGACTCAGATTAACACGTTTAAAACAGAACAAACACCAGCTTCACGACATAGAATCGAATAAGTAAAATAGAAAAGCTTCAAATAGAATAGAATAGAATAATAAAACATAACAGCAACAAAGAGACATAATTTGAGGCATTGAATTCACACAAGTATGAAAGTATAAAAACAGAATAAGTAGAACTAATATGGATCTAAAATAAAGCGACTATGAGCTTCTAAACCAGAGGTTCTGTTGGTGGAGATGTGTCAGCCTGTGATCCAGATGTGGATCCGACCGGTTCTGATGGTGCCGCTGAAGCCATGAAGGATGAGGACAGAGAGAGACAGAGCTTCACCAGAACCTTCTCCTGCTGTGTTTGGATGTCCGCTCTGTCACATGAAGCGTCTCAGAACCAACTCGGTTCTGGTCCCATCACTGCTGTCTGTAGGAGGAGAGAAGCTATTAGCTGAAGTTGTGGGTCCCACAGCGAGCCCTGCGCCGCCTAATGACTCCTCTGCTCAGCATATAAACTAGCTGCTTCTCAGGAAACAGCAGAAGACAAAGTAATTAGGTCCTGATAGCTTTTCAGCAGTGAAACGACTGAACTCCAGCGTTTTCCCAGATAAACTAAGAATGGCTCCGCAGTGAGACATTCCTGCCGTGGATGAAGGAACCAGAACATTAATGTGCACTGGAGCTTCTCCTTCTGCTGGAGAACATCATTATTAGACATCAGCTGATCCTAGATGTCCAACCTGGATGACCTTTGACCTGAGATCCTGTCTACACAGAACCGTTCTAGGAAATCCGTTCCCACTGTAAGAAAATGTGGTTGTAGTTCCACCAGAGTTCCACCAGGGGGCGATCTCCATGTTACCAAGATGAATGAGAGTCTATGGAGCTAGAAGCTAAATTATTCTGTGAGAAATCTGAGATGTGATTGTAGGTTTAACAAGTTCATCATGGGTTATAGGAGGAAAGCTGAATGAACGAGTACGTATGAACTTTGGTTTTCTTACAGGTTGACTTGTTGTTGCCCATAACTAGCTAGCATTATGCTAATGACTGCTGATTGGTCAGTGAAGGACTGATTACAACCAGATGCTTGATGACATCGTAGCATCAGAAGCGGTACCAGAATGTTAAGCAGGACTTTTTATTTTCAGCCTAACAACTTTTTCTGGTTGCTAGCTCTGTTATCTGCTTATGATTATGTATGTAGTGTGAAGTTTAAACGGAGAAATAAGGATTGTAGTAAATCAGTATCTCTGGTCGTACGATGTGTATGACGTCATTGATAGTTTAAAGTAGTTTTTAAAGCAAATAAGTGATTCTAAATAATCTAACAGCAATGTGTCATTTCTTTGCTTCTACTTTCTAATACAATATAAAAACTACTAGACAAAAAATTATATCCTGAGTAAAGTGGAGTTTTAGGGAATTGCTCCATAGACCTCCATTCATTCTGCACTCGTCATGATAGCGCCCTCACATGGAACCAGGGTGGAACTGCAACCAGTTCAGAACCAAGAGAGCGGGAGATTTTTCTTTATTAGAATTTTTTGCTGTCATCCAGGGCCGGCCCAAAGCCTTCTGGGGCCTGAAGCAGATTCTGACTCAGTGGCGCCCGCTTCTGTTGGGACCGCTACCCACAATAACGGCGTTTCTATCAGGATTTGGTGAAATCTGGGAACAGCTCTATCACTGCTGATGGTAGAACGTTTCTCTGAGTCTGGGGAACCCAAACTTTTTCCCTCAGAGGGGCAAATTTAATGTTTTACTCACATTACAAAATTCCTCCTTCTGTCTCTGACTTTAAGTAGCTTCTGTATTTTTGCTCAATAAATCACTGAAGGCTCTTTTATTCTGTGCAGAATTTCCTTCAGCTCGCTGATGATCCAGGGTTTATTATGTCGCTCAGTACGTTTGTGTGCAGCGAGGGGAAGTCCAATTATGACTTTAGTCCCAATAAAACTGACTTTTTTATATATATTTTTTCATGAAATGCATATATAAACCTTAGTCCGACATTCTGCTGGGATTGCAGATCCATTGGAATTAAGTTATACTTTTTGTGGGGCGAGCATGAAATAAAAAAAGCTAAATTCTTAATTTTTTCTTTTAAAAAAAGTTAAAGAATAAGCAATGCTGAATTGGAAAATAAAAAAAGCAGTTTTCATGTTTCCCTTTTAATTAGGGATGCAACGACACCACTTTTTTCAAACCGATACCTTACCGATACTTGGATCTGCGTTCTTGCTGATACCGAATACCAATGCTGATACTTCTACCACAGAAAAAAAAAAATGAATTGGAAAACAGGATTTATTTTCTTCTCAAATGATGATGAATTAGATAAAAAATAAAATATGAATAAATATGACCAAAAAAACTAACATTTCAAGTTAAGAATGAAAATTATCTATGAGATTATTGCAGTTTCCACATTTTAAGTATTGATTCACGGTATCAGTTAACTGTAACCGATCCGAGCACATTAGAGCTTCAGCTGCATCCCTGCTTATAATTTTATTTATGAGTCAAAAATAGCATTTATAGTCAGACAATGAAAATTTCTGCAAATGCATTTTAATTTTAACATTTCGAATTGAGTTTGTAACAATTTTGCTGGGATGTTATTTGAAAATTAAATCTTAAACTTCCTTTCCTTTTTCATTTAACATAAATTACAGAATGTGCAATGATAGATTGTAAAATGAAAAAGCATTCTGGATTATTTCTTTTTAATTTTATTTTATGAGTCAAAAATAGCAGCTAGGGTTTGAAAATGAAAAAGAATTCCTGCTAATCCATTTTTATTTTACACATATGCTTCCAGATTCATCATCTATTCTACAGGTTCTCTCTGAACGAATCTTCATATTCTGAGCAAAGAAAAACCAGATTGTGATCTTATTGTCCCAGAGGAAGAACTCCTTTTTAATATTTGACTGTCTGATGTGTTCAAGCTTGATTTTATTCTATTTGGAAAGGACTAATCTTTATTTTTGTTGTTAGTTAATAAGAATAAAAATGAAAGTTATGTACAATTAGGACTAATCTTTATTTTTGTTGTTAGTTAATAAGAATAAAAATGAAAGTTATGTACAATTAGGACTAATCTTTATTTTTGCTGTTAGTTAATAAGAATAAAAAATGAAAGTTATGTACAATTAGGACTAATCTTTATTTTTGTGTTAGTTAATAAGAATAAAAAATGAAAGTTATGTACAATTAGGACTAATCTTTATTTTTGTTGTTAGTTAATAAGAATAAAAATGAAAGTTATGTACAATTAGGACTAATCTTTATTTTTGTTGTTAGTTAATAAGAATAAAAATGAAAGTTAAGTACAATTAGGACTAATCTTTATTTTTGTTGTTAGTTAATAAGAATAAAAATGAAAGTTATGTACAATTAGGACTAATCTTTATTTTTGCTGTTAGTTAATAAGAATAAAAATGAAAGTTATGTACAATTAGGACTAATCTTTATTTTTGTTGTTAGTTAATAAGAATAAAAATGAAAGTTATGTACAATTAGGACTAATCTTTATTTTTGTTGTTAGTTAATAAGAATAAAAATGAAAGTTATGTACAATTAGGACTAATCTTTATTTTTGTTGTTAGTTAATAAGAAAAAAAATGAAAGTTAAGTACAAAAATTACTAATCTTTATTTTTGCTGTTAGTTAATAAGAATAAAAATGAAAGTTATGTACAATTAGGACTAATCTTTATTTTTGCTGTTAGTTAATAAGAATAAAAATGAAAGTTATGTACAATTAGGACTAATCTTTATTTTTGCTGTTAGTTAATAAGAATAAAAATGAAAGTTATGTACAATTAGGATTGTAAAAACCTGTAAGTTGGTGGAAAGCTTTGGCCGCCTGATATCCTGCATATGATTTTTAGAACATGATAACTGAGCTTTGCTGCAAAGCACTTCTACTTCATATCCTAGCAGCGGTTCTATGAAGATGTGGCCCTTCCTCTGCTGGTCAGCACAGAGCAGATGACCTGCAGCCGAAGCTCTCTGCGGGTGTGTGGGAGACTCTTCTTTGTTCTCTGCAGGGAAAACAGGTTGGATCTAAGCATGCACATCGTGTTCTGCAGCCTGAACATGGAGGGCAGGATGGGGGTTCTGTTAGGGCCCTAATGAAAGCTGGACCTGCTTCAAACAGCTTCCATATCAAACATAACTTTGCAGACACTCTCTGCGGGTAAAAGCGCTATTTATACTTTCAGAAATGTGTGGTTGTTGTTGGTGTGGCAGAGAGGGAAGGTGTTGATTGGTACGGGGCGGTGAGAAGGTGTAAAGAGAAGCCAGTTAACACGACTTTTAAAATCTGGTGTGTGAAGAACTTCTCGGCTCTTTCCGACCTACTGCCTGTTTTTATTTTAATAGAGCATCAGAATGTAAAATGTGCTTCATTTTGGAATCTCATTGCTCAGTCATTTCAGAACAAAAAGCGACTGTAGAGGCTCAGCCTTCTCGGAAAGGCTTATGATCCATCAACAAACTCCAAGAAGTCCAGACATATTTGTTCTGGTTGCATAAAGAGTTTCTTACCAATAAGTAGTTTCTGCACGTTCAGTGCGGTCCATGCATCCAGCGTTTATCTGGTGGTAAACTATGAAAGGAGGTGGATTTGGATCATCAGAGCTGAACAGGTGATGCTGTCATTCAGATCTCTGCAGAAACAGCAGATTTTTATCGGATTTTTAATTTGGGTTATTCCTGGTTCGTTTTGAGGAACATGTGAAGGTCTAGTCAAAGTCTATGAGAAATTAAAGAGGGGTGGCAGAGAGAAAATGCAGGAAAAATAAAATGACTATTAATGATCAGATATACATAGAACCTCTCAGATTATATAATAACGCTTTAAGACATTCCAGAAATACATACTTTTCCAGAATCATCTCAGAACATAAAAATATTCCAAAAATTCTGTTTTCTACCATTGACAACATTTTACATCATAATTCTAATACTTTTCATAAACCCCCTCAAACTCTCTCTTTGAGGAGTTTGCAGACCAGTTCAGAGGGAAGGTAGACACCATCAGATGTAATATTTGATCCTCTCTAACTAACATGGTTTTAGACAAATCAGAGTGTCTGCCTTCACCAGAGGAAACAGTTTTGTCCTGGTAGAAGCTGGGACCCTTGATAAAGTTTTCTCCTCAGTGAGGCCCACCACAAGCGCTTTGGACCCGATTCCCACCAGGTTTTTTATGGTTCTTTTAAAGATGAGATTTTAAACTTTATGAATTGCTCCCTTCAGACGGGGGTTTTTCCTGCTGCCTTTAAAGTGGCGGTAGTGAGGCCCCTGCTGAAGAAGAGCAATTTAGATTTTAATGATTTAAACAACTACCGACCGGTATCTAACTTACCATTTTTAAGCAAAGTTTTAGAAAAACTTGTTTTTATTCAACTTAATGATTTTATTAACGCTCATAATGTCCTAGAGAAATTTCAGTCTGGTTTTAGGATGAACCACAGCACAGAGACGGCGCTTTTAAAGATTTTAAATGATTTTAAACTATGATGCTAAAAAGGTGACAGTGTTGGTTCTTCTGGATCTAAGCGCTGCCTTTGATACAGTAGACCACACTATTCTTTTAACTCGTTTAAAACAGATCGGCCTCTCTGGTGCTGTTCACAAATGGTTCACATCCTACCTCACAGACACTTTTATGGTAAGTTTAGATACCTGTTCCTCTAAGGTCCATAAGATCACTTGTGGTGTTCCCCAGGGTTCAGTTTTAGGCCCAGTGCTTTTTAACCTGTATATGCTCCCTCTTGGCAGTGTTATCAGGAGACATGGAGTTAACTTTCACAGTTATGCTGATGATACACAGTTGTACATCTCCATGTCTCCTGATGACACACGGCCAATGGATGCACTTTTTAACTGCATTTTAGACATTAAATCCTGGATGGCAGAAAACTTTCTGCAGCTCAACCAGGACAAAACTGAGGTTTTAGTTATCGGTCCTGAGGCTCAGAGAGAGAAACTTTTACCAAAACTACAATCATTGTCTTTTAATTCTTCTTTACAAATGAAGAACCTGGGTGTGATTTTTGACTCTGAGCTTTTATCCCTCACATTAAAATATCACTAAAATAGGTTTTTATCACCTAAAGAACATTGCCAGACTCCGCCCCATTCTCTCTCTGACAAATACAGAGGCACTAATGCAGCTTTTATCACCAGTAGAATCCATTACTGTAATACTGTAGTTACTGTACTTTTATCAGTATTTTAATACCTAATCTTGTTTTCTACTGTTTATTTTAATTTTCCTCCCAGTGTTTCCTCTATGGGAGGCCTCTGCATTGGGGGCGTTGGTCGGCTGTAGCTGCCTGGGTGGAGGTGGAGGTGGGGGTACCATACTCCCCTCCTCTGGGCGCCCTGGGTCGGTGCCTTGCCTGCTGCTGATGATGCAGACGGATCCATGATGGCGTTTCCTGGATCATCTTTACTCAGCCTGATGTAGCTTTTAAGCGTGTGTGTGTGTGTGTGGGGTCTTTTTATTCTGTAAAGCACTTTGACATGCTGTTTTGTGTGAAATGGTTTGATTTGATTAGTGTTGCTGATGATAACGGATGTAAATGAAAGCTGAAGAAATTTCCTTGAGAACGGAGAGAACATGAGGTTCAACAGAAACACTGACCCAGCTTTGGTTTAATCATGTTAGAAAGTGAGCAGGAAGCTGAACTTCTAGCTAACGTTGGCACATTTATCTGCTTATCTATGCGCTCTGCCTCTGTGTTTAATGCCAGTCGTCCTGCTGACGCTGTAGCCATGCGTCACAGAGAGGAATCTAACCAGCCTTCTGTTGTATCGGAGCCTCCAGTCATCAAAATGGATGCGTTCCCCGCAGCGCTCTGAGGAGGCAGAGAGGTTATTGCTGCATTGGTATGGATGAAGCATGGTGGTGCTGCGCCTCAGGAGCTAATCTAAGCTCATCCCACCAACAACATGCTCTTAGTTGGTTTACTAACTAACTGGATTACAGAGGAATTCCACTTATTCTCATCCTGGAACTCATTTTTAGCTCATTTCATGTTTTCTTCCTCACTCTGAGAATTTTGGGGCCATTTTGAGCCGTTCAGCATGATTTAGATCCACTTCCTCCATAGATGTTCTATCCTGTTTCTCCAGCTCTGGAACTTTTAGATGCAGCAGAGATGCTTCTAAAGAGCAGAGGACACTAGGAGACAGGAATGGACACTAGGGGGACAGAGAACGTAGCAGGAACGTAGAACGTAGCAGGAACGGAGAACGTAGCAAGAACAGAGAACGTAGCAGGAACAGAGAACGTAGCAGGAACAGAGAACGTAGCAGGAACAGAGAACGTAGCAGGAACGGAGAACGTAGCAGGAACGTAGAACGTAGCAGGAACGGAGAACGTAGCAGGAACAGAGAACGTAGCAGGAACAGAGAACGTAGCAAGAACGGAGAACGTAGCAGGAACGGAGAACGTAGCAGGAACGTAGAACGTAGCAGGAACAGAGAACGTAGCAGGAACAGAGAACGTAGCAGGAACAGAGAACGTAGCAGGAACGTAGAACGTAGCAGGAACGTAGAACGTAGCAGGAACGTAGAACGTAGCAGGAACAGAGAACGTAGCAGGAACGTAGAACGTAGCAGGAACGTAGAACGTAGCAGGAACGTAGAACATAGCAGGAACAGGACGTAGCAGGAACAGAACAGAACGTGAGAACGTAGCAGAACGGAGAACGTAGCAGGAACGTAGAACGTAGCAGGAACGTAGCAGGAACAGAGAACGTAGCAGGAACAAGAAACGTAGCAGGAACAGAGAACGTAGCAGGAACAGAGAACGTAGCAGGAACGGAGAACGTAGCAGGAACGGAGAACGTAGCAGGAACGGAGAACGTAGCAGGAACGGAGAACGTAGCAGGAACGGAGAACGTAGCAGGAACGTAGAACGTAGCAGGAACAGAGAACGTAGCAGGAACAGAGAACGTAGCAAGAACAGAGAACGTAGCAGGAACAGAGAACGTAGCAGGAACGTAGAACGTAGCAGGAACGAGAACGTAGCAGGAACGGAGAATGTAGCAGGAACGGAGAACGTAGCAGGAACGGAGAATGTAGCAGGAACGGAGAACGTAGCAGGAACGGAGAACGTAGCAGGAACAGAGAACGTAGCAGGAACGGAGAACGTAGCAGGAACGGAGAACGTAGCAGGAACGGAGAACGTAGCAGGAACGGAGAACGTAGCAGGAACGGAGAACGTAGCAGGAACAGAGAACGTAGCAGGAACAGAGAACGTAGCAGGAACAGAGAACGTAGCAGGAACAGAGAACGTAGCAGGAACAGAGAACGTAGCAGGAACAGAGAACGTAGCAGGAACAGAGAACGTAGCAGGAACAGAGAACGTAGCAGGAACAGAGAACGTAGCAGGAACGGAGAACGTAGCAGGAACAGAGAACGTAGCAGGAACAGAGAACGTAGCAGGAACAGAGAACGTAGCAGGAACAGAGAACGTAGCAGGAACGTAGAACGTAGCAGGAACGGAGAACGTAGCAGGAACGGAGAACGTAGCAGGAACAGAGAACGTAGCAGGAACAGAGAACGTAGCAGGAACAGAGAACGTAGCAGGAACGGAGAACGTAGCAGGAACAGAGAACGTAGCAGGAACGGAGAACGTAGCAGGAACGGAGAACGTAGCAGGAACAGAGAACGTAGCAGGAACAGAGAACGTAGCAGGAACGGAGAACGTAGCAGGAACGGAGAACGTAGCAGGAACGTAGAACGTAGCAGGAACAGAGAACGTAGCAGGAACAGAGAACGTAGCAGGAACAGAGAACGTAGCAGGAACGGAGAACGTAGCAGGAACGGAGAACGTAGCAAGAACAGAGAACGTAGCAGGAACGGAGAACGTAGCAGGAACAGAGAACGTAGCAGGAACAGAGAACGTAGCAGGAACAGAGAACGTAGCAGGAACGGAGAACGTAGCAGGAACGGAGAA